>CM050168.1:101302008-101902008 GCA_027410445.1 Discoglossus pictus
TGGCACCAAGATCTCACAGTGCCCCTGCCAAGCTCCACTGCACCCCCTTTATCCCCCTTGCCTGAGCACCCGGCCAGGAAATGAATGATGAGGTCTGTAGTAGAGCACTGCAGCATGGAAATCAGCAGCCCCCGCCCCTCCTGATCACTATCATCCCTTCCTCCTGCTCCTCCTGCCCCTCCTAGGGGAGGGCACTCTCTGTGTACACTGCTATAGCCAGGCACAGCTATCATATCACACAGCAGGGGCCCCGGGATATGGCTGAGCCCTGGTCCGGAGCCTTTCAGCAGAGATGTGCCCCTCCTCTCTAAATGCTTGTTTTGGGGAGGGAATCTCTCAGTTCCCTCCCCATCAGAGATCCCTGGGACTTGTAGTACTTGGTCATACAAACATTTGACAGGAAGTGTTGAATTGCAAGACATATATTCATTCTCTATCAGACAAACATATTACAATAAATCAGTTCCTTTTATACACAGAATAACACAATCATTTCCTTACTGGTTTGCAGTATATATGGACTTGATATGCTAACAGGTGCAATTATTATCCTGTTTTAACAGTCTGGTTTCTTTGTTTCACATATAATAGTTGTCAAACTGCGAGTTGTCATCACGCAATGTTAACATTTACAGGCTTGCGCATGCAGGCGCTCATCGCAAGGCCCGAAACACAGGCTCCGACCGGATTCCGAGTTATGGGCTTGAAAAAAAAAAAACGCTGTTGCTTTTCAAGCCCGGAACTCAGACGCCAATTAATTAGAAAATGAACTTACAGCCTCACACACAGCTCAGGGGTAGAGGCAGGGAGCCTGTAAGTGAGGTTGCAAGCTAATTTCCCATTTAATTAGTGTTTTTGACGGGTCTCAGAATGGCTGTGCGAGGGGGAAAAAATACGTCATTTTGTTTCAAGCCCGTAACTCGGAAGAACGTTTCGGACTTGGGGAAATAGATGAATTTTACCAAGCCCGCAAATGGTTTCACAACCGTAAATGGCAAAAGGAGCATAGGGGAGGGGGAGTGGGGGGAGAGACACAGAGGAGGGAAGAGACACGGGAGAGAGAGGAGGAGAGAAGGGGAAAGAAACACTGGGTAAGGAGAGGGGGGAAAGAGACGTTTGGGAGGGAGAGGGGGAAAGAGACGCTGGGGAGGGAGCGGAAAGAGACGCTGGGGAGGGAGTGGGGGCAAAAAGACACAAGGGACGGAGTGGGGGGGAAGAGACACAGGTGTGAAGAGAGGCTCGATCATCGCGAGGGCTGCCACAAGTGCCAAAGTTTCAGGCTTGCGCATGCGCACAGCGCATGCTGCGGCCTGCAATACGTGGCAAAGCCGCTCATTGCGGGGCACGCGATGAGCTCCTAAGGTGCTCTTCGCGAGGTTAGTAAAGTAGAAGGGGGGAGAAGCTCATTGTGTGGCAAACAGCATTGCAAAGGCTTCAGATTTTATTGCCATCATTTTTGACGGGCAAATTGCTAGTTTAATTCGAACAATTATGAGAGAGAGAGAAATAGAGAGTTTGTAGTGTAGAAAAGAGAATAAGTATTTACAGTAGCAATCATATGTAGTATCTATTTATACACACACATTGTAAATTGAGTTATGTATTCATTGGTCACAATGGCTGCTGTTGTATTTTGTTGTTGGACAGGCATATCCAGTTCCTGGATAATTGCTCTGACAGTAAAATGTGAGACCTTTTTTACATCCAGAACAAAGATTTTTTTTTTTAGCTGTTTCTTGTATACTGTGCCAGTGTTCAGAACCTAACACATATTTTTTTTATTATAGATCTCTGAAAGACCACTGTAGTCCTATACTTAAAATACACTGTTTTGAAGAAAAAGACTTTAAAATACACAAATATTCTTAGAAAGTAAAACATAGATTACAACCTTTAATGTATCACCCTTTATAAGCAACTAGGACCTTTCCTATTGGAAACTGTGCACAGTGCCGGCCATCGACCACTAGGTGGTGCAGCCGACCGTTCCCTGAATTTCTTATGGTTTAGTGTTAGGGTGAGGGGTGTTAGGGTTTGGTGTTAGGGTGAAGGGTATTAGGGTTAGCTGTTAGGGTGCGGGGTGTTAGGGTGAGGGCTGTTCGGGTTACTGCAAAGAAATTCACAGACCCCTTCGACCGCACCACCTAGTGGCCGATGGGCGCTACTGCACATGGGCAGGGAACAGGAAAGATCCAGCAACTACACTGCTGTCGAATATACCTTTTGGTTTCTGCTGATAAACTTCCTGAGGTAGGAAGAATATGCTTCCATCACAAGGGGAAAATGGTAGCTGCAAAGGGCTGTGCTCTCAGCAAGATTCATAGAAAGTGTATAAATGTATACATCACCCCTTCTGACAAAGTATCAGACATAATCACCTCAGGAAAGAAAATGGAACCACACAGTAATGAATAATTGTATAAAGTTAAACATGTAGAGTTCTGTGTTTACACACCATTTCAATTGAAATTTAAACTTTTTTGGTTTTATATGAACTTCAAAGAAACAGCAAACATAACACTAACACAAACTGAACATTAGCAGAAATATAAACTTAAAATTATTGATGTTGAAGCTTCTGGGTCATTCGGTTTTCTTTGGAGGAAAAAAAAAACAGTTATAGTGACTCAGAGCATTAAAAGGGGTCCGGCAGACAAAAACAGCATTATAGCAGGGTTTAGCATTAAAAGGAGTCTGGCAGGAAAACAGCTCTATAGTGAATCCACTTTAAACTGGGTAGCTTTAAGCAGGTATACCTGTATATGTGTGTGTGTGTGTGTATATATGTATATATATATATATATATATATATATATATATATATATATATATATATATATATATATAATCACATACACATATTACATACACACACACACATTTGTGGTTGGGACCCTCTCTTGTGACAATGGGTCGCTGTGATATGTGGGCTGCAGCTAAGGAAATCTTAGCCTGTCTAGAGGGCCAGATTGTCATGCTAGGTGCAACCATAGCTCTCCATCGATGTGAATGCCATCATAGACATTATTATTATTATTATTATTATCATTATTGTTTATTTGTAACGTGTCAGATGACGTCACCAGCGAGAAACATGATAGCTCTAAGCTCATGGCAGTCAATCATAATCAGGTGGGGTAGATCGAACAGGATGTTCGGAATTGGCTTGAGTTGATGCCATTGGAGGGGGGCTAATGTGTTTTGGTTAATGTACTGATTAAATACGTATGTGAACAATAAAGTCTGAGGAGATGGACTATCCTAAGAACAAGATGGTTGAGGAAGGGTTTTTATTATTTTTTAATAAGCTATTTTGGGTATGGAGAACTGCTATACCTAGAGATTTTTGACTGCTAACCAGATAGTGGCTATTGGGGAGCAGATCAGCCAAGAGGTCCACTGTGATCGGAGACTGGAATCCAACTACAAATCCCCCGCTCCAGAGGAACACAGGAGTTTAATTTCTGCCTAGCTAAAGGTTGCTTATAATGGCACTCCGACTTTCTGGGGCACGCCCAATACGCGCCGACGCATGCGCGCTGAAAATAGCGCTCACTCTCCCTGTCCCTTAGCTTTGGCCAGCCCTCTCTCCTGCACCTAGTTTTCAGCCCTCAGCACCCTGCTCTCTCCTCAATACCCCTAGCCCTGTACTCCAGCCTCCTCCCCTGTAACCCATGTAAACCCTAAGCTGTGTTGGATAGTGTACATTGCGGCTCCTGTTTGACTGACTTTAAAGTCAGACAGATGAGAGCCACAAGGTACACCATCGAGCATAGCTCAGGGTCTAGAGAGGGCATGAGGTATAGGGGAGAGGGCATGAGGTATAGGGGAGAGGGCATGAGGTATAGGGGAGAGGGCCTGGGTACAGGGGAGAAGGCAAAAGTACAGGGGAGGAGGCAGGGGTACAGGGCCAGGGGTACAGAGGAGAGAGCAGGTTGCTGAGGGCTGAAAACGCAGTCTAGGGGAGAGGGCTGACCGAAGCTAAGTGACAGGGAGAGTGAGAGCACAGATGTCGGCGCGTATTGGCCGTGCACCAAAAAGTCGTGCCCCCGCTTATAATAGCTTTAAGCACTTTAACAAGGAAAAGTATTAAATAGATCGGTTTCTGCAGGACTTTGAGCACCAATGTGATCACTACCAGATTCCTGCAGCGGAATGGATAAAAGTACATTAGGTTTTGCTTGCCCAGTATGCCATCACTCTTGAGGCATACCGGAAACAGTTCCGTTCCCTTGACAGGCAACCAGGGGACACTTATACAGGACTGATGTGCAGGATGAGGAATGCCAGCAAGAGTTGGTGGAAGGGTAAGAACGTTTCTACACGTTATGAGGCCACTGACATCATTCTTTTGGAGCAGCTCATTTATATTTGCACTGCAGGAATAAGGAGATGGATTGAGGACCAGAAACCTACCAGTGGAGATGCAGCCGCCCAGCGGGGGGGGGGGGGGGGGTTTCAGGGGTGGGTGGGAAGATTCACCATTTTAGTGTCTTGGGTGCATTTGGATTGGGGCACCAGAAGAGGCACAAGAGACGTAGGAGTGATGCCCGGATTTCCTACACATATATTGTTCTGGGGTACATGGAGTTTCGGTGTCTCAACGCTGTTACCCAGACCCAAATAACTAGAGCAACTATGGAGAGAACAGAGGTCGAGGACGTGGCCACATTGAATGTGATCCAAAAGGCTTGAGAGGGGGAGTATGGGCAGAACTACATGTCTCTGGCCGCCTATGTATTAGCTTTCTGGGAAAGGTTGGCTGCATTAACTGGGTTAGTTAAGAAGCATACTCGGGCAGCCCAAGCCAAGTATTATAACCGGGGAAGGAAGAACAAGGAGCTGGAGGAGGGTCAGGAGGTGCTCATGTTGGTTCCCCACCCACTGGACAAATTGCAGAAAGAGCCCTACCAAATTGCCAAGAAATTAAGCTCTCAAACGTATGTATTGAGCTCTGAACGTAAGGTCACAAGAGTGGCCTATATTAATCTATTAAAATAGTACCAGAGTACTTGCAGTATGTCCGTCTACTGGCAGTGACACTGAGGAAGAGGAACTACCCAACCTCATGGCACCCTCTACCCAGTACAGTCAGGCAGACGTTGTAGACCAGTCCCCTAACCTGACCTGCCACCCAAAAGACCAAATTGTTAGCCTAATACCCTGGCCTATTCCCCTGTCCATGATGCACCTCTATAGCAGTCCCTGAGATGCTTACTGAGGCTGTCCTCCCCTAAAGCAACCCTCTAATAGGGTCCCAGAGGCAGTGAAGGATAATATTTGCAGTGAATTAAATGAGATGCTGCAGTTAGGGTTAATTAAACCTTCTAGTAGCCCCTGTGTCTCTGGTATTTCTGGTACCTAAGAAGGATTGTTCAGTCCTCTTCTGCGTGGACTATCATAAGCTGAATGAGAGAAATAAGACAGATGCTTACCCTATTACCCTGTTGTTTGATCTCTTGGGGACTGCTAAGTACTTGACTACCTTTGATCTCTCCAATGGGTATTGGCAGATACCCTTTCTGAGACCTCTAGGGAGAAGTCAGCTTTTATCACTCCCTTTGGCCTCTACCCATTTATGATGATGCCATTTGGGATGAAGAATGTCCCTTCTACCTTCCAGAGACTGGTAGATCTATTTCTGCAAGGCCCAGAACTACTTGGATGATATAGCCATTGTAATCCCACATGGGAAGAGCACCTTCAGTATGTAGAGGCTTAAATGCAGTTAGGGAAGCTAAACCCACCATTCGCCCAAACAAGTGCCAGTGGGCTAGGGCAGAAGTACAGTCCCCAGGGCGCTAGTTAGGTAGTGGACAGATTAGACCTGAACCAGCCAAGTTAGAAGGGTTAGATACCTGAGAGCCCCCCCCCCCCCCCCCCGCGACTAAAAAATAACAGGTAATGACTTTCCTGAGGACTGCAGGATATTACTGCATGTTTGTTCCCTGTTACAGTGCCATCACAAATCCAGATGCCAAGGATGGTGGACTGGACACCCACCTGTCTCTGCATTCTGAGCCCTGCAACTCGTCTTCACCTGCTCTCCTATTTTAGCTGCACCCAAATACCGGCATCCCTTTATTGTTGCGCCCACTTATGATCTGCGGGCTATGCTGAGCTAGAAGGATGAGCAAGGATGTGAGCACTCCATTGACTACCGTAGTAAAAAGCTCTTTGCGTAGGAAGGTAGAAAAGGAATGTTTGGCTGTGGTATGAGCTCTTAGGAAACTCCAGCATTATCTGTGTGATGATCCGGAGTTGGGGCTATTACTTCCCAGGGCCACCTGCTATAGACTACAGGTTACCTACCCACAAGGACTGTGGGGTTCTTGGAAATCTCTGTACCAGCACCCTTATAGCTGGCTTCAGTATCGTTCAGGATCCTTGCATCAGAAACCAGCACTTCCAGGCTACCAAGGGACTTCAGATCTGCTTCTTCTTAGGGGGCTTGATACAACTTGTTACAGTCAAACCTACCCCAGAAGGATCCTACAGAGCCTCTCAGTACCTCCCTGCAGCCATCCAGGAGAACAGGAGCAAAATAAGAGACTTACAATTTTTATATGCCTCAAAAGTGAACTGATTTATTTTGAAAAGTCAAACAATATGTATAGCAGTTAGATACAGAGGGGCAATAGGGCTACCTTCTAATACACACCCTGCTGTCTCTGTCTGAGTGGTCAGACCTTAGATAGAGTACATGGCACATGGGATTAACAATGGACCAGTGCAGATTACAATAGAATGGAGTGGCTAAAGCCAAGCTGCCTGCCTTTAATGGGCTAAGATCCAGTTACTGGAAAAAGGGGTCCTTGACAATCTGTATGGGAGATAATTCACTGTGGTCACTGACCACAGCCCCCTGTGCTGGTTGTCCAGGATGGCAGGAGACAATGGGCAATTACTGCACTGGAGTTTAGTGCTTCAATCTTATAATTTTATTATTCAACATCAGTGGTGAAAGGTCCACTAGAATGCAGATGGACTATCTCTGCATCAGAACAAGTAGGAGGTGTACTTAAAAAGGGGAGTAGTTGTCATGATCCACCCTGGACCCATGGACTCAGTACCAACCTATCTAGTGCTGTGACATAATCCTGCTGCATGCACTTGTTGTTACTCTTAAGGACTGGATATAATAGTGACTTGGAGCCCTATTCTTTTCAAGCAACACAAATAGCATTGCTCCATAAAATCTGCTGCGGGAACCTTTTTCCTGTACATAACACACTTATTCAATGCTTTTCACTCTTAATTTAAGTGAGGACAGCCATATCTCCTGTACCCAAGCCTTGCAGCAAGTCCAAGGCTTAGGTTTCACGGAAATGATTGAGCTCAAACCAACCTAAACTAATGAGGATCCCTGGGTATTCTCTCCATTCATACACATGGTGGAGGGAATCCCAGGGGATTCCCTTCCCCACTCAAACCCCATACCCCTACTCAATCAACCCCATAGAGACCCCATATGTGGTGGACATTATTTGAAACCATGTGGCTACCAACCATCACACGGACTATGACCCTCTTCTCTTTGGACACGTATGGTTATGTTTAACATTTATGATGTTCAGTGTGGAATTCCATTGAGAAAAGATGGTATAGTCACTATTATTTATGTTATTATCTCCTTTACTGATTTTTTTTAAATTTAATATTAGGCAAATCTCACATCCATTAAGGCCTGATCTTCAACTTCAAGCAGTGCTATCAGATTTTCAGAACGAAATGTATGTGAGTAATTGGATTACATAATCCATGAGTTAGTGATCTGTTTTTTGAACATAGATCATTCTTCAAGAAACCTATTCTTTGTTAAGTTAGGGTTGATGTGGATTCAGTAATCATATGCATGTGTAGATTAATGACATCTTGATAAAAGCATAATATATCAATCATGATTGATTGTGAGACATGTCTCTAAACATATGTATTCATGCATATGATTACAGATCTCACATGTTTACATATCACTGATCTCATGTTTGATGTTATTATGAACAGATATGTATGCATGTAATGTTAGATATGATATCAATAGCATAACAGTTCAGAAACCAAACCCATATTGTTGCACACAAGATGAAAAAAAGTGTGTCATTATGATGGAATATTCATGCCTACTTACTGACATTAACATAATAATGTGAATAGTTGAGGCTGGGACATTGCTCCCTGTATAGTCTGGACCCTGCTTAAAGGCTCCTGGGCCATCTCCACTGTCGATCTTGCTGGCCAGCACTTCATGGTCACCCTGTAGTTCCCGAGCCTCCACAGGCAATTCCTGTTTGGCTTTTTCTGGTCCCCTCTCAAGCTGTTCACCCACATCAATGTCATTCTCCCTGCCTGCATGTGCCCCCATACCCCCTGTACCTGCATCACTAAAGCTTTATCCTCTACATGATCCTCCACCATGATCCTAGACATATCCTGTGCTAATTAATTTGTCTGGTTTGGTTCTGGACCAGCATGAATGAGACAATTTTTATGATCTTTAAGATGAGACCAACTTGTAGTTAGGGTGTCAGTATCCCTTTAAGAGAAAATAATAAATTTTTGCTTGAAAAGTAAGTACTGTAACAGTTAAGTCACCACTGTAGAGTGACTACAATGGTCCTTAACATTTACATGACCACTCTCACACTTATTCACTCCCAGCTACTCCTCTCTGCACTCCCTCATCCAGTTCACAATTGCACACCTGACACCCGGGTGCATACCACTCCACATTCTGCTGATTAATTTATACCTTCTACGATACCTCAGACTCAGCTACTCATTCAGAGCTAGAATTTGATGTTCATCCATGCTGGTTTAGACTGTCTCATGGCTTGTTGGGGGGGGGGGGGGCGGGGTTATATGGCTTGTTAATTACAGCACCTGTTAATGGCCATGTGAATGTAATTGATTAACTTATCCTATTTTTTATTTGGGACTTATGTGGAATTACAGCTGATATATATTCTGCTCCATGTATTAATCACAATCACTTCAGATGCAGGGAAAACAAGATATGTCACTGTAAACTGTATCAGAAATAATGACAAATAAATCATTAAAATGATACACACACATATGATCTATTTTATTGTTTGTTTAAATAGTGTTGTAGGCCTCAGCATGGCCTTTCACGTTCACATGTGTTTCATAAAATAAATATTTTGGATTGAAATATGGTTTTCATTGCTCTAGTGTGCCTGTGAGCGTTACGTATTATTTGGAAGGAAGTTCCATGTTTTTTCTTGAAGTTTAGTCATTTACTGTGTTTTTAATTGCTTTATGCATCTTGCAGCAACATTTTTTTTTCCATAATAAATTGTATCCAGCAAAGACTTATAAGATCAACATTTGACATCATATTAAGAAGAAGAGAAAGCCTTGTAGTGATAGTCCACATATATCCATATACTGTATGTACAGTATATGTACAGTATGTATGTATGTATATATATATATATATATATATATATATATATATATATATGTACAGTATCTCACAAGTGAGTACACCCCTCACATTTTTGTAAATATTTTATTATATCTTTTCATGTGACAACACTGAACAAATGACACTCTGGTACAATGTAAAGTAGTAAGTGTACAGCCTGTATAACAGTGTCAATTTGCTGTCCCCTCAAAATAACACACAGCCATTAATGTCTAAACCGTTGGCAACAAAATTAAGTACACCTTAAAGGGAAATATCCAAATTTGGCCCAAAGTGGCTGTATTTTGTGTGGCCGCCATTATTTTCCATCACTGCCTTAACCCTCATGGGCATGGAGTTCACCAGAGTTTCACAGGTTGCCACTGGAGTCCTCTTCCACTCCTCCATGATGACATCACAGAGCTGGTGGATGTTGGAGACCTTGCACTTCTATCTCAGTCATCCAGCAATGTTGTTTGAACGGGAGGCTTCCTGACACTAACTCGAACTGAACCATACCAATATTTTGTTTTTAAAATATAGGCAGTTGACATTTGCAAAGTGAGGTATGAGTGCTGACTGCTGTACAGCTGGAGCGGCCTTGAAATTGAGTAAGAGAGCGGTGCAGAGAAGAGAGGAGCGAGTGGCAGTAAGCCCATGTAGTTGGTGCTCTGGACAGCCTTACAGGAGTCCCCATGGTGGTGTGAGTCTGGACTTTTGAGGGCTGAATAGGGGCTGTAGAGGTTTCTGGGGCCATGAATTGCTGCTGGCAGAAGGGCCTGATATAGACACCTGGAATTCTCCTCTGAGAGCATGCCAACAAGAAAGTGACATTTGTGCTTACAAATGATTTGGACCCTGGAAAACTGTGTTTGTTGTGAATTGGGGTTTATCATTCAAAGTGTCTGCATTGGGACTGATTTTTGAATTGCTTCTAAGTGGTTACATAATCCCTCCATTTTATAATTCCCAGTTAATCCATTTGCTACAGAGGCACACCGCTAACTGTTAGCAACACGTGTATAACAGCATCCAGAACTCTGTTGCCACCTGGTGGCTCATTGCAAGAACAAATGGCTCAGAATTAAGCTGTTCATCACCAGTCACTACTGCATTCCAACGCTGGTGTAAACTTCAGTTAATTGTGTAAAGACAATCACCCCTCCCAACATAGGGGTATGCATAGGCACAAGTGGCATTTTAATAGATATATGATATAACTTGTGGAATTAAAATAGAGAGAAAAAAGAAAACTAAAGATAGAAAAACAAAAATGGAAAGAAAAACTAAGAAAAGTGAAAAATATAAAAAAGAGAAAACAACAAAGAATAGAAACAAAAAAGAAGAGGAAAAGGAAAAGTGGAGCTAGTTGGAGGGAGATGGCTGGAGTCTCAACAAGATGTATTACAAAGGACATTCAAGATTATTTTACACCAAAACCAAAAATGCAACATTCTAAACAATCTGTTACTTCTGCTTGACATTCTCCGAATGTAAATGTGGAGGTGTGTGCTCCAAGCACTAAAGCTGATATATTAGTTGAAAAAACTGATCTCCTCGTTCAGGTCGGAAATAAAGACAGAGGTACAAAAGGTATCAACAGATTTAACAGCAGAAATCGAGGCAGTGGACAACAAAGTCATACAATTAGAAGATAAATATAATAATCTCCTCCAAAGAACATGAGGAAATGGAGAAAGTGGAGACCATGTTAAAGGATGAGCAGAGCCACCTTAAATCCTTGCAAGAATACTTGGAGAACAGATCCAGGAGACAGAATGCACAGGACTGTAATTTGCCTGTGTCTGTGTGGGAGCTGCCTTTTTATATGAAAGAGCTATGTAGGGCCATCCTGCCTGATTTGGATGAGAAGGCACTAACATATGATAGGATACACAGAGTGTTAGGGCAGACAACCATCTCCTACAGAAATAAATGTTATAGCCAGATTTCACTATTTCACTACATAAGACCTGTTTATGAAAGCAACCAGAAGAGGAATCCCTGAAGTAGATGATATTTAACCTAGCATCTTTTCTGATCTGTCTCCTGCTACTATTTATAAAAGAAGGACTTTAAAACCCCTTCTGGGCTTTCTAGTAGAACACAGCTATAGATACACTTGGGGCTACCCCTTTAGATTGATTGTAACTAGAGATGAAAAGTCTCATACTATTCACACTATTGAAGAAGGAATGTCTCTACTCCATTCTCCCAGTTCCTAATTATTCAGATCAGACAGAGAAACAAGCTCCATGGCCGCAAAAAAATACAAAGATTGCGGAATCAGTTCAAGCAATAAGTGTAACATACATTACACCTAATTGTCATTATTTCTCTTGCGGAAACTAGACCTAGCTTTCTTAATAAACCCAATCTTCAACAAGTTTATGTATTTACACTTTTTCTAAAAATGTCATAAAATATTGTAATCTATTGCTTGTTAACTATGTAGGGCCTATAGGAAATTTATGTAATTGCAGTCAAATGGAAGCCTTATATTAAGGGTAATCTGTTAATCAGTTAGATTGTAATTTAAGTAATCTCTAGATATCAATACGCAAATATAGCGTTATACAAACGTTAAATACAGAGTTATACAAACTTAATATATATATATATATATATATATATATATATATATTGTAACAGGGCGCCCCCTTCTGGCGGGGTTTGCGTCCTGCACTTTCTTATCTCTTTTATACAGGGAGGAAGACACAGCAGGCTTGTCCAAAGTTGAGTTTTACTGCTATTTTATTTGTTAGCACAAAAATAACAAAAACAGTGCTTGTATTCAGCAATAAAATAAATCCTACATAAATGTGCTTACTATACTCAGGAACGCCCTGACTATATCCTGTGCAGCTTATCTGTGACAGGGAGTGCCACCTTGTGGCCAGGATGCAAACAGTCTCTTATTTGTGATATATCGCCACCTTGTGGCCAGGAACCAAACAGTCTCTTATCTTTGTTATATCGCCACCTTGTGGCCAGGAAACAAACAGTCTCTTATTTGCCTTTTCCTCTACAGCTTCTATCAATCGTTTGTGAAGCATAGGGCCCTTGTCACCCTCTTGTAATGAGGAACTCTTACTCTCACTCTCAATGCACTCTTCTTCTCCCTGGGACCTTTGTAATCCTTCTCTGGATACAATGAGAATAACATGCATTGGCACCAACCTTTTATCCCTTATTCCTTCCGGCTTCTTAGGGATGGGGTCTTCAGATAAGCCTATCTCAGTGGAATATCTACAATACCACAGAAGTCTTCTCTGTGCGCAAACTCTAGAACACAGCAGCCTTCCTGACTGTCTCGCTCCAGCACAAATCCCAGCTCTTAGGATCCCCGCAGCTGAGCTGTCCAGGGCTTTCACACACAGCTCACGGCTCTTAGGCCCAAGCCTAAGTGAGAGAGACTCCACCCATCTCTCTGCTGCTTTTAAAGGCAGTTCACAGCTGAGCTTCCATTTAGCCACTGATAACTGAATGGAATTAACTCCTTTCATTCTCAGGGGAGAAGTCTTACAGAGCTCTCTTGTGACCCCTAATGGCACTCCATCACAATATAAATATATATATATATACACCTGCTAACTATGTAGGCTCTATATGATACTAATATTTACTCTGTTAACGAGAAGCCTTGTATCTTCTAGTTAGGTCAACTTGAAATTATGTTAATCTTACAAATTAGATAGGCGAGCCACCTTTGAATCTGGGTTTTATGATACATTGCAGCTCACCACAAACAATCGAGGACAGTTTTTGCTCTCCTCCGTATTCTTTGTATTAATCTCTATAACATTTCAGGAGATATTGTAAGGAGTGTTTTAGCTCCAAGTATACTTGTTTTATTATTTAGCAATTGTAGTTCTTGCTCTGGGAGAGTTACAAGCTTCAAACAACTCAAAGTACTGTTTGGTATATTTACTTTGTTTTTTATTGTTTATTTTTCTTTCTTGTTATCTTATTTTATCTGTGGAGAAGGATAAAGGAAAGGAAAGAGGTAAGGGAGGATCCTTAACGCTTTCCTTCCCTTTATCCTTCTCCACACCCAACAGGATAAGCTCATTAAGCAGCATTCTACAACGATGCACAAGTCTAGCTTTGGTAGCGAGGAACAGAGGGCTACTACAACTGGTGAGTCATGAGCATTAAAGTTGCATCACATAACAACCAGGGTTCGAATGAGCAGTAAAGAGGGGGGTTGCTCTCAAGGAATAACACCACATGGGACAGACATCATTTTTTTTTTGCAGGAAACCCACTTCAAAAGAAAATCAATCCCAAATTCTGTAGGAAATATTTTACTCAAACATGCCTTGCTACCTTAGCTGAACAAAGAAGGGTGTCTAAATCCTGATTCACAAAATACTTACTTTCTAACATATAAAAACAAGCAGAGATAGCAAGGGAAGATACATTTTAGTTAAAAGGGCAATCAATGAGAGACAAGTGTTGTTGCTAAATATATATGCACCAAATATAGGTCAACCAACCTTCTTCCGCAGAATATCTGACTTAATGAATACCTGGCAACGCTCCACTTGGACGTTAGGAGGGGAGAAACAAAATAAATCAATGAGCTTAATGATAAAATTTCAAAATTACAAAAAGCATTCATTTATCAAAGATCACCTAAGATATTTTAAGAAATCCTTAAACTTAAGCATGACTTTTACACTATACTGATGAGGAAGCTTGTAACAATTATACAAAGTACAGAGGTAAAATTTGTTGTGCTTTCCAATAAACCTGACTCCTTGCAAAGTAAAAAAAACCTTAACAACAGAGATCAGATTAATTTATCCCAAAACTAAAACTTAATGGTGAAGAATATATATACCAGCCAAAAGAAAAAAAAAATAGAGGCTTTCACAAAGTTTTATATGGAGCTATACTCAAAGCCCCAATGGATCAATGGGTCATAAAGCAAAAATAGATACATTTCTATCAGATATCGATTTCCCTCAATTAGACAAATAATTATTAGATTCCATCAGTGTTCCCATCACAAATGAAGAAACAAATGAAGAAACAAACAGTTTATGGACATGGAGTCTGCTTGCAGATGATATTCTGCTAAAAATTACAAGGCCACTAACTAGCTTCTAATAGTAGAAAAGTTTGGTAACACCTCTGGTTTTAAAGTGAATGTGAATAAGAGGGAAGCATATGGTAAAATTGTTGACACTGAACTTTTCCTTTAAATGATCACAACACTATATACTGTAAAATATGTTGGTATCCATATTCCCAAGCAAATAAATCTAATTAAAGAGTATATTACCCATATATTCTCAAAAATGTATTTAAAGACCTGAACAACTGGTTTGCCCATAACATTTCTTGGCTACGTAAAATCCATACGGTGAAAATAAATACCTTATCCAAATGAATACTTTTTTAGAACACTTCCTATAGCAATCAAATCAGATCACATTGTGAAACTACAGGGAACAATCCTCCACTTTATTTGGAATCACAAAAAGCCTAGGATAACAGAGTATCTTTATTAGCCTCCCAAAAAAAGGGCGGTCTATCAACCCCTGATCTGATCACTTCCTATAAAGCAGCTAGCTGGCACAACTGACTAAATGGTTCACCAAGAAATCCTCCATCGCTGGATAGAAATAGAAAGCAATTTGCTTAAAGAACAGAACGTTATAATTCAACAAGCGCTCTGGTTAAGGTTAAAAACCAAAATCAAACTGGAAAGCTTTCCTCAAAGCATTGTACATTCCATTTATCTGTGGAATCAGATTAACAAGCGTATTCCTTTTTTGGAAGCAGGTTCTTGGCTCAACCACCTGTGGCTACCCAACCAACAAGGGAAAAAAAAATCAGTTTTCATGGTAGATCAGTCAAAACTTAAACATAGTAGCAGACATCCTTACAAAAACACCAAATTGGTATCTCATAGAGTTTGGGGAATAAAACCTATCACCACAAAAATAATGGTTTAGTTTAGAATCAATAAATACAAACATGGCTTATAGTCTGAGGACCAATAAGCTAGCCAAGAAAACTCAGTTTGAAAAATGTTGTGTATATAATTCCAATGGAAAGAAAAATATTTCCATTTCATATATTTACTTAGTTTAGCTGTTGCAGTCTGATCAATTATCTTAAATGTTATTGTTGGAAAAATAATTGAATAAAATCCTTGATGATGAACAGTGGGCCAAAATTCTCAAAAGTGCAGCAAGTTCTTTTCTTAATCTAGTTTTAAGAGATAATGCATATACAACTCTCTTCAGATGGGATCCCACACCAGACAAAATACGACTTTCTAACCAATCCCTGAATGGTAACTATTTCAGAGGCTGTAATATCTTTAGATTGTAAATCTGCAAGTTTTTAGTCTTGCAATGTGCTTTGGGGAAAGCTCTATGGACACTGGATTCTAAGCTTAAAGACAGGGCCCTCCATCTTTTGTAATGTGTTAAAATTGTTTTGCCTTGATCAAACATATGTATAGTACTATGAAATATTTTGGCGCATTAGAAATAAACGATAATAATAATAATTAGGCACATTAAGTCATGCTTTGTAGGTTTGCCCTAAAATTGCTCATATTTCGGATGAAACCTACTCTATCTTAGAAAGATAGAATCGCAATTTAATAAGGTTGTAGAAGTCTAAACTGCAACTTCCTTACCTTCACCCTTCTCCCCCTCCCTTTTTTAATTCATTAATTAATTTATTTATTTTATGGTTTATGAGTATCGTTCGGTTGTTACAGATATTTGCGATTATAAAGAAAAAAAAAATATTGAGGAAAAAAAGACAAAACGCAGGAGAAAATTAGGAATTTGTATTTTGACTTTCTGTACTTTTCCTGTATTTTAATAAAAAGATTCTATTCTATTTTAGCAGGTAAAAAAATAATAAAGGCACTCTTTGTCTTTTGCTTTATATAAAAAAACATGTTAATATCAGGTAACTGTGTACATTTATTTTTATTTTAAAAACAATTATTTATATAAATAAATATATATTACATAATTACATAGGGCCTCATTCTATTATCGGCCGTAGGAGATGCGTGGCCGCAAGGACCGGCCGCAGGCTATTTGCCTATTCTATTCCTTTGCGGCCGAGGGCTCCGGCAGGCTTGCGACTGGAAAGCCTTTGATCTTACACGGCCGCAAGAGTTTTGGTTGCTATTCAATTGCTACGGGAACCCTCTCGGCAAGGCTAAAACCGAGCCGCAGCTTACTTGCACCAAAAAGGTCCCGCTAGCACCCAATTAAGCACATAATAAAGCCATAATAAAGCCATCCTGCACTTTGATGAGACAATAAAGTGATTGGAGGTGTTAGCATTCATAGCACAACATTCCCCTACACTCAAATCTGAAAATCATTTTTAGTTAAATTCATGTCAAATGTCCGTGGACAAAGTCCCAGACCCTCAAAGGCTGCGGGATTAGCCTCCGTCAAGTCCGTAAATGGGTAAAATAGACCTACGGGTCGTAAAGGGCTTACTTACAAGTCGTAGCATAGAAAAGCCATCCTGTACTTTTATTAGAAGTGAAAGTGATGTTTGGTTTTAGAATTAATAGCTCAACATTCCCCTACTCTCAAATCCGCAAATAAAGATATTGAACTTCATCTATCATGCAAGCCAGCACAGGCTTGAATAAGGAGCTACGGGCTTAATCATTGAAGTCCGTGGGACTTGGACGGATTTTAAAATCAAAGTACAATTTGGCGATGTGCAAGCTTGAGAATGTTTTGCTATTAATCCTCATGCCCCCCCATTATGTTCCCCATCATTTACAGTGCTTTGCAGTGCTGGATTGAATATATACTGGCTTCTACAATGCTTTGTTTGCGGTCCTCCACCTTCGAACCCGTACGGGTTTTAACAAGGACGAGCCCGCGAAACTACGGGACGGAAAGTAATCCGTAAATGATATATCGGATTTGGCCGATGTGCAAGCTTGAGAGGGTGTTGCTATTAATCCTCATGTCCCCCATTATGATGCCTAGCATTTACGGAGCTTTACATTGCCATCTTGAATTTATATTTGCATTTACAGTTTTCTGACTTTGCGGCCGGAAAACAGGATTTACAGGCACAGGAAAAACGCTTGCGGCCGTTTGCATGATGTGCGGCCGTCCGTAAGGGGTATTGCAAGGTAGAAGTAGCTCTACACGGGGCCGTAAGACGGCCGCAAGGAATCGCAGCTTTGCGGCCATTTTACGGCCGATAATAGAATGAGGCCCATAGTATTTAAGGTTGAAAAAAGACTTTCAGTCCATCAAGTTCAACCTTTTAAGATATCCTCTGATCTATCAATATGCGCATTAACTATTAATTAATTACCGTATTTATCGGCGTATAACACGCACTTTTTCTCCCTGAAAATAGGGGGCAAATAATAGGTGCGTGTTATACGCGATTATTCCCTCCCCCCTTCTCATCCTCAACCTCCCTCCTCACTCTAAACCCCCTCCGCATTCTAACCCCCCCTCCTCAACCTAAACCCCCCTAAATACCTCCCCCTCACTTACCTGCTTCAGCTCCGGAGCTCAGGCCGGAGCAGAAGCAGGTAAGTAAGGGGGGTTTAGGTTAAGGAGGAGGGGGGTTTAGGTTGAGGAGGGGGGTTTAGGTTGAGGAGGGGGGGTTAGAATGCGGAGGGGGGTTGAGGTTGAAGTGGGGGGTTGAGCATAGGAGGGTTGAGGTTGAGGAGGGGGTTGAGGATAGAGGGTTTGAGGAGGGAGGATGAGGATGGTGGGGTTGAGGGGGTTTGAGGATGGGGGGTTAAAGAGGGGGTTTGAGGAGGGAGGTTGAGGAGGGGGTTGAGGATGAGGAGGGGGGTTGAGGATGAGGTGGGTGGTTGAGGATGAGGTGGGGGGTTGAGGATGAGGAGGGGGGTTGAGGATGAGGTGGGGGGTTGAGGATGAGGAGGGAGGTTGAGGAGGTGGGTTCAGGAAGGAGGATAAGGATTAGGGGGTTGAGTGGGGGGTTGAGGATGGGGGGGTTGAGGAGGGGGTTTGAGGAGGGAGGATGAGGAGGGGGTTGAGGATGAGTAGGGGGGTTGAGGATGAGGAGGGAGGTTGAGGAGGTGGGTTGAGGATGAGGAGGGAGGTTGAGGAGGGGGGTTGAGGTTGAGGAGGGGGGTTGAGGAAGGAGGATGAGGATGGGGGTGGAGGAGGGGGTTGAGGATGGGGGGTTTGAGGAGGGGGTTGAGGAGGGAGGATGAGGAGGGAGATTGAGGAGGGGGTTGAGGTTGAAGATTTTGCTTCAAAGTTGTTTATTTGAATTTTCTTTTTCCTGAAATTCCCTTCTTAAAATGAGGTGCGTGTTATACGCCGGTGCGTGTTATATGCCGATAAATACGGTAGTTGTATTAAAAAAAAAAAAAAAATCAATTCCCTCCTGATACCAGACATTGGCGACCGGACTTCTCCCTGGATCAATACTCCCTCTCTAATTATCCATGATAACCCTGAATTCCCTTTTTAATTAGAAATAAATCCAGTCCCCTTTTAAAGTTATCTATCGAATCTGCTGTCACCACCTCCTCTGGTAGAGAATTCCACAGATTAACCTCCCTTACTGTGAAGAACCCTTTTCTTTCTTTAAGGTGGAATTTTTTTACTTCTAACCTCAAGGGATGTCCTCTTGTCAGTTGAAAACCTCTTGGCACAAAAAGCTCCCTTGACAAATCTTTATACTGACCCTGGATGTATTTATATAAGGTAATCATATCGCAACTTAGACTCCTTTTTTCTAGAGAAAATAAGTTTAATTTGGTTAGTCTTTCTTCATTGCCATTCCCCTTATTAGTTTTGTTGCCCTCCTCTGTACCTTTTCCAGCTCTAAAATTTCCTTTTTATGAAGTGGTGCCCAAAATTGTACTCCATATTCCAAATGAGGGCATACTAGAGATTTGTATAGTGACAGAATTATATTTGCTTCCCTGGCTTCTATACCCTTCTTAATACATGCTAATATTTTATTTGCCTTTGCAGCTGTTGCTTGGCTTTGAGCACTGTTACCTAGGTGGTTGTCCACAAGCACTCCCAAATCCCTTTCAATATCTGATACACTAGATTTGCTCCATTAAGATTATAAATTGCCTGGCTTTTTTTTCTTCCCAGATGCATAACTTTACATTTATTCATATTAAATCTCATCTGCCATTTAGATGCCCATTCCTCAATTTTATGTAAATCCCTTTGGAGGGAAAGCACATCATTATCTTACTTAATTACCTTGCACAACTTCGTGTCATCAGCGAAAAGGGAGACACAACACTCCAATCCTACCTCTAAGTCATTAATAAATATGTTAAAAAGGAGATGACTTAATAGTGAACCCTGAGAAACCCCCACTTGCCACATTAGTCCAATCGGAGTATGTTCCATTTACAACAACCCTTTGCTTCCTGTCTTTTAGCCAGCTCTCAATCCATGTGCAGATATTTACTGCAATTCCTGTATCTCTTAGTTTGCACAATAGTCTCTCAAAGCCTTTGCAAAATCCAAAAAGACTACATCCACTGAGTTGCCTTGATCCAGGTTCCTACTAACCTACACATAGAAACTAATTAAATTTGTTTGACATGACCTATCCCTCATAAATCCATGTTTATTCCTACTTATAATCCTGCTCAAATAGACATATTCTTGTATATTATCCTTTATTAACCCTTCTAAAAGCTACCCCACTACAGAAGTGAGGCTCACTGGTCTATAATTCCTCGGATTTGATCTTGCTCCCTTTTTAAATATAGGTATCACATCAGCTTTTCTCCAGTCATCTGGTAGAGACCCTGTGTTGAGTGAATCTTGAAAAATTAAATATAATGGTTTGGCTATTACAGAACCCAGTTCCCTTAGTACCCTTGGATGTAGGACTTGGGGCTTTATTAACATTTATTCTTTCCAACCTCTTTTGGATTACTTCCTGTGTTAACCAATTATTTGGCAAAGGTAGTGTAGCACCATTATGTTGCCGTGTCCCAACCACTGGTACCTCCCTTGTGTATACCGAAGAAAATAACCTATTTAGCTCATCTGCCTTTTCCTGGTCACAAATTATCAGACGGCCTGTGTCACATTGTACTGTTCCTGTAGCTTCCTTTCTCGCCTTCTTCCCATTAATATACTTAAAAAATATTTTAGGGTTAGTCTTACTCTCTTTTGCAATTAATTTTTCATTTTCTATTTTAGCCAGTCTAATTGCGCTTTTGCAAGCCTTGTTGATTTCCTTATACAAACAAGAGGGGACAGAGACTGCTTTACAGGAATATAATTTAAATGCCTGTTTTTTTACTCCGTATCTTGATCTTTAAATCATTTTTAAGTCACAGTGGATGGGATTTACTCCTTTTAATTTTATTCCCTCACGGTATAAGCTGATGTGTATGTATATTTAGTAAGGATTTCAATGTTGTCCATTTATGTTCAGTATTATTACCTGCCAGTTCTCTGTCCCAGTCTATACTTTGTATTGCTGCCTTTAGAACGTTAAAATCTGCCCTTTTCAATTTAAGAGTTTTCGTTGGCCCCTTCCAATTTTTTTTTTATTCAATCTCAAATGAGACTGTGTTGTGATAACTGTTTCCCAAAGGTTGCCCTATTTCAACATTTGATAGTTACATAGTTACATAGTTACATAGTAATTAAGGTTGAAAAAAGACTTTCAGTCCATCAAGTTCAACCTGTTAAGATCTCCTCTGATCTGCAATATGCGGATTAGTTATTAATTAAATTATTGATTAAATAATTATTAATAGTATAGTATTGGAGAATGAATAAAGAGTTAGTCCATCAAGTTCAACCTTTTTAGATCTCTATTGATCTTTTTAATTTGGACTATTTATTATTATTGTTAATTGTTAATTATTGTTAATTGATCCAGAGGAAGGCAAACATAAAAAAAAAAAACATTGAAACTTTGCCAATTGTCTCATAAGGGGAAAAAAAAGCAAAATTCCTTCCTGACCCCAGAAACTGGCGATCAAATTTCTCCCTGGATCAATATTCCTTGCTAGTTATCTAGGATAGCCTTGAATGCCCTCTTTATTCAGAAATATATCTAACCCCTTTTTGAAGTTGTCTATCGAATTCGCTGTCACCACCTCCTTTGGTAGAGAATTCCACAGTTTAACCACCCTAACTGTGAAGAACCCTTTTCTTTGTTTAAGGTGAAATCTTTTTTCCTCTAACCTCAACGGATGTCCTCTTGTCAGTTGAAAATCTTTCGCTACAAAAAGTTCACTTGACAAAGCCTTATATTGACCCTGGATGTATTTAAATAACGTAATCATATCTCCTCTTAGACGCCTTTTTTCTACCGAAAATAAGTTTAATTTTGCTAGCCTTTCTTCATAACTTAGCCCCTCCATTCCCCTTATTAGTTTTGTAGCCCTTCTCTGTACTTTTTCCAGCTCTAAAATGTCTTTTTTGCGAGGTGGTGCCCAAAATTGTACTTCATATTCCAAATGAGGGCGTACTAGAGATTTGTATAGTGGCAGAATTATATCTTTTTCCCTGGCTTCTATACCCTTCCTAATACATGCTAATATTTTATTTGCCGTTGCAGCCGCTGCTTGGCTTTGAGCGCTGTTACCTAGGTGGTTGTCCACTAGTACTCCCAAATCCCTTTCAATATCTGATACCCCTAGATTTGCTCCATTAAGATTATAGATTGCTTGGCTATTGTTCCTTCCCAAATGCATAACCTTACATTTATTTGTATTAAATCTCATCTGCCATTTAGCCGCCCATTTCTCTAATTTATGCAAATCCTTTTGTAGGGAAAGTACATCATTATCTGATTTTATTACCTTGCACAACTTAGTGTCATCAGCAAAAATGGAGACACTACATTCGAGTCCTACTTCAATGTCATTAATAAATATGTTAAAAAGGAGAGAACCCAATACTGAGCCCTGAGGAACCCCACTTATCACATTAGACCAATCGGAGTATGTTCCATTTACAACAACCCTTTGCTTCCTGTCTTTTAGCCAGCTCTCGATCCATGAGCAGATATTTACTGCAATTCCTGTATCCCTTAGTTTGCTCACTAGTCTTCCATGTGGCACTGTATCAAATGCCTTTGAAAAATCTAAAAAGACTACATCCACTGAGTTGCCCTGATCCAAGTTCCTACTAACCTCCTCATAAAAACTAATTAGATTGGTCTGACACGACCTTTCCTTCATAAATCCATGTTGACTGCTACCTATGATCTTGTTCAAATAGACATATTCTTGTATTCTGTCCCTTATTAACCCTTCTAAAAGCTTCCCAACTACAGAAGTGAGGCTCACTGGTCTATAATTCCCCAGATTTGCTCTAGATCCCTTCTTAAATATAGGTATCACCTCTGCTTTTCTCCAGTTATCTGGTAGAGACCCTGTAGTGAGCGAGTCTTTAAAGATTAGATATAATGGTTTGGCTATTACAGAACCCAGCTCCCTCAGTACCCTTGGATGTATTCCATCAGGACCTGGGGCTTTATTAACATTTATTTTCTCCAACCTCTTTTGTATTTCTTCCTGCGTTAACCAATTATTTAGTGAAGGTAGTGTAGCCCCATTATGTTGCAGTGTCCCCATTTCAGGGTAATTCAAATCTCCCATTAATAGAACTTGCCCATGCTTAGCTGCATTTCCAATCTGTAACAATGGTTGTATTTCCTCACTTTCAATTATATTTGGGGGTTTATAACATACTCCTACTAATATTCTTTTGGAATTTGCTGCATTAATGTAATTATTGTTTTTTTTTATTTATGTCTGTTTAGTTGTAAGGTTTTGTATCAAGAAACAACACCTTTAGTTAAAAATAAAATGTGAACTTTCTGGGGTCCAGGTACCACTGTAAATATATAATTTTAAATAACTAGTTCACATAATTATTCAATATATATTAGAATGATTAGTGAGTTAGAATTTTTAGCAATGAATGAAATATGGGATTTAATAGGCATTACCGAAACGTGGTGGGATGAATCTCATGACTATTAATCTGGATGGTTATAACCTATTTAGGAAAGATAGATTCAATGGTAAAAGATGAGGAGGGATTTGTCTGTATGTGAAGCCTGAATTTAAGCCTATAGTCAGAGAAGATATTTATGGTGGCCCTTGTGATAAAGTTGAATGTTTGTGGGTAGAGATAAATAGCGGAGCAGAAAATTCCAAAAGAATATTAGTAGGAGTATGCTATAAACCCCCAAATAAAGTGAGGAAATACAATTATTGTTACAGATTGGAAATGCAGCTAAGCATGGGCAAGTTCTAATAATGGGAGATTTGAATTACCCTGAAATAAACTGGATAAATGAGACCAGCAGTTCAGCTAAGGGGAGCAGGTTCTTGAGTACACTCAGGGATCATTATCTCGCCCAGGTTATACAAAAGAAATAAAGCTATCTTAGATTTAGTCATCACAAATAATATTGATGTAGTATCAAATGTTAGAATTGGGAAACCTTTGGGAAACAGTGATTACAACACAGTCTCATTTGAGATTGAATTAAAAAAACAAAATTTTAAGGGGCCAACAAAAACTCTTAATTTTAAAAGGGCAGATTTTAATGGTCTAAGGGCAGCAATACAAAGTATAGACTGGGACAGAGAACTGATTGGTAAAAACACTGAACATAAATGGACAGCATTTAAATCCTTACTAAAATACATAGACGTCGGCATATACCATGTGGGGAGAAAAGTAAAAGGAGTAAATGCCATCCAATGTGGCTTAACAATAATTTAAAGATCAAGATACAGAGTAAAAAACAGGCATTTAAACTATACAAACAAGAGGGGGAGGAGACTGCTTTACGGGAGTTCAAGGAAATCAACAAGGCTTGCAAAAGCGTAATTAGACTGGGTAAAACAAAAAATGAAAAATTAATTGCAAAAGAGAGTAAGACTAACCCTAAAATATTTTTTAAGTATACTAATGGGAAGAAGGTGAGGAAGGAAGCTATAGAAACATTACAGTGTGACACAGGCCATCTGAAAATTAGTGACCAGGAAAAGGCAGATGAGCTTAATAGATTCTTTTCTTCGGTATACACAGGGGAAGTACCAGTGGTTGGGGCAATGCAACAGAATGGGGCTACACTATCTTTGCCAAATAATTGCTTAACACAGGACGTAATCTAAAAGAGGTTGGAAAAAATAAATGTTAATAAAACCTCGGGTCCTGATGGAATGCATCCCCGGGTACTGATGGAACTGGGTTCTGTAATAGCCAAACCAATATATTTAATTTTTCAAGATTCACTCAACACAGGGTCCCTACCAGATGACTGGAGAAAAGCAGATGTGATGCCTATATTTTAAAAGGGAGCAAGAGCAAATCCGGGGAATTATAGACCAGTGACCCTCAGTTCTGTAGTGGGGAAGCTTTTTGAAGGGTTAATAAGGGATAATATACAAGAATATGTCTATTTGAAAAGGATTATAAGTAGGAGTCAACATGGATTTATGAGGGATAGGTCATGTCAAACAAATCTAATTAGTTTCTATGAGGAGGTTAGTAGGAACCTGGATCAAGGCAACTCAGTGCATGTAGTCTTTTTGGATTTTGCAAAGGCTTTTTAAACAGTGCCACATGGGAGACTATTGTGCAAACTAAGAGATACAGGAATTGCAGTAAATATCTGCTCATGGATTGAGAGCTGGCTAAAAGACAGGAAGCAAAGTGTTGTTGTAAATGGAACATACTCCGATTGGACTAATGTGGTAAGTGGGGTTCCTCAGGGTTCAGTATTAGGTCCTCTACTTTTTAACATATTTATTAATGACTTAGAGGTGGGATTGGAGTGTGGTGTCTCCATTTTTGCTGATGACACGAATTTGTGCAAGGTGACATGAATTTGTACTTAAATCAGACAATGATGTGCTTTACATTTATTTGTATTAAATCTCATCTGCCATTTAGATGCCCATTCCTCAATTTTATGTAAATCCCTTTGGAGGGAAAGCACATCATCTGGGAAGGAAAAATAGCCATGCAATTTATAATCTTAATGGAGCAAATCTAGGGGTATCAGTTATTGAAAGGGATTTGGGAGTGCTTGTGGACAACCACCTAGGTAACAGTGCTCAAAGCCAAGCAGCAGCTGCAAAGGCAAATAAAAAATTAGCATGTATTAAGAAGGGTATAGAAGTAAGGGAAGCAAATATAATTCTGCCACTATACAAATCTCCAGTACGCCCTCATTTGGAATATGGAGTACAATTTTGGGCACCACTTCATAAAAAGAACATTTTAGAGCTGGAAAAGGTACAGAGGAGGGCTACAAAACTAATAAGGGGAATGTAGGGGCTAAGTTATGAAGAAAGACTAACCAAATTAAACTTATTTTCTCTAGAAAAAATGAGTCTAAGAGGGGATATGATTACCTTATATAAATACATCCAGGGTCAGTATAAAGATTTGTCAAAGGAGCTTTTTGTACCAAGAGGTTTTCAACTGACAAGAGGACATTCCTTGAGGATAGAAGTAAAAGGATTCCACCTTAAAGAAAGAAAAGGGCTCTTCACAGTAAGGGTGGTTAATCTGTGGAATTCTCTACCAGAGGAGTTGGTGACAGCAGATTCGATAGATAACTTTACAAGGGGACTAGATTTATTTCTAATTAAAAAGGGAATTCAGTGTTATCATGTATAATTAGAGAGACAGTATTGATCCAGGGAGAAATCCGGTCGCCGGTGTCTGGGATCAGGAAGGAATTGATTTTTATTTTATTTTTTATTTCCCTTTGAGACCATTGGCTAAGTCTTGCTTGTTTTTTTTTTTCTGTTTGCAATCCTCCGGATTCATTAATAATAATAAAAAAAAAAAAATAAATAATTGATTAATAATTAATTAATAACAAATTAATTAATAGTTAATCCGCATATTGCAGATTAGAGGAGATCTTAAAAGGTTGAACTTGATGGACTGAAAGTCTTTTTTCAACCTTATATACTATGTAACTATGTAACTATGTATTTATGTAACTGACAAGAGGACAGAAGTAAAAAGATTCCACCTTAAAAAAAGAAAAGGGTTCTTCACAGTAAGGGTGGTTAATCTGTGGAATTCTCTACCAGAGGAGGTGGTGAAAGCATATTTGATAGATAACTTTAAAAGGGGACTGGATTTATTTCTAAATAAAAAGGGAATTTAGGGTTATCATGGATAATTAGAGAGACCGTATTGATCCAGGGAGAAATCCGCCAGTATCTGGGTTCAGTAAGGAATACAATTTTTTTTTCCTTTTGAGACGATTGGCTAAGTCTCACTTGTTTTTTTTTTCTGTTTGCCTTCCTCTGGATTAATTAATAATAAAAAACAAAACAAAATTTGATTAATAATTAATTAAAAACTAATTAATTCATATATAATCCGCATATTGCAGATCAGAGGAGATATTAAAAGGTTGAACTTGATGGATTGAAAGTCTTTTTTCAACCTTAATTACTATGTAACTATGTAACTAAACCCTGCTAGATAATCTAATGTAGGGAGTTTCACTAGATACCGATCAAGACAAACTTGTTTCTGCCTTTGTTTCCAAATGTTTCTGAAGTGAAACATTGTTTTATCATTAACAACTCCACATTAGGCTTGGTTGAGCTTTGTCAGGGTAATCACTTTTTACAAAATGTTGTAATTCAACCCATTTAGCACCCATTTCTTTGATCAGTGCAGTAGGTGTTTCCTCATTTTCCTCCTCTTCACCTGAAGACATTTCTTCAGCTCCTATGTGTTGCTGCTCCCTTTGAACTTCCTGCAGCTCATCAGTTCATGGTCCTGTAAGAGATAGCATGCCAGGCCTTATCTATAAGAGTGACACAGCAGAGGAGATTGAAATGGTCCTTCTAGGACTCTCTTAGTGTCAACTCAGTATCTGAGGTCACCTCAAAGCCCCTCTGGAAGACAATCTTGGTATACAACTTCTTGAAGTTTGAGATGACCTGCTGGTCTATGGGCTGGATCAGAGCAGTTGTGTTAGGGGGCAAGAATTTCACAGTAATAAAATCAAAAGTCCTCCAGCAAGTTGTTCTCCAGCAAGTTGTCCTCCAAACCTGGAGGGTGAGCAGGAGCATTATCTATGATCTATTTATTATCTCTCTCTCTCCACCAGATCTAATGAAGTGGTTGGGACAAAGCCAAAAGGACACCCTAGGGAAAGGAAAGTCTCCTGCTGTGAAAAACAATTCAGCATCGGAACCTGGAATATTTGAACTATGAACCAAGGCAAAATAGATGTGGTCAAGAATGTGATGACAAGGTTAAACATTGATATCCTGGGAATTAGGGAACTTGGACTGAAATGGGACATTTCACATCAGACAACCACTAAATCTTCTACTATAGTCAAGAATCCTGCAGAAGAAATGGAGTAGCCCTCAAAGTTAATTAGGCGGTGGCCAAAGCAATGTCCGGTTACAACCCACAAAATGACAGAATGATTTCAATTCAAATTCAAGGCAAGCCATTAAACATCCCAGTGATCCAAGACAATGCTCCAACCATGGATGCTGAAGAGGCTGAAGTTGTACAGCTCTACAAAGATATTTAAAACGTAATATATATAGCACCAAGAAAAGATGTTACTATCATCATAGGAGATTGGAATGCTAAAGTAGGGAACAAAAAGACACCTGATATAATGGCAAGTTTGGCCTTGGGGCACAAAATGAAGCAGGTCAGAGATTAGTAGAATTCTGTCAAGATAAATCTCTGTTCATAATAACCACCCTCTTCCAACAACCTCTGAGACGACTCTACACATGGACTTCACCAGATGGACAATGTACAAATCATATTGACTATATTGTGTGTAGCCAAAGATTGAGGAGCTCTATACAGTCAGTAAAAACAAGACCTGGAGCTGACAGCGGCTTAGACCATGAGCTTCGTACTGCAAAGTTCAAAAACTGAAAAAAAAGGAAAATCATTGGAAAAAATGGAAATAAATAATGTCCCTTGTGAATATGCAGTGGAAGTAATCAGATTATAGCGATTAGACATGGAAGTTAAAATGCCTGAAGAACTTTGGAACAAAGTTTGCAACATCCAGGAAAAAGCAATAAAGAATATCCCTAAAAGAAAGAAAAGTAAGAAGGCAAAATGAAAGTAGCCCAGGAAAGAAGGAAAGTGAAAGGTAGTGGAGATGGTAAAAGATTTGTCCAAATGAATGCAGAATTCCAGAGCATAGCAAGCAGAGACCAGGAGACATTCTACCATGAACAATGTAAAGAGATCGAAGAAGATAACAGAATAAGTAAATCAATAGATCTCTTCAAGAAAATTTGGGATCTCAAAGGCACCTTTCATGCCAAAGTGGGCTTGATAAAAGACAAAAATGGTAGGGACTTAACAGAAAAAGATCAGATAAAGAAGAGGTGGCAGGAATACACTGAAGATATATACAGGAAGTATATAACAGCAGTGAAGACCTCAATAGCTTGTCCAACGAGCTGGAGCCAGACATCTTGGAGAGGGAAGTGAGATGGGCCCTACAATGTCTTGTTGATAATAAGGCTTCAGGAGGTGATGGAATCCCAATTCACATTCACTATTCACATTTCTACAATATGAAACTGTGAAAGTGTTTCTTGCCTTGTGCCAACATATTTGGAAAATTCAACAAAGGCTGATAGACTGGAAAAGGTTAGTGCCAAACAATTGAACTAATTTCATATTCCAGCAAGGTAAAGATTAAGATTCTACAAGCTCAACTTCAACAATATATGGACTGGGAACTTCCAGATGTGCAAGTCTGGTTCCACAGAGGAAGAGGCACAAGAGATCAAATTGCCAAAGTCCGATGGATAATAGAGAAGGGCAAGAAAGTTCCAGAAAAACATTTACTTCTGCTTCATAGACTATTCTAAAGCTTTTGACTGTGTGGATCATAACAAAATGTGTCATCATCATAAAGATATGGGAGTACCAGATCATCTCATCCTCCTCCTGAAGAATCTGTATGTGGACCAAGAAGCCACGGTCAGAACCAAACATAGGCAAACAGAATGGTTCAAGATCAGAAAAGGAGTGCGACAAGGTTGTATATTGTCACCTTATTTATTCAACTTATACGCAGACTACTTCATGCTTAAGGCCGGGCTGGATGAATCCAAGAGAGGTCACCCGTCCACAAGGAGGTGTATGACTACAGAACTTAGCGCTAAAAGGGATCCCTATAGTGTGTAAAAAAAAGATAATAATATTAAAATACTGGCATAAACAATATCCTGATAAAAACTAAATCTGATTGAAACTAAAATGGGCTAATAGATGCTATTAGTAGCCCTGCACAGCAGTGCACAGAAATACTGTAGAGATACAATAATCAGCCCTGAGCCAATCCTCAGAATAGATGACAGTAATCACTACCTAAAAATTAGTACATAAAACAACCTACAGGTAGATCATACAATAAACGTCCAATTTTAGGATCTCAATAAATCACAGTTCCAGTGCTCAAAATCCACAGGTAGGTGTATAATCAGCAAGGAAAGTGCAGCGTCTTTAATGGGAATACTGTTCACACGCGTACTCCATATGAAAAAAGATGAGGGTATGGGGTAGAGAAGAGGCCCTGATAACATGGGTGTACACCCATGGCTCCTACACCCCTTTCTGATAGTGTTTTACCGTATATACTCGAGTATAAGCTGAGTTTTTCAGCCTTTTTTTTAAGGCTGAAAAGGGCCCCCTCGGCTTATACTCGAGTCACCCTGTGTCTCTTTCCCCCTCGTGTCTCTCCACCCTCGTGTCTCTTCCCCCTTTCCATCTCCTGTGTCTCTTTCCCCCCTCTCCCTCGTGCCTCTTTCCCTCCCCCTCCCTTATAATCCTCCTCATCCTCCCTCCTCAACCCCCTCCTCATCCTCAACCCCCCTCCTCATCCTCAACCTCCCTCCTCAACCCCCTCCTCATCCTCAACCCCCCTCCTCATCCTCCCTCCTCAACCCACCTCCTCACTTTACCCCTTTCAAATGACCTCCCCCTCTCCCTTTCCCCTCACTTACCTTCCATCAGCAGCTGCTCCTCCACTCCTCTGCGCGTCTTCCAGATGCATCGGGACCCGGCATATGCTAATGACGTGACGACACATGCGCGTTACCTCATTAGCATTGGCCCGGGTCCTGACGCAGCCGGGAGATGCATGGAGGAACAGCTGCTGATGGAAGGTAAGTGAGGGGAAAGGGAGAGGGGGAGGTAATTAGAGAGGGGTAATGTGAGAAGGGAGGATGAGGAGGGGGGTTGAGGTTGAGGAGGGGGGTTGAGGATGAGGAAGGGGGTTGAGGAGGGGGGATGAGGATGAGGAACGGGGTTGAGGATGAGGAGGGGGTTGAGGAGGGGGGTTGAGGATGAGGAGGGGGGTTGAGGATGAGGAGGGGGTTGAGGATGAGGAGCGGGATTGAGGATGAGAAGGGGGGTTGAGGAGGGAGGATGACGAGGATGATAAGGGAGGGGGAGGGAAAGAGATACGAGGGAGAGGGGGGAATAAGACACAGGAGAGGGGGGAAGAAGAAACGGGGGTGGAGAAACACGGGGGGAAAGAGACACAGGGTGACTCGAGTATAAGCAGAGGGGGCCATTTTCAGCCTTAAAAAAGCGCTGAAAAACTCAGCTTATACTCGAGTATATACGGTATATTAAAACTATTTATTCACACATGCAAAATATACAAAATTGCACATTTGATGATCACATATACCCACCTAAAGACATGTGGAAGTGGGTTTCACAATAAACAGGATCTCTTGTAAGTACAACCCCCCAAAGTCTAATAGTATAGTGCCAGTGCACATCTCTCCAAATGCACAAAAACTCAGAGCCCGATTTCAATTGAGCTCTCGCAAAGTTCTTGGAGCCCGTAAATGAGATAACAAGTTAATTTGCTATTCAATTGGTGTCTTTTTGCGAGCTCCAAACGGGTTACGAGTTACAGCAGTGAAAACTTGGCGATGGTTAAACGCGGAACTTACAGCCTCCTGAAGCCTTTTATCTTTCACTTTTCGCAAGAGTTACTATCACTAAAATCGCAAATCGCTATTCAATTGCTCCAATTCCCCAAGCGCATACACCCATAAACTGCAAATGAAGGAGAAAATCCTACGAGTACTAGAGATGATTCGCAAGGGTGTTCAACATCTGTTCGGAAATGCAAATAAAAAATCAATACTGCACTGTAAAAGCGATGAAAGAAAGATGCCATTAATTGCACAACAGTCTCAAGTCTCAGTACATAAGATTTAATTTTATGTTTCATTATGGGGTTAGATCGATCTTGGGTATCAATGAGTTAATACATATCAGGCCACCCACATGGACTAGAACAGTATTGGCATTCATTTTAATAATTCTGTATTTTGCGATTTTGCAAGTCTGATCGCATATCGGACCCCCAAACCTAATTGATTGACATGTAACCTCCATATTTTACTGCTGTAATAATAACGGTCTCATTCGAAATCGAAGGTTACAATCTTGCTTAATTGATCATGTTCCCGCCCGCACTGCCACAAACCAGTGCATGGTTTAAGGAGTCAGCTTTGGGCTAGTAACTTGCAGGCTTGAGCAACTGAATAGCTCCAGAATTGGAGACGAACGAGAGCTTGCAGCACGCCCGCAGACATACGACCTACGTCGCTCGAGTTGCTGACTTGCAATTAAATCGGGCCCTCAGTTCACAAAGTGCACCCAAAGACAAATGCAGTATATCAGTCCTTCATATAGGGACTAGCAAATATACTGTACATACACAGTATAACTGTATAGCTAAAATATAAATAGATACCAAATGTGTTTCTAATGTCCAGAAGTCTTTGTCAATTGTAAAACAATACTTATGACGAAAACCTATAATAAAAATGCTTCATACTACAGATACAGAGCTGGTTTGCTCCCCCTTCCGCTCTATATTAGTTTGTCGGGTATCATGTTTTTTTAGTAATGTCATATGTGCCCACCCCTAGTAGCCTAGGTGATAAGGGAAACTGGTCAACCGTTCGCAGGCTGGCATCTCAGTAGCTAGGTAACACTAATGTTTCCTATCCTGTGTACCCACTGAGATCCGGATCAGCGGGTCGCAGACACCTCCACTTCGCTACAATGTGTCCAAAATACACACAGACATGCAATCCACAATGTCCATAGGCTATATCTAGCCACATGACAAATAAAAAAATATAGAAAAAGAAAAAAGAAAAACCCACCAATATGAATATACTTTATGTGCTTTCAGCTACTCATTATTTATACTGTATATAAGTATAATGTATATAGGATCTATTATTATTGTTATTTTGATGTATGGTGGTTGTATGTTTATTAATAGTATATATAGAATTTATACTTTGATTTACTTAGATTATAGTCTTATGTATTATTAATTTATATTGTGTATTATATAATTCATGTAGTTACTATGAATATACTTGTTATTTGTATGCCAGCCTTGAATGTGCCTGATTCAGACTGATCTTGTAAGCTAAGAAGGGTCATACCAGGTTTTTATACCAGCATTTCTATGTGTATGGATTATTCCACTCTATTTTGGTTTAAGCGTAGTTTTAAGAATTATGATACACTGTTTTATTGTTATTTTTAAGTGTAAATATTGCTGCCCTTTAGGAACCCAAATCGCTGGATTTTTATTTTTTTATCATTTTTAAATATTTTTTTATTTCTCATGTGGCTAGATATAGCCTATGGACATTGAGGATCGCATTTTATTTATTATGTATTATTAACTTTTTTTTTGTATCGCATGTCTTGTATTTTGGCCACATTGTAGCAAACCGGAGGTGTCTGCGATCTGCCGATCTGGATTGCAGTGGGTACACAGGATTGGAAACACAGTAGTGTTACCTAGCTACTGAGACGCCAGCAGGCGAAGGGTTAACCAGTTTCCCTTATCATATAGGCTACTGGGGGTGGGCACATATGACATCACTAAAAAAACATGGTGCCCTACACACTAATATAAAGCGGAAGGATGAGCAAACAATCTCAGAAATCCCAAACACTATAATGTTTTGGTAGTGTGAAGCCTTTTTATTACATGTTTTCATTATAAGTATTGTTTTACCATTGAGAAAGACTGCTGGACCGTTGAAACGCTTTTAGTATGTATTTATATTTTATCTATACAGTTATACTGTGTATGTATATTTGCTAGTCCCTATTTGAAGGGCTGATATACTGCATTTATCGTTGGGTGCACTCTGTGAACTTAATTTTTGTGCATTTGGGGAGCAGAAGTGCCCTGGCACTATACTATTAGATTTTTTGGGGGTACAAGTTTATTGTTTATTGTGAACTGAACGACTAAACAACAACCTATTTAAACCTAACTGGGCCTATTTAACCCCAAATGTACACAGTAAACCCCATCCCATAAACATCTCTCCTACCCTACCATATTAACCCCATACATTATTAACCCCTAATACAATCCCCTTTACCTCACTAATTACATAAAATAAACAAAAACTAAAATTACAGAAAATAAAAAACACTTACTTAATTACACACAAAAAAAAAGGACATTACAAAAAAAAGGACATTAATGGAAATTAAAAAAACACATTATCAAACATAAAAAAACATAAAATACATAAAATAAAAAAACCTACATTACATAAAAATAAAGAAAGCATACATTGCATAGAATTAAACATACATTACATAAAATTAAACCCTTCAATACATACAATTTAACCGCTGAATACCTACAGTTAACCCCCTAACTACATACCGTTAGCCCCTAACTGCATACAATAATACCCCTAACTACATACAATTAACCCCCTAACTACATACAGTTAATCCCTAACTACATACAATAAAAAATCCTAAATCCCACCTAAATTGGGTAAATAAGCCCACTTACTTTGCCCACATGCCGCTCTAGTGACAACGGTTTTCTTGCCTTTGTCCCTAGCATAAGTGCTCTTCCTTCCGTCTGGCACCCCTAGGAAAAAAAGAAACATTAAAATTAATAAACAAATAAACACAACATATAATCATAAACATTATAAATAGTCCTCTTACCTTTTCACAATGCCCCCGTCCTCCTGATAGTCTTCGCCGGCTGGGCCCCTCCGAAAAAATCCACCGCTCAAAAGAAAATTAAAAAAATAATAACGCAAAGTCGCACATTAGGCTTTTCAATCATGCTTCGGTAACAAATTGGAAATAATACCTTCTGATTGGCTGAAAACGCTGTCAATCATATTTCAGCCATTCAGAAGGCGCCAAGGTGTGAGCCAATCAGAATGGGATACACCCCTATTTCCAGTTCTGATTGGCTGATGGACCTGTCAATCATTTGTAAACCAATCAGAATGCCCTACTGCTTACACCCTTGATTCTGATTGGATCCAAACATCTGCATCTTCTGATTGGCTCAAATATGATTGACAGCGTTTTCAGCCAATCAGAAGGCACAAAGGTGTGAGCCAATTAGAATGGGATACACCCCTATATCCCATTCTGATTGGCGGATATACCTGTCAGTCCTTAGTAATCCAATCAGAAGGCATTATTGCCTTCAGCCAATCAGAATGGGTGTATCCCATTCTGATTGGCTCACACCTTGGCACCTTCTGAATGGCTGAAATATGATTGACAGTGTTTTCAGCCAATCGGAAGGCATTATTTCCAATTTGTCACCGGAGCATGCGCGAAAAGCCTCATTTGTGGCATTGCGAATAGATAAGCAGGTAAGCATAATGTTTATGATTATATGTTGTTTATTTGTTTATAAATTTTAATGTTTCTTTTTTTCCTAGGGGTGCCGGACCTGCGGCCATGAAGGAAAAGGACTTATGCTAGGGACGAAGGCAAGGTAAGTGGGCTTATTTACCCAATTCTAGGTTTAGTGAGGGGGCTTGTTTTAGGTGAGATTTAGGAATTTTTATTGTATGTAGTTAGTGGTTAACTGTATGTAGTTAGGGGGTTAATTGTATGTAGTTAGGGGTATTATTGTATGTAGGTAGGGGGTAAACTGTATGTATTTAGGGGTTAAGTTTTATGTATTGAGGGGTTTAATTTTATGTAATTTATGTTTATTTCTGTGCAATGTATGCTTTTTTTACTTTTATGTAATGTAGTTTTTTTTCATTTTTATGTAATGTAGTTTTTTTTATTTTATGTATTTTAGGTTTTTTATTTTTGATAATGTTCTTTTTTTATTTCCAGTAATGTCATTTTTTTATTTTCAGTAATGTCCTTTTTTTGTAATGTTCTTTTTTTTATTTTGTGTAATTAGGTGTTTTTTTTTCTTTCTGTAATTTCAGTCTTTTATTTATTCTGTGTATTTAGTGGGGTAATAGGGATTGTATTAGGGGTTAATAGTGTAGGGGGTTAATAGAGTAGGGTAGGAGGGATGTTTATGGAATGGGGTTTACTGGGTACATTTGGTGTTAAATAGGCCCAGTTAGGTTTAAGTAGGACTAGATGAAGTTTAACGGGTCTAGATGAGGTTAATTAGGATTAGGTAGGGTTACATAGGCCCGTTAGGGTTAAATAGGACTAGATGGGGTCAAATTGGACTAGCTAGGTTTAAAAAGGTCTAGATGGGGTTAAATAGGATTAGATAGGATTAAATAGGCCCAGTTAGGGTTAAATAGGACTCAATGGGGTTAAATAGGACTAGATACTGTTACATAGGACTAGATGGGGTTAAATAGGTCTAGATGGGGTTGAGTGGTTAGTGATAGGGTTAATTGTGGTGAGGTTTAAAGAGGGATAATTACTTAGATGGGGTTAATTCTAGTTTTTTATTTTGTGTAATTAGTGGGGTAATAGGGATTGTATTAGGGGTTAATAGAGTAGGGATTAATAGGGTAGGGTAGGGGGGGTTATGGGATGGGGTTTACATAGGCCCAGTTAGGGTTAAAAAGGACTAGATGGGGTTAAATAGGTCTAGATGGGGTTGAGTGGTGATGTTAATTGGTGAGGTTAATTACTTAGTTGGGGTTGATTATTTAGGGGGGGTTATTATTTAGAGAGGGGTTTATTACTTAGATGGGGTTAATTTTAGATTCATTGGTTTATTGGGGTGGGTAATAGTGTAGTGTAGGGTAGTGATTAGACTTAGTGTCATGGGGGTCCTGGAGGACCATCATGACACTTATAGTGTTAATATTGGGGTTAATTTGTGTCCCATGAGGGTCTGTATAGACCCTTATGAGACTGATGGGGTTAAGTAGTCTCCTATAAGGGTCTGTATATATCCTTATGGAACTTATGTGGTTAAGTAGTGTCCTATAAGGGTCTGTACAGACCCTTATGGGACTGGGAGGGTTAATTTTATTGCACAATAGTGTGCTGCGGGCCCATTTAAGGACCGACGGCAGGAAATTTGAATTATTAAATGCAGCTGAAGTCCCCCACTGCAAGTGTTAATATGGGGACACTAGGGGGGCCCTATGGGGACCCCCAGCATATGGGGGTTAATTTTAGGGGCTGGGGGGGGGGTAATTGAAGTAACCCCCACTGCAGGGCTTGTGTTTTTAACTGGCGCAGAGTTACCGATCGGGGCAAGGGCTGATGTCGGGAGCCTGGATGTGATCATGCAGGCTTTCATTAGCCATGATAGCAATCTGTTTTGCCATTGGCTATTTCTGGCCCTTATGGGACTGGGGGAGGGTTCATTTTATTGCACAATAGTGTGCTGCCGGCCCTTTTAAGGACCGGCGGCGGGAAATTTGATTTTTTTTTTTTTTTTTCATAACGTTTTTATTGACACATTCACAAGACAAGCACATTTGAAAACAAGGAGCGACACGCAGGTCCCCCACACTTTATGATTTTCCTTGTATACATTTGTGCTAGCCCAAGATAAAATACATATCTCAATTCCGTGTGTCACCCTCCGCCTTTTTCCTTTTTCTATTATTAAGATAGTCTATGCATGCAACCTATAACAGGTTAGGTAAGTTACCCGTGCTTAAATGCTCTATTTATGTCTCGCATGTGCTAGATATCCTGCTATGGTTACTTATTTCAGAAATTAAAACAATTTTAGCTAACAAAAATATAACATAACTTAACACAAATTAATGTGTGCCTTTCAACATTACGTTTTACAGAAATTGCTTACTACCTTTCTTACCGTCCACGTCCGCAGCGACCACAAACGAGGTACCATGGAGAGCCCTGTCCCGGACCGTACCAGCTATTATCTGCCTCCCCCTCTCGATCAGTGCACTACCGTCAGTGTCTCTGGAATGAGTGTTCCGTCCCGCTCCAGTCACCCCATATTTCCTTATAAACAGCCACCGTATCGTTTAAAGTTGCCGTCATATGTTCAAATGTCATAATAAAGTTGATTTTGTTAATGACTGAGTGGATATCTAGTGTATTCTTCCGCCAATTTCCTGCCAGACTGCTTTTAGCCTCCAACATGATAAATTGAAGCCACTTATTTTGGTGAATACGTAAGTTTTGTACTGGAAGCCCTAGGAGACATGTTCCCATCTCGGGATGTATTTTTGTTTTAAGTGTATTAGAGGCCAGTTCGGCCACCTTGTGCCACAATGATTGAGCAATTGGGCAGTCCCACCAAATATGGCGGAAGGAACCTCCTGTGATACAGCCTCTAAAACACTCAGGAGAGATATTAGGGTCCATTTTGTGTAGCCTGTCTGGCGTGTAATAGGTTCTAAATAAAACTTTGGCTGATGTTTCCATATGGCCAAAGTATCTGGAGCCTTTTGTCAGTTCCAGGCTAATGTTGGACCACCTACTCATGTCCCATTCTACTCCCATATCCTGTTCCCATTGCTTAACATGCTTGGGCTTGCTAGCCATGTCATTAGAGTTGGATATAGCGTACAGTTCCCCCAATATTCCCCTGGTTAGTGGGGCTTTATTACATATTAGTGTGAACCAAGTTGAACTTGGCGGGCCCCATTTACGGAGTTTAATGGTAAGATTGTGGCGAATTTTGTTGTAGTTGAAGTATTCTCTGGGTGGGAGATTGTACGTTTCCATAAAACTCCCAGTATGTAGCACTGCACCCTCTCTAACCCAGCTTCCAAACCTATCTAACTTCCGTGAGATCCACCAATCTTTGGAGAACGTACCCATCTCCTCAAGGGTGCTTGGGGAAGGGAGTGTAGTGATTAGCAAAGAGATATTGGGGCTTAGCTGTCTACTGATGTTAGCTCTTTCCCATTCCCTCAGAGACAGGGCTATCATCGGGTTGTTTCGAGCCAGCTTTAAGGGCAACGGGGAAGAAGGGTCCCATATAAGAGTATCCCATTTTAATGGTGCAATTTGGTGGTTTTCTACAAAGACCCAAAGTGGCTGGTGCTCTGCCGAATGCGCCTGGGGCAAGAAAGAAATCTGGGCTGCCCTGAAGTATTTAAGGAGGTCGGGACAGCCCAAGCCTCCAGAGGATCTTCTCCTCATCATAATTGCTTTCCTTATTCTAGGGTGCTTGTAATTCCAAATAAATCTGAATATTGCATTTTGGAAGCTGGTCAAGTCTCTCGTATGTACCTGAATAGGCAGAGTCCTGAAAAAGTACAGGATCCTGGGGAGAATATTCATTTTTATTGCATTTATCCTCCCCGACCAAGAGAGATGATACTTATTCCATTTCAACAAGTCCTGATTCAGGGACTTGTATAGCGGAATATAGTTGGACTGATACAGGCCAGTGATCTCCGGAGTAATTTTAATACCTAAATAATTTATATATTTTTCTGGCAAATCAAAGGAGTACTGGGATTTGAGAGTATCTCTCAAGGCCTGCGGAGCCTGAGCCAAGATCGCTTCCGTCTTGTCTATGTTAATTTTGAGCCCCGAGATGAACCCAAAGGACTCCATCAGGGACATCAAGGCTGGTAGTCAGTGAATTGGGTTCGTAAGTGTGCACAGGATGTCATCGGCAAAGAGGCAACATTTGAACTGATGTAGGCCTACATTTATCCCTGTTATTAAGGCGCTATTCCTAATAGCCTGAGCCAATGGCTCAATGGCTAGCGCGAACAGGAGGGGGGAAAGGGGGCAGCCCTGTCTTGTGCCTCTTTTAATGTTGATGAGTGTGTGATCAGCCCCTGGAATGCTGATGTTTGCAGATGGATTATTGTAAAAAGACTTAATAACATTCACAAAATTACCCACCAACCCAAACTTCGACAGTGTGGCGTGCAGGTATGGCCATTCTATGGAGTCAAAGGCTTTCTCCAGGTCTAGTCCTATTGTACATAAGGGGGTATTATCCTTTTTGGCTAAGTGAAATACGTTGAGAAGTCTTCTTATGTTATCCCCCGCCTGTCTTTAGGGAATAAAGCCCACTTGGTCCTTATGTATCAACCTTGGCAGAAACTTTGCTAATCTGGTGGCCAATATTTTCCCAAGGATTTTCACATCCCCATTCAAGAGAGAAATGGGTCTGAAGTTTTTAGCCAGTAAAGGATCTCTACCCGGTTTGGGGAGGAAGATAAGACTCGCCTGATTGAGTTCGGGGGGCATGGTCTTCCCCTCCATAATATCCCTGAAAAGCTTTTGCAACTTTGGGGCAAGTGGATTATTGAATGTGGCATAGTAATTGTTTGTAAAGCCATCCAGGCCCGGAGCTTTACCTTTTTTCAAGGTTTTGATCGTTCTGCTTATCTCCTCTAGCGAGACTTCAGCATTTACATATTTAAATCCTCCTCAGTGGCTGAAGGGAGGTCATAGGCGTTCAGGAATTCGTGAATTTTATAATTATTGGCCACCAGTTTAGATGAGTAAATGTCCTGGTAATACTTTCTGAAAGTTTCTTTGATCTCATCCTGTTTCATAGTAATTTCCCCCCTCTCGTCCCTAAGCTGGTGAATGCGCGCAGAGTTATTCCTAAAATTTAGTCTCCTGGCCAGCATAGGAGAGGACTTGTTAATTTGACAGTAAAATGTATGTCTCATTTTTCTAATGGCCTTCTCGGTTCTTTCTGCCAGAATGGTGTCTAATTCTGATCTGGTTCGATTTATGACGTTTTGTGTTTCCCTGGTGAATTTACTCTGGTTTAACTTTTCCAACTTTTGTAATTTCTGGAAGAGTTCGTTTTCTTTGCTGAGTAGTTTCTTCCTATATGGTGCTGAGATTTTTATGATTATCCCTCTAATGTAAGCCTTATGGGCAACCCAGGACCACCCTATTTCCGTCTCAGGAATATCGTTCAGAACGAAGAAGGCGTTAATTTCCTCATCTATTTGGGCCTGTATCTCTGAGCACGTGATCAACTTGTCGTTCAGACGCCAAGCGTGGATGTGGGGATTATTTTGGCTTAAACTTAATTTACAAGATATCAATGCGTGGTCTGACCATGGGCAGGGTAAAATTTGGGCATCTGATGCGCTATTGAACAGTGAGGAGTTGATTAACAAGGCATCAATCCTGGAGTATGTGTTATGTGTAGGGGAAAAGAATGTGTATTGTCTTTCAGAAGGTTGTAACCCCCTCCAGGCATCTATTAAGTCCAGTTCTTTAAGTAGGGCATGTATGACTTTAAGTTTTCTCGCATCCCTGGTGTACGAGGGTGTCCCTGACCTATCCAGGAATGGCTGAAGCGCCAGGTTTAGGTCCCCCCCTATGATAATTTTCCCTCTGTCCTCTTGCTCCACTCTTGAAGTTCAAAAGTTTGATTAGCGTGTTGTGCGGATTAACTGTGGGGGCATATAAATTCACCAGGGAAACCTTAAGTTCAAGAACCGTACCTGTAATTATAAGGAAGTTACCCTCCTTATCTGTAATGATATAGAAATCACAAAGTTGTGGAGACCAGTAGCCAAGGTCAGCAATAATCCAGTTCCGCAAACTTGTAGGTGAAAACAGGAACAAGGTTTATTGAAGTGATCAGAAACCACACAATAATCTGGCAAGGATCAATAGACAGGAAGTGCCTTATATAGGCCAAGGACCAGACACCTGACCAGACACAGCTGAAGAGACTTAGGTACTGATACAATTGCTAGCAGAGTCAAGCTTATAAGGTCTCAATGGAATTCACAACAGGCAGGCTGGCGCAGTAGGTAGGGAAGAGGTATAGCAGCCTGGGGACCAGGGTTCAAAACCCAGCAGAGTCAATTCCTCACATTATCCTTTACCTGCTTCTCTAGCTTGAAGGGGAGGTTCTTGTGAAGGAGAATGGCCATACCTGCTTTCTTGGTTTGTTGTGAACAAGTATACAAATTTGGGTAATCCTTGTGGAGGAATTTCGGGACTTTATCTGATGCAAAGTGAGTTTCTTGCAAAAAAATTATAGAGGGTTTGATTTTTTTATAAAAGAGGAAGGCTTTACGCCTTTTAAACAGGGAATTAAAGCCTTTTACATTATGCGTTATTATATTATGTGGGTGATCCGTCATGGTTGTCTGTTCTCTAAGTGTGTAAAAGTCTCTAGAAAGTTACCCCACGCGGACCACTTTGCCTCGGCTCCCGTTTCCCATACCGGCCGGTCCGGGACATGCCCACCACAACTCGCTCCAGACGCGGACGACTCCAGGCAATTCTTGATCCGCCAGGCACAAGCGGCATAACATGTAAAAAAACAAAAAACAGTATCAGTACAATTTAGTATCTCAGTAATAAACCTACAATGACAGTGAGTCCTCCCTTGACTACTACATATAGTCATTCCGATAGGATTAAGGTAAGGGAACCTACCCCCCCTAATTATTCCTACTGGGAGAAAACTATCAATTAACATTAACCATAATAATATTAGCCATATCTTGGGCACTAAGGCCCTGGTTGTCATGAAACTAAGCTACCTAAGGTAGCCATCCTGAGTACTCAATAAAATATATGCAATACTAAGCGAGTTAGAGAACAATATGAAAACAAATAGAAAAACATTTTAGAAAAACAATTTAACCCATTACCCACTGCTGGCTAAAAAGGTTTTATAAGAGTCAAGAAACCCTACATGAGTTAACATCTCCTTAAGTTAAGCCTGGCCTCTAGCCCCTATATGCTCCTGCTAAACATATGCACAAACCAAGATACAATACTGAGGTAGAGTCTGTAGTGTGCTTAATGTCCCAGCGTGTGCGAAGAGTCTGGAGAATCGGGTTTTCCTCTCTCCAATCCCGAGGTAAAGTCCAGCCTCTGTGGATAGTATGGAAAAACTCATAGAGCAAGAGTGTGGACCTGGAAATTTTTTTAGGATAAAGGGTCCTCCATCGCCCCCTGCTCCCGATGCTTGACGTCCCTCACATGGTTGGAACTGGACTTTGATCTTTGAGGCAGCGGGTTCTCTGAACCCCTCCTGGTCTGCCTCGAATCCGCCTGAAGGAAGGAGCTTTCCTCCTCTGAATCCTCAGGCACGAGTCTCAGTCTGGTTAAAAGGCTTTGGCTTTCCTCCAGTGATAGCACCCTGAAAGATTTTCCTTTATACGTGAACAAAAGGGCGAATGGGAACCCCCATCTATACAGTATTTTATAATGGGAGAGTACTCTTAGTGCGGGTCTCATCTCCCTTCTCTTCTGCAAGGTAGAGGGTGAAAGGTCCATATAAACTTGGATCTTAGTTCCGTCTGGGCCTACGATTTCCTTTCTTAATCTCGTTTCAGCTAGAATTAAATCTCTAGCTTTTTGCTGTGTAAATCTGATGATGATGTCTTTGGGTGTATTTTGGTCCCTAGATGACCCCATCGCTCTGTGAGCTCTTTCTATTGTCCAATCTGATTCCTCGACCGATGGAAGGATCATGCTGATAAAGTCTCTAGAGTACTGCAAAACGTCCGTTATTTTATTGGAAGCCCCCCTTAATCTGATGTTATGTCTGGGGGATCTATTTTCCAGGTCCTCCACTTTGTCTTCCAGTATCTGGATCTTAGACGCGTTCTGCAAGATATCTTGCTTATCAAGTGCTTGGGCCTCCACAATTTGGTCGGTGCTTTCCTCCAGGCCCTGCAGCCTCTGGGTCAGGGACTTGATGTCTGCCCGTAGATCATCTACTGCGTGCTTGATTTCAGCTTGCATGATCTGCTTGATTTTGGACAGGGTGCCGTCCGTTAGTTCCATTTGAACTGGTTGTGAGCTCTGCGCCACCGCCTGGGCCGGCGAGTCCGGATGTTCCGAATTAGGACTCGGACTTGTGTTTCGGCTTACGTCAGGTGGTTTGTAGAACCCCTGGATTCCCTTTCCAGTCTGTTTTTTTTGTACTTTGCTAGTACTGCGACTTGCCATCTTTTAAGGAGGGTAGAGATTCAAGTTTAAGGACCTGGACCAGTCTGTTAGCTGGGTTAGAGGGTAATGGGTTGGTATAGTGCTAAAGTAGTTAATTACTCATGGATGGCTTAGTGGCTGCCAGCCTCATGCATGCATGGGAGCCATGGACAAGCTGCCCCCTGGGCGTGTTGATCTTCTCTGGCCCAGTGTCCTCTGGGGCATGATGAACGCCTTGAGTAAGGTAATTTGTCGTTCCTTTAATGCCTCCGAGATCACCAATCCCTGCCCCAGTGCTGTATAATATGTGCTCCCAGGGTAAGGGCTCTTCATCCGAATTAAGGTTAGAGAAAAAAACTTCCTTGAACAGAAAATGCTTACAGATTAGTGCAGTTTGTGATTTGGATGCGCTATTCTTAGAGTGTCCACCGGGTGTCAGTGTTAGCACACTAGTGTCAGAGTCATGGAGACTTTCAACACCAAATAGCAGGGCAATCCAGTCTTTTAGACAAACACGAGCTGCAGGCAAACTTTCTCAATCTGTTATTATTACATATAAATCAAGTTGGGGCCTTTAAGCCTTCTAGTGAGACCCTTAGCCAGATTGTAATGTCCTCTAGGACCATAACTTCTCAGAATGTTTTAATGTCCCACTTGCATAAAAAAACAAAGTCTGTAATAAAATATGGGAGGGTTCTGTGTTGCATCAAGCCTCTCTTAGCAGTATCTGCTTTCTCTGTCCTTTGGAGTGTTTTTAACTGTACAGATCCCTGAGCTTTTGGGAGCCAAGAGTATTAAAGCCTCCCTTTAGTGCCCCTAGGTTTGCAGTGTTTTTAGTAGCAGCAAAGCTGTAATCTTTTCTGGGCCTCTCACACAGTCTCTTCTTGTTAGGGTGCAACTTGCAGCTTCTGGATCCCCAAACTTGATTTTTAAAACCAGCTGGGTCCTCCTGTGCACAATCCTGGTCATATGTATCAATTTGGTGATAGATAAGTCACTTTATATATGGTCTTAAATGTTTTTTTTCAGCAGAAACACACATCCTCTTTCATATATTATAGTTTTGAGAGATAAGCTGCTGGGTCTTCTCTTAAAAAGTAATACAGTTTATTGTGTACCATATCTTTAGATTATTACACAGACTAGATCTCCAGTAGTATAAGGCAAAGAATTGTATAGGTTTGAAACAGACAGGCAATATGAGTCATTACCAACCTTAAGTAGGCATGTTGTTTATCAATGTTTCAGAGTCTCCTTTGTTCTGGTTCAGCTGCAAATCTCAGGAAAAAAGTTGCCAAACTTGATTTTTAAAGCCAGCTTCGTCCTCCTGTGTGCAAATTTGTTGATTTGGTGATAGAGAAGTTACTTTATATATATTGTTCATGCTTTTTAAAGCCTTATTGCTGGGAGCTATGTTGTTTTGCTTCCTCTCTGTTTGCTGCTAGCCACACCCTCGGGAAATTTGAATTTTAAATGCAGCTGAAGTCCCCCACTGCACTAGTTAATATGGGGACACTGCGGGGGTCCCTATGGGGACCCCCAGCATATGGGGGTTAATTTTAGGGGCGGGGGGTAACTGAAGTAACCAACCACGGCAGGGTTTGTGTTTTTAACTGCCACAGAGGTCCCGACTTGGGCAAGGGCTGATGTCGGAAGCCTGTGTGTAATCACGCAGGCTTTCATTAGCCATGATAGCAATCTGTTTTGCCATTGGCTAATCCTCACCTATTGCTACTGTGACCAGGATGGCCATGTAGAGCTGTGCTTTCTTGAGTTAGAAACGGATACCTTCTGGTGAGGCAGCAAACAGGTTTATTATGAAATAACAAAAACAAACAGGAGCAGTAACTCGGCTTAAATAACGAAAATAAACATCTACATATACGGACTGACTGTGACACAGGAACGCCCTGACTATACCTGTGCAGCTTACCTGCAACAGGGACAAAAAGACTACACCCCGGTGTCTTCAGGACGGAGCTCCCACTCCGTTGTACTCGGGAAGGAGTAATTTTGTATGAATAGCGCCACCTAGTGGCAAGGACAAAGACAGTCTTTTAATAATTATAATTATTGTGGCCAGGTTACAAATAGTCTCTGGTTATTGAAAGATTGCCCTCTTGTGGCCAGGATACAAATAGTCTCTGGTGATTGAAAGATTGCCACATTGTGGCCAAGTTACAAATAGTCTCTGGTTATTGGAAGATTGCCACCTTGTGGCCAGGATACAAATAGTCTCCGACTATTGCTATATTGCCACCTTGTGGCCAGGATACAAATAGTCTCTTGTATATCGGTAGTCTTTTCCACGTTTCTACATCAGTAGCCGCGGATGAAGCATAGGGCCCGCCCGTCTCTCCTGTATGCTTCACCCCAGGGACCCTTTGATACAGCAGTATTAAATTATTGCATATGTACTGGTCAAACACTCAGCAACTTCCCTAGGGCATAATCAGTTTGGTACCTTCAAATAGGGCCTCTGTCAGTTCCACACTCAGCAACTTCCCTGAGGCATAATCAGTCTGGTACCTTCAAACAGGGCCTCTGTCAGTTCCACACTCAGCAACTTCCCTGAGGCATAATCAGTCTGGTACCTTCAAACAGGGCCTCTGTCAGTTCCACACTCAGCAACTTCCCTGAGGCATAATCAGTCTGATACCTTCAACTCCAAGAAACCGCAGGATCTCACTCACCACATTGCTTCTCCAAACGATTCACCTTGGTCATCCCCGCAGCAATTCAGTCAGCTGACAGTCCTCTCAACTAGCTGTACTTTACAGGCTCCTTCCAGCTTGTCTCCTAGGCAAGGCCCCAGCTTCTGGCTTCAGCTTCCAAATACTCAGGACAGAGCCTAATCAGCAGCACACCCCTCCCCTTCACTGGGGCTTCCTGGGGTTTTTATAGTGAAGCACTGGACCCGGTGAATTTAAGTGTTTTAACTCCCTGAGAGCTGGATACAAGGAGCAGTTCAGCCTATGGCTTACATAACGGCCCTCAATAATCTGTCCCCAGCTCCTTACATTCTCACACTACGTAATGCTTAATTGATAGTAGCACAATCCCACATCCAACTTGCAAGAAGACTGGTTTAAGATTTTGCCTCTCTTGCTCGCAGCCCCTTCTAATTTAATAGCAACATAACTCAGGAAAATTTGAAGCACGTAGGGCTTAAGAGCTACACGTTGAAATTCCGAGGCTGAAATTTAATATGGCTATAAGTTTGTTATGGTGTGTAGAAAACTGATTAAAATAGCCTCCATTGGCTAGGCAATAATAATAGAAAAGGTCATTCCGATTACATTCACACGTCTCAAGCAGAGACCAATTTTTCCTACAGAACTTCGGAGTGAACATTTGGCCTTATTCTATTCGCTACTTGCAAATGCCTTGAACTCATAAATTTGGCTTCAGGTGTTTTTTTTTAAATACATGTTTATATGCATTCTATTGACTTAAGAATTCATTAGTGCCAATAAAAAACATTTGCCGAATATGTAGCAAAATTAAGAGTGATTTTAAATTTGTATAAATTTACGAATTGGGCAATGGAATAGGACCCATTGTTTCCAATGTTGCTAAGAATTCTGCGTAGTGTGTAGAGTTATGTTATGTATTAAGAAATCATCCATTTTGTACTTGTTATCTAGCCATGTTGGTTTGTATTTTGTATAATAAGCTATTTTTGTAATTTGTTTAGAAATATTCTTGCTTCTCGTGCATATTTTCTAATTCAGGTGCCCTTGATACTTTTGGCAGAGGCTGGCGGCTGGAGACTTTCTAAAAGCCCTCCCAAACTTCTCTGACTCCTTCACAAACTGAGGCTATGTAAAGACTAGAACATTTATACTGATTTTATCAGCAAAATATTGTAAAACGTAGATGAAACATACATATTCAGCAAAGCCAGCTGAACAGATCTATACCCTACAGTAGTAGGTCCTATCAAATTTGTGATACACGTGGTCGAGGCCGAACTCTCATCTACTTTAGCCTACTCTGATCTTCCCCTGATCCGAGAAGCCTCCCTTGCTCACCTACGAGAGGTCCATTGGAGGACGCAGTGGTCCTTAGACGAGAGGATGGTTGGCAGGTGCCTGCTTGGAGCTGTAAAGGATGGAGCTGCAGAGCAGAGAGGTGGCTGTTGCCAGAAAGTGGGACAGCATGGCCCATGAGACAGATAGAGGATTCATGCTGCTGGTCCACGAGGAGGTGTACCCCTGGTGATGTGTGTTGGAGTGCTTTGGAACATATAAAACCGAGAGGACAGAACAGGGAGCTGACTGATTGGCCCTGTGGAGAGGTGAGAAATGTTGCGGCAGAGCCCAGCAGTTGCTGCTACTTGGATGTGTCCTTGAGTGCAATCAACCGAAGGTGCTGGCAGGAAAGGTCCCTAGAATTTATGTGAAAGATCAGTGTAGAGGGACATTCAGAGGCACAAGTATAGCCACTCAGTAGTGACATTCAAAGTGGACTACATTATAGCGATTCCACTAGAACTTATTGTGATGCCCTAAGATAGGGGAAAGAAGGAAGAGGGGAGAAAGTTGGAAGCTGACTCCTTATTGCTGCCTCCCATAGAGCAGGGGTTAAACTGACTGCTACCTAGTGGAGTACATGCCTAGGAATAGCGCCTTAGCTCAAACACATTCTTATACTGGAGATAGGAATCCAAAGACCAGAACAGTGCTGAGATGAGCTTAAAACAATCCTATCTTTAATTTGTTGCACAACAAACAACAAAAGGAATGATAGTTGGGCTCTACGCTGCTCAATAATATAAAATCATCATAGGAGACTCTTGAGTATTGTCATATAAGAGACTGCTTAATAAACAAATGCATGGACTAATACAAATATTATTAATACTTTGTTCTAATCGTCTGACATCAAAATCTGTTCAAATAAGGATCTGTGTATTCACAGTGTACTACAGTACTTTCATGACACCTAGTGGCGTTTTCTTAGAAGAAACAGCAACACAATTCACTAAAAATCAAACACATTGGAAAACAGATACCATAATCTGACATTGCTTCATTCCAATGCTGGTTTAAAAATCAGTTAAATATGTAAATACACCCACCCCTCCCAATAAAGGGGCACACATTGGCACAAGTGGCATCTTAGCAGGATTCTGATATAACACTTTTTGAAATAGAAGAAAAGAGATGTAAAGAGAAAAATTTAAATTAAAAAATAGAAGAGAAAAAAGGGAGTGAAAGAAAAAAGACAAAAATTGAAAAAAGAAGACAAAAAAAGGGAGAGAAAGGGGAAGAAAAAACTAAACTAAAACCTAGATCTATAAGGAAAGCCAGAGAAAGAGGAACCCATTAAGGGATTTAGACATAGATTTAAATTTATTAGAGGAGAAATAAAATTCTCCCAGATCAGGCTTCTACGCGTAAAATAGCCAGTTTACAGGCACAAATTAAAAAGTGCAGATCCAAATAGACAATAAAAGGTGGGAGTACCAACAAAAACACTACCACATAGTCAAGTAAATGGGGTACTAGTTAATTTAAATAAAATAAAAATAACAACAAAAAAATTCAAAAACTAGTAGACAAGAAAGGCAGACCTCACTATAGTCCAAGTGAGCTAGGGGAGATTTTTAGAGAATTCTATAGTAATCTCTACAATTTAGAACAAAAACCTGATAATTCTAAACCTGCTAAGGATCTAATTAGCGCATTTCTGGAGAAAGCTAGCATACCCAAAATAAATGGCACCCAACGTGATCAATTAGCTAAATAGATCACCCCAAAATAAGTAGTTTTGTTGGCAGTCAACTCTCTAAAGATCAATAAAGCCCCGGGCCCAGATTGCTTCCCGACGATCTATTACAAAATATTTGAGAATGTTTTGGTAAGTTATCTAACAGATGCTTACAATGAGATAAAAATATCTGGTGCGGCCCCAAAGGAAATGTTAGAGGCAGCCATTATTGCAATTCCTAAAGAGGGCAAGGATGCATCGATATGCGCCAATTACAGACCAATTTCACTTCTTAACATCGATACTAACATCTATGGGAAAATATTTGTGAATAGGTTAAATCCTCTAATGCAACAGCTGGTAAATCAGGATCAATCAGGTTTTGTACAAAAGAGACAGGGAGCGGACAAAATCCAAAAAATTATCAACCTGTTCGATTTTGCTCAAAGAAGAAGGGTCCCAGTTGTTGTGGACGTGCTAGACACCGAAAAAGCTTTCAACCGCATCAACTGGGACTTTATTGAAGCAACATTAGAAGCATCTGGTTTTGGATCAATTGCTATGAGGGCTATAATGGAGTTCTATTCAAACTTATCAGCCTTTGCTCAGGGACAGGACATAGCTCTTCCCCATTTACAATAAAAAAACGGGACCAGGCAGGGCTGCCCATTGTCTCCGTTAATATTTGGCCTCTGCATTGAATCCCTAGCCAACACCATAAGAGGTAATGAGAGTATCAAGGGTATAACCGCCAAGCTCTCCCTCTTTGCAGATGATGTGGTAGTTATTATGACAAACCCTACTGAGTCCATAACACAACTTATGGGAACGATTGAAGAATATGGACGTCTATCACACCCTCAAATCTGAAACAATGAGGTTAAATCTTTCATTACAGGAGTTAAAAAAAGCATTTCCATTTAGATGGGAGAATAATTTGTTTACGCATTTGGGGATAACAATACACCCAAACTTACTCTCTATTATGGAAAAAAAAATTGAAAAAATGACAGTCCAATTTTTTGAAAAATGAAAGATGGAATAGACTAAATATTTCTTCGATTACTCGGAGAGAAATCATAAAATCAGTTATCGTGCTGAAAATCTTTTATATTTTAAGAAGCATCCCTTTAAAAATTGATAAAAAGAATATAAATACATTTCAAAAAGTAATAGATCAATTTATAAACAGAGGTCGCAAAGCTAGAGTTAATGGGGTGTGGATTAAAAAGAAACTGAGAGATGGAGGAATAGCGGCCCCAAATCTATATGATATTGTAGAGGCAACAAGTCTCAACCATTGTTTTAAAAATAGTGACAAGAGCTCCTATAAATCTACCCAGATAGAAAGATAATTATGTAAAGATAAAATATTTGAATTCATGTTATAGCAGAAGGAACTCTCTAAAAAAGAACTTATGAATTTGCCGCTGGTCCCCAAAAATTGCCTAGAAATGTGGTACAATATTAACAGAAATTAGTGTCTACTTCCTTTCCCCTACCCAGGAACCCCATTGCAACTTTTGTATGCAAAAAATATGGTAGTGTCTAACGTTAGATGGGTATCATGGATGTTGAATACAATTTGGGACAAATGGTCCCCCCAAATCATTTGAGGAGATAAATGTGAGTAACCAAGTTCCAGTTTCTTACTGGCTCCATTTTAATGCTCTGAGACAACTAGTTAGTAATTCAGAGTATTGCGTAGTTGCAAGGTCTGAGTGAACTAGTCTTGAAAAGGTGCTTTTAAAGACCAATAGTGTAATCTTCATCTCTCAATGTGGTAAGATTTTGGAGGAGGCAAGGAATAAAGATAAATCCCCTGGGATGTGTAATTGGGAAAAAGAGCTCGGGGAAAAATGGGATGTAAAAGATTGGTACAATGCTGGTTGGTTAACCAAGAAAATTATTAAATGCAGTTCATTGAGAGAAGTCCATTTTAAAGTGGCGAACAGATGGTATAGAGTTCTGTCAGTTCTGAATAGAATCAATGCTGAATTACACCCATTAGAGTGTTGGAGTGGCTGTGGGGAGACGGGAACACCGCTGCATATGTGGTGGGCTTGCAAGAAGATTCAAAACTTTTGGAAAGAATTGCAAATAGACAAATCAACTTAGCCCCAGAATTAGTTCTTATCCACATTTTCCCAGAGGAATTTGACCACAAGCTTACAGCCATTCTAATTCATATTTTCCTAGTTATAAAATAGCTGATAGCTTTAAAATGGAAAGCTGGTCTATTCCCTACCTGAAATGAAATAAGATCAATTGTAGCCTGTAACAGACAGCTTGAAGCAGACTTTGCTTTGGTCAATGGCAAGTCTAGAAAGGGAATTGCTTCTAGTAATCCATTGATGTGGAGCCACGGTAAATGGTCCCAGTTTGATCTCTCTGTACCTTATAAATGTTTGTATTGTTTTTTGTCAATGCAAATGTAGTAGTGCGGATACTACTGATATATTTTTTAGTATCAGATACAATATACCGATATGTAACACTAGAGACTATAATCTTTTGGGTATAGGAAACCATAATCAAGTATTGACAGCACAGTCAAGTAAACAGAGATTGTTGTGCATATATATGTCTTGTACTGGAAACGTGATTGGTAATATGTAATTCTTTTTTCTGTTTTTTAATTTTGTATTTGTATGTTTTTGTTTGTTCAATAAAAAAAAAGAAAGGGGAAGAAAAGATAAAAGATAAAAAAGAAGAAGAGTGGAATCCTTTGGAGGGAGATGGTTGGCATCTCAACAAGACGTAATACAAAGGACATTCAAGACTAAAGCAAACATACAAAAGTTGAAGGAACTGATCTACTTGTTTAGATCAGAAGCAAAAGCAGAGATACAAAAGGTAGCAATAGATTTAACAGCGGAAATCAAGGCAGTGGACACCAAAGCCATACAATTAGAACATAAATATAAGAAAATAAGAAAATGAAAATGAATAAGAAAATGAAGAAATGGAGGAAGAGGTGAATGTGTTAAAGCAGCAGCAGAGATACCTTAAATCCCTGCAAGAAGACGTGGAGAACAGATCCAGGAGACAGAATGTACGTGTCTGTAATTTGCCTGAGTCTATGCAGGACCTACCTTTGAATATGAAACAGCTATGTAGGGCTTTTCTGCCTGATCTAGATGAGGATGAACTTAGATTTGACAGGATACACAGAGCATTGGGAATATAGCCATCTCCTACAGAAAAATCAAGACACCTTATAGCCAGTTTTCACTACTTCACCAAAAAGGATCTATTTATGAAAGCAGCCAGAAAGGGAATTACTGAAATAATTGATACCCAACCAAGATTTTTTTCTGATCTATCACCTCCCACCCTTTAAAATAAGGACTTAAAGACCCTTCCTGGAAGTTTTAGCAGCTCACAGCTAAATACACATGGGGCTTCCCCTTTAGATTGACACAGGAACAAGCTCCATGTCCTAAAAAAAGGTAAAGAATGAAAAATCAGTTTAAAAAATAAATGTAGATACATATTATATTAAATTTGGGCTGAACTTGTTATGGTCCCTTAATTCTAAGCTTGAAGAAGAATAATCCTTTAGGTTGTAATTTGTGCGAACTCCAGCAAAACTGTGCAGAAAACACAGCCTAGGTACTACTAATCACCCTCTCACCCCCACAGTATTTACCTGCATCTCCCAGCCTGCATCTGCCATCAGCCAGCCTGCATTGCACATCTAACCCAGAAAATATATAATTAAAGTGACTAAAGTTACTTACAGACTAGGATAAGCCGATTTATATTTAAGTAACTGTCACTGTAAATTATATATTTCCTGGGTTAGATGTGCAATGCTTTTTGCTGTATATTACAGCCTATTAAATGCTTTTCACTTTTAATATTACTGAGCACAGCCACATCTTGTAAACTAAAGCCTTTGCAGTAAATTGCAAAGCTCAGGTTTTAATTGAAAGGCTGTGCTCAGTAAATTACACGTAGTGGATGGAATCTCCAGGGATCCCCTTCCCCGTTCACCTGCACATTGTCCCCTTCCCCCGCTCACCCAATCACCCCATCTACAGTGGATATAAAAAGTCTACACACCCCTGTTAAAATGTCAGGTTTCTGTGCTCTCTGTGGACCATGGCTTTTGCTGTGGGATGCGACTAAGAAAATTTCAGGAAAGACCAACTAGAGCAGCTGAACTTTATTTGGGGTTAACACAGCTACATCCCCAGTTATATGAGGGTGTGCAGACTTATGCAACCACATTATTTTTCTTTTTCTACCCTCCACCTAAAAGATTTCAGTTTGTTTTTCAATTGAGTTGTACAGTTTATAGGTCACATTAAAGGTGGAAAAAGTTCTGAAATGATTTATCTTTGTCTAATTTTTTTACAGCACAGAAACATGACATTTTAACAGGGGTGTGTAAACTTTTTATATCCACTGTACATAAACATGGAGTTCCATTGAGGTACCCTTGTGGCAGGCGTGAATTTTTTGAGGCAGATTACTGTCTCTTTAAGTGGTGCTCTGGCACTCAGCAAAGATTTAAACATCATTTGCAAGTGTTATTAATACCTATACATTTTTAAAAGATTTTTACGATTTATAGTTGTGCCATAAAGTGTGAGTGCTCAGTAAAGTTTCAATTGAATAAGGTTTTTGGGTAAAAGTTTCAGGAGTGGAGACATCAATGTGAATTTTGCTGGATTTTGCAACTCAGGGGTAGTTTTCACACAACGATACTGCAAGGGGTGAATATAATAGCTATGGAGTTTTATTTTGCACTTAAAGATGGTGTAATTTTCAATATAGAGGAAAAGAATAGGCCTACAATTTGCATCTTTTTGCTTAAATTAGTACTCAGTGCCATTAAATTTAACAATGTGTTAAGGTGGTAATTTTATGTGTGCCTTTAATGTGAGCTTCCTAAATATCAGATCACACATTTTGCCTGAAAAAAAAAATTCCTGAAAAAAAACATGCTCTTTGAAATTCTTAAAACTTCATAAAACTTTCCCCCTAAAAACAAATAAATACAAGAGTATACAAAAATAAAAAAAGAATTACAGAAAAAAAGCTAAATAAAAGTGATTCTACAAAAACACCTGTAAGGGAAAATTATACTTACCCTCCCCTTGACAACCACCCAGGTACTCAATCTTCAGCCATCAATAAAGCGAGCACATCCATGTTGCTAGTTGAAATCAGTTCTCTTCTTGCTTGATAGAAGACCCTCAATGGTTAGAATCCTCATTGCCTAATCGCATAAGGCATGGGGAGAAGGGGTCTCAATGACCCGATTAATGAGGGGGAATCCCATGGGATACCATGGCTCATAGGGGATAGTGGATATTGAGGGAGGTTCCAGAGGGAAACCCAGGCTCATAAGCGATAGTGGGTCATAGGTGGAGGGGTCATAAACCCTTTGCATTAATTTATTATTTAACTCCTTCCCTGGGAAGGGGTTTATTAGTATATATATTGAGATGGGAGAATATTAGGGCTAGGCAGGCTGCTAGTCAAGTTAGATCTAGAGAACCTCCCTCCCCCTGGCTGCAAGTCATTAAATTATTTTGCAGGGGCTATGGAGTAGATCAGCAAATTTGCTTTTTGAACTTCCTATAGTTTTATGGGAGTTTCTACGGGAGCCATGGAATAGGGTTTTATTGATTTTAAATGGTACCAGTTTAGAACAAACTGCAAGCTACTAAGGGTTGTCTGCATTATGGAAGAATATAAGAAAACCAGGAAATTTCCCATCAAAATGACGGGATTAAAATTGTAAGTCTGGCAAGGCTGTTTGCCATACAATGTGAGGCTTTTGCTCCTCTGAGCACATTCGGTGCTCATTGCGAGCCTTTCCCCCCATGTACTTCAACTTTCCAGCTTTGCACTGATTACCTTCCGTGCTCATCGCGAGCCCCACAGTGAGCACAGGGCTCTCAATAAGTGCCTTTGGCGCTTGTTGCAAGCCTCTCCTGCTCGCTGTGCTCATCGTGAGGCAGGCGATGAGCGCCTTTGGTGCTCATTGTGACCCTTTCCTCCCGCTCTTTGCAGGTTTTGTTAACCTGCAAGTTTTGTGCTTGGGAATGTTATGTGTCTCTTTCCACCATCTCCCCCCTGTCCCTTCCCTGTGTCTTTCTCCTCTTAGTGTCTGCTGAATGTTTGCGTGTTAGACGCTGACTGCTGTTGGTTTTATTTTCTGGCGTTTTTGGTGTAAATGTTACTGTCTTTGCCGACATGTATTTTTTACGTGCGGCGTGCATGGATTTGCTCAGCCTTGTTTTCATCCGCCATTTTTTTCCTCGCTTAGCCGATTTTGTATTGACGAAAAACCCCAAATATGGCTCAAATTCTCTTGCAACCTCACTCCCAGACTTCATGGCTCTCCCCCTGTGATGTGTATGAGTGTGTTAATATTTTTGTTAAATGATTTTGTTTTGTTTTAAAGTTTTTAGAGTTACGCGCTTGGCTCGCAGTTCCAACCCTCGCAGTTGTGTTCCTCAACTGCTTGCCTCACTTTGCAAAGCTCGAAGTCGCGCGAAACTGCTCGCCGCCTAAGTGTCTCAACTGCTTGCCTCGCTTTGCCTTTGGCCACGATGGGCAGTTCATAGCAAAAAGGTCAGACAAATCACGGTCCTCTGGGGAAGGAAATGGCCACTCACTCCAGTATCTTTGCCATGAATTTGTTACTGCAATTTCTCCTGATCCTTCTAAATTAACCAAAGGGTATATTTTGAATCCATCTTCGGTCATGTCCACTGGTCGCATTTAGAAACCCATTGGTTTCGGTGGGTTTCGTGTATTGTGTAGAAGTGATACCCGCATTGCTGCCAATCAGGGTAACGTCCAAAAAATTGGAGATTCATGGTGTTTCTGTTTACATATTCCAAAAATAGGTCTTTGTTATTCCCAATGCCTTTGTCCCAGATAATGATAATGTTATCTATGAATCTTCTGTAATATATGATATTGGACTGGAAAGGGTTATTATTCCAGATGTAGAGGTTCTCCTATAGTCCCATGTAGAGGTTTGTGAAGCTTGGGGCAAACTTCGTGCCCATGGCCGTGCCCCTTTTTTGGAGGTAGTATTTGCCTTCAAATGTAAAGTAATTATGTTCCAAAATAAATAGGATTGCGTCCGTAATGATTTGAATCTGAGTGGATTCCATATTCCCTTCTTCCAGAAAGATCTTGGCCGCTGCGGCTCCTAGATTGTGTGGGATGGAAATATACAGAGATGTGACGTCTATTACATGTGGTGTATCTCTTATGTATGATCTCAAGTTCAGTACTTGCAGCTGGAGGAAAGAATCCAAATATTCTGACAGTTTCTCTGTCATGGAGCCTATTCCTGAGACGATGGGTGTCCTGGTGGCTTGATTGGATCTTTGTGAATTTTGGGTAAGTGGTAAATGAATGCTTTTTTGAGAAAAGAGTTTTCTAGAAACTTGGATTTATGTCTGATCAGGATACCCTCGCTCGTGGCATTTACAATAAGATCTTTGTGCAGACGCATAAATTCCCCCATTGGGTCTTTAGTCAGACTTTAGTATAGTATAGTATTTGAGGTTGAATAAAGATTGTTAGTCCATCAAGTTCAAACTTTTTAGATCTCTTTTGATCTTTTTAATATGTGGACTATTTGTTATTAATTGTTAATTGGTCCAGAGGAAGTCAAACAGAAAAACAAAATCATTGAAACTTTGCCAATTGTCTCATAAGGGGGAAAAAAAGCAAGATTCCTTCCTGACCCCATAAACTGGCAATCAAATTTCTCCCTGGATCAATATTTCTTCGCTAGTTATCTAGGATATCTTTGAATGTCCTCTTTTAAAAAAAATATATCTAACCCCTTTTTAAAGTTATCTATCGATTTCACTGTCACCACCTCCTTTGGTAGAGAATTCCACAGTTTAACCACCCTAACTGTGAAGAACCCTTTTCTTTGTTTAAAGTGAAATCTTTTTTCCTCTAACCTCAAGGGATGTCAGTAGAAAATCTCTTGCTACAAAAAGTTCACTTGACAAAGCCTTATATTGACCCTGGATGTATTTAAATAAGATAATCATATCCCCTCGTAGACGCCTTTTTTCTAGCGAAAATAAGTTTAATTTGGTTAGTCTTTCTTCATAACTTAGCCCCTCCATTCCCCTTATTAGTTTTATAGCCCTTCTCTGTACTTTTTCCAGCTCTAAAATGTCCTTTTTATTAAGTGGTGCCCAAAATTGTACTCCATATTCCAAATGAGGGAGTACTAGAGATTTGTATAGTGGCAGAATTATATTTGCTTCCCTTGCTTCTATAGCCTTCTGAATACATAATAATATTTTACTTGCCTTTGCAGCTGCTGCTTGGCATTAAGCACTGCTAGGTGGTTGTCCACTAGTACTCCCAAATCCCTTTCAATATCCCCTAGATTTGGTCCATTAAGATTATAAATTGAATGGCTATTTTTCCTTCCCAAATGCATAACCTTACATTTATTTGTATTAAATCTCATCTGCCATTTAGCCGCCCATTTCTCTAATTTATGCAAGTCCCTTTGTAGGGAAAGTACATAATTATCTGATTTAATTACCTTGTCTCCCTGGGCTAGCATGTGGCACTAGTAGTATCTCAGAAAATACTACCTTGGAGGTCTTTGTTTTAAGCTTATTCCCTAGTTCTTTAAAATCATTCTTTAGGACACTCCATCTTCCAATTACTTTGCCATTGGTACCAAAATGTACCAAGACTGCGTGTTCATTTTCAGCCCCTCCCAATAATTTATCCACCCGATCCACAACATGCCGAACCCAAGCACCCGGGAGACAGCAAACTGTTCGATTGCTGGGATCTGGGTGACAAATCACCCTGTCTACCTTCCTAATATTAGAGTACCCTACCACCAAAACCTGTCTGTACTTTCATAGGTCTCTGTATCTCCGATCAGGTGGTATGCTTCCTGTAGATAGTCATCTCTATTTTGGATAACTATTCCGCCCCATTTATCTGCTTGAGGAAGTACTTTCTGGCAAATCTTGTCCAATTCTTTGGCCATGAGTTTCTTGAAGACTGGGATATGTGGACATTGGGACTGGATCGGATAAAAAGTGGATTTTTCTCTTAGATTGGAGTGGGTTAATTCCTTGTAGTCTGTGCTGTGTTCTGGGAAAGCCCATGAGTAGATTCCCCTTCTGGTAAGATGTGGTCAGAAGTATCGGAGGAATCTTCTAGTTCTTCTAGAACCTTGAGACAAGCAAAGTCCCTTTCCTCCCTTAAGTGGGTTCTTGTTCCTGGTTCTGAGCTTGAACTGGTAGGTTCATCATCTTTGGCATGTTTTCTAAAATGCTGTTACAGTGAGATGTTGTGTATAAACTTATGTAGGTCTATGACTAGCTCAAACGAGTTAGGATAAGCACAACCAAAAAATACAGACATATGTCTTTTATGTGCTGCGCGCCAAGCTTTATCAAGCAGAGTGACACAGTGGGGAATGTTGAAATGGTCCTTTCTGAACTCTCTCAGTTTCAACTCAGCATCCAAGGTCACCTCAAAGCACCTCTGGTAGTGTGCCTTGGTATACAGTTTCCTAAAGTTTGGGATTACCTCCTGGCCCATGGGCTGGATCAGAGAAGTTGTTTTATGGGGCAATAACTTAACAGTTATAAAATTAAAGTCCTCCAGCAAATTGCCCTCCAAGCCTGGGGGGTGTCTATTATTAATTCTCACAAATTATTGCCTGGAAAAATCACCCGCTAACTGCCAAAGGCGCTCATTGTGAGTCTCTCCCCACACCTGTGTCTCTTTCCCCTCTCTCCCTCCCCTGTGCCTCTTTCCCCCCACTCTCTCCCCAGTGTCTTTTCCCCCTCTCTCACTCCCCTGTGTCTCTTTCCTCCCCTCTTCCTTCCCTCTCTTATTTGCGGGCTTAGTGGCGGTTGAACCTGTAACTTTTTTTCAAGCCCACAAAACTTGACGCTTAAATAGGTGTTGCTTCCAGCCTTGCTGTAAGGCTGTAATTCGGCACCAAACGACGCCACCAAACAACGCCAATTGAATATCAAATTAGCTTTCAACCTCACTTATGGACTCCCTGTCTCACCCTGTGGGGGTGTATCCCATTGTGATTGACTGAAGGCATCTGCGCCTTGTGATTGGTTTAAATAAAGAGAAGAAAAGAAGAAGTACGGGGACATGCTGGAAAGGTGAGTAGAATATTTAGAATGTTTATTTATTTTATGTAAATGTGTTGTACTAATTCCCCCCCCTCCCCCCTCCAGGTTGGTGATCTGGAGGTACATCTGCAAAGGTAAGTGGTCTTAATCATTTTATTTTAGCTTAGGATTAGGGTTTGTATATGGAGATAGCATTTATTGTATTTTAGATAGGGGAATGTATTTTAGATAGTTAGGATGTATTGTATATTATATAGTATTGTATGTTAGATAGGGCTATGTATTTTAGATAGTTAGGATTTATTGTATATTATATAGTACTAGAATATTGCCCGTCAAAAAATGACGGCAATGAAATTGTAAGTGAGCTCAGGGTGTTTGGTGTATATAATGTGGCTGATGTAGCGTCGTTCGTTTTCTATGTCGTGCGAGTTTTAGGTAATATTAGTTTTCTATGTTGTGAGAGTTTTTCGAAATATCCGTAGCTGTTATGCGTGTTTATGATAGTGTTTTGCGTGTTTAGGGACCTGTAGCTTTGTTTTCGTTTTGTTCAGCGGCCATTTTTTCTCTCGCTTAGAGAATCTTTTAGTGTCTAAACTGCTTTAATTTCCATTAAATTGAGGTGTAACTTTAGTTTTCGAGGTCCTGGATGCTCCCTGTTGCTGTAGAAAAGCTTTTTATGTATTTGTTGTGTGTATTTGTTGGAGCTTTGATGTTTTCATGTGCGTGTGTTGTGGCCGTTTTTTGCGAGGTCGTAATGTGTCGTAAGGTGTCTCATATTTTATTTCGGGTTATGACGTAAAGTTTGCGAGATTTGCAGTTGCTTCGCAAGGGCCGCGGCTCTCTATGCGAGCCCGCAAGCGTGAGCAACGGCTCGTATGCTCACAACTATATATGTGTAATGATATGGAATCACAAGGTTGTGGAGACCAGCAGCCAAGGTCAGCAATAATCCAGTTCAGCAATTTGTAGGTGAAACAGGAACAAGCTTTATTGAAGTGATCAGGAACCACACAATAATCTGGCAAGGTACATTTGACAGGAAGTGCCTTATATAGGCCAAGGACCAGACACAGCTGAAGAGACTTAGGTACTGATACTATTGCTAGCAGATTCAAGCTTATCAGATCTCAATGAAATTCACAAAAGGCAGGCTGGCGCAGTGGTAGGGAAGAGGTATAGCAGCCTGGGGACCAGGGTTCAAAACCCAGCAGAGTCAATTCCTCACATTACCCCCGCCTCTATAGGTGCAGCCTCTGGATGCCCTATTACCTGGTTTAGCAGGGTACTGCACATGAAAAGACCGAAGGAGATCAGGAGCGTGAATATTGTCCACTGGTTCCCACGAACTCTCCTCCTCACCATAGCCTTTCCAGCGAACCAGTTACTGAAGCTTGTTACGGAAGATCCTGGAGTCAAGAATTTTTTCCACTTCATACTCATCCTCACCATCCACGAGGACTGGAGGTGGGGCAGGTAGGGCTCGGCTAGGGAAAGTATTTTCATGAAAAGGTTTAAGCAGTGCAACGTGAAACACTGGATGTATTTTTATGGAATTCAGGAGTTGCAAACTCAAAGTGACAGCATTGATCTGAGCAATGATCTCAAAAGGTCCCATGAACCTTTGACCCAATTTATGAGAAGGAATCCGAAGCTTAAGATTCTTTGTTGACAGCCACACCTTGTCAACAACATGATAGACTGGGGCCTCCTTTCTATGCCTATCAGCAGCTCTTTTGTAACATTCCTGAGCCTCCAAAAGAGTCTCTTTCAACAGTGCTTGGGAATCACGTAAGGCGGTTAGCCGGTCAGTGACAGCAGAAATGGAAGTAGTAATTGGGAGACTGACTAGAAAGGTCGGATGGTAACCATAGTTGGCAAAAAATGGGCTCAAAGAAGTGGAGCAGTGTTGGGCATTGTTATAGGCAAACTCCGCCGTGGGTAGAAAATCCAGCCAGTCATCCTGCAGGTAACTAATATAGCACCGCAAATATTGCTCCAAAGTCTGGTTGGTTCGCTCAGTCTGTCCATTACTTTGCGGATGAAAAGCTGACGACAGATTTACATTAATACCTAGATTAGAACAAAAATGTTTCCAAAAACGAGATGTAAACTGCACTCCCCTGTCAGAAACTACTTCATCAGGCACTCCATGCAAGCGAAATATTTCCCGAATAACCAGGTCAGCCGTCTGTTTAGCTGAAGGGAGACCACGAGCTGGTATGAAATGACCCATCTTAGTTAACCTGTCCAGAACAAGAAGAATGGTAGTGTGTTCCTTAGAGGGAGGTAGTTCCACAATAAAGTCCATGGATATAGATCCCCAGGGACGATGAGGAATCGGAAGAGGCTGAAGCAAGCCAACAGGGGATGAGCGAGGAGTCTTATGTCTGGCACATACATCACAAGAGGACACATACTTCTTAACATCCTCATGATACTTCGGCCACCAAAAGGATCAGGCAAGTAGGTCTTGCGGATTCCTGGATGACCTGCTGGTTTAGAGTCATGGTAGAGACGTAAAAGGTCCAGTTGCACTGACTCCGGAGCAAACAGATGTTTTTGAAAAATCCAAAACCCATTAAGCATCGTCATATGCAGGTCACGAGGAGGATCACAAAGAACTGGGTCTTCAGCGTAGCCCTTTTTAATGCGAGACATCAGATCAGAAGGAAATGTAACTCCTATAAATATATCCTCCGGCAAGATGGTGGTCTTGGTTACGGTAGTATGGAGGGGGTCAGCTATTCTAGACAAGGCATCCGCCTTACCATTCTTGGAGCCAGGACGGTATGTAACCAAAAAATTAAACCTCGAGAAGAATAGGGACCAGCGTGCTTGTCTGGCTGACAGTCTCTTTGCTGATCGAATACATTCCAGATTTTTGTGATCTGTGAGGACAGTAATTGGATGGGTAGCTCCCTCTAAGAGATGTCTCCATTCGGTGAAGGCAGCTTTTATAGCCAATAGTTCTTTATTCCCTATGTCATAGTTTCTTTCTGCTGGCACCATCTGGCGGGAATAGAAGGCACACGGATGTAACAGCATCTTAGGTCCAGTCCTTTGAGACAGTATAGCACCAACAGCTGAATCAGAAGCATCAACTTCCACAATAAATGGTAATTCCGGCTGAGGATGTACCAGGACAGGGGCAGAGGTAAACAGAGTCTTCGATCGGGAAAATGCGGTATCCGCCTTATCGGACCACTGAAAAGGAGTCCCTTTACGTGTGAGTTCAGTGATCAGTGTAATAACGGCAGAGAAATTCTTAATGAAACGCCTGTAAAAATTGTCAAACCCCACAAATCTCTGAACATCTTTTTCATTCTTGGGGATGGGCCAGTCCAGCACAGCTTTAATTTTACTTGCGTCCATACTTAAACCTTTGGGAGTTATTACATACCCCAGGAATTGAATTTCTGTTTGTTCAAACTCACATTTTTCTAGTTTAATGTATAGGCGGTGGGTACGAAGGCGCTCTAGAACTATACGGACCTGTTTTCTGTGGTTTTCAAGATTATCAGAGAATATTAGGATATCATCCAAATATGCCACAACAAACTGATCCAGGAGATCTCGTAGTATATCATTGATAAGATGCTGGAAAGTTGCAGGGGCATTACACAGCCCAAAAGGCATTACTAGATATTCGTAATGCCCGTACTTGGTTCTGAAAGCTGTTTTCCATTCATCATTGGGTCTTATGCGAACCAGATTATATGCCCCCCGAAGATCAAGCTTCGTAAATATTTTAGCTGAGCGAAGTCTCTCCAAAAGTTCAGGTATCAGAGGCAAGGGGTAGCGGTTTTTAACAGTGATGTTATTAATGTCCCTGTAATCAACGCATGGCCGTAGGCTGCCATCTTTCTTTTTTACAAAGAAAATAGGAGCTCCTCCTGCTGGAGAAGTAGATGGTCGAATAAAGCCTTTGGCAAGATTTTCTTGTAGGTATTCACGAAGAGCTTTCAATTCAGGCTCAGAAAGGGAATATATACGGCCAAATGGGATAGCAGCCGCAGGCAACAGCTCTATTGGGCAATCATAAGGCCTGTGTGGTGGAAGCTGATCAGCATTCTTCTTATCACAGACATCTGCAAAATCCCGATATTGTAGAGGAAGCTTAGTCAAGTTTGTAGCAACCATTTCATTAATTGTTGTGGCAACAGGTGTTACCTTAGAGGGTTGACAATTCATTAAGCAGTGTTCTGAAGGAAAGGACAAAGTTCTGATCTTCCAATCAATCTGTGGGTTATGCAGAGCAAGCCAAGGTATCCTCAAAATCACTGGAAACTGTGTTGAGGAAATTAGGTGGAAAGAGATAGCCTCATGGTGATTCACTTCCACAGTCAACATTAAGGGCACAGTCTCATGTGTAACCGGGCCTGACCTAAGTGGAGAACCGTCAACTGTCTCCATTAACACAGGTGAAGAATTAGGGATAGACTGAATTCTATTTCCTGCTGCAAATTTAATGTCCATAAAGTTTCCGCCTGCTCCAGAATCTATCATAGCTGTAGTTGAAATTTTACGATCACCACATTGCAACGTGATAGGCACCACAAAATGAGGATGTTGAGTCAACATACCCTATTCACCATGAGCCAGAGAAAACAAGGGTTGTGTGACAGAATCCAGTTGATCTGAAATCTGGGATTGGTGTTGAATCTGTGCACCCTCAGCCGCCATAGCTATTGTTCTTTTGGATTTGCTAGGGCAATTGATGGCATAGTGCCCTGCACTACCACAATACAGGCATAAATTGTGAGTGCGTCGCCACTGTTTTTCTTCGTTGGATAATGGCCCTCTTATTAGATTTACCTGCATAGTCCTCAGGCTCAGAGTCTGTAGGTGTTTGTGGGATCGGAGTAGAAGTTCTTGAATAGGAAATTGGAGTAGTACTTGGTCTAAAAGAGCCCTGTCTTTCCAATCTTCTTTCAGAAAGTCTCCAATCAATACGGATAGCCAAACGCACAAATGCATCAAAGTCAGCAGGAAGATCAACATGAGCTAGCTCATCTTTTACAGCTTCTGAGAGACCTTTTCTGAAGTGGAACCTCTGGGTTGATTGGTTCCAGGTAGTATCAGCAACCCACTGTCTGAATTCAGCAGCATATTCAGCCACCGAGCGCCTCCCTTGATGCGAATGAAGGAGAGTGGCTTCTGCTGCAGCACATCGATTTGGGTCATCAAAAACTAGGCACATGGCCTCAAGAAAGTCATTTAGATTACCCAAGACTGGACTGTCCTATTCCAGAAGAGGGGAGCCCCAGGCCAGGGCTTCATCTTTGAATAAGGAAAAAATAAATCCCACCTTCTCTCTTTCAGATGGAAATCATTGAGGTAACATCATGAAGTGCAAACGGCATTGATTTAGGAAACCCCTAAATTTTTTGCGATCTCCTCCAAACTTTTCTGGTAGGGGCAAGCGGGCATCTTGTGCAGGTGTAACAGTAGCAGCCGCAACATCACGTGCCCTGTAGCTGGTATACTCACTGTGCATTGACTGAATTTTATTTTGCAGTTCAGCTATCTGGTCCTGCAGCACTTGAATGGTCTGTGCCTGGGTCTGCACATTTCTTGCAGTAAAAGCAACCTGTTGGGCCTGCAGTTCAGCTACCTGGTCCTGCAGCACTGGAATGGTCTGTGCCTGGGTCTGCACAGTTCTTGCAAATAAAGCAACCTGCTGGGCCAATGCAGAATCTGACCCGGCGGTCTCCATGAAAGGGCCAGATTATTCTGTAATGATATGGAATCACAAGGTTGTGGAGACCAGCAGCCAAGGTCAGCAATAATCCAGTTCAGCAATTTGTAGGTGAAACAGGAACAAGCTTTATTGAAGTGATCAGGAACCACACAATAATCTGGCAAGGTACATTTGACAGGAAGTGCCTTATATAGGCCAAGGACCAGACACCTGACCAGACACAGCTGAAGAGACTTAGGTACTGATACTATTGCTAGCAGAGTCAAGCTTATCAGATCTCAATGAAATTCACAAAAGGCAGGCTGGCGCAGTGGTAGGGAAGAGGTATAGCAGCCTGGGCACCAGGGTTCAAAACCCAGCAGAGTCAATTCCTCACAATATGTGATATATTGTATGTTAGAAAGGGGTATGTATTTTAGATAGATAGGATTTATCGTATATTAGATAGATTGGTTTAAAGATTGAGTTAGGTTTTTTTATTTTCGGTAATGTAGATATTTTATTTTTGGTGACTTAGGAGTTTTTATTTTCTGTAATTAGAGTAGTGGGGGGTTTATTAGGGGGTAGTTAGGTAGTGTAGGTGTTAATAAGTTAGTGTAGAGGGGGGTTAGTTTAGATGTAATGGGTAAATGGGGGGTATAGTGCAGTGTAGTGTTTGTACTTGTGTTTGTCCTTAAGGACCGTCATGGCACTTATGTGGTTAATGTTAGGGTTGTAACAGGCCCATAGGGTCATAAAATACCCTTATGGGACTGATTGGGTTAAATAGAGGCTTATGAGGGTCTGTATTGACCCCCATAAGTGACAGGGTTATTTATTGGATTATGGGGGTCTGTATTGACCCCCATGAGTGACGGGGTTAATTAAGTGCTTATGGGGGTCTGTATTGACACCCATGAGTGACAGGGTTAATTATAGGTTTATGGGGTCTGTATTAACCCTCATGAGTGACAGGTTTAATTAAGTGCTAATGGGTGTCTGTATTGACCCCCATGAGTGCCAGGGTCCATTACGGGTCCTTTAAGGACCTTTACGGTCCTTTAAGGACCCGTAAGGCGGGAATTTTGAATTTGTTTGCAGCCGGGGTCCCCGATTGTTTGCGATCATGGACCCCCACTGCAAGGGTTAATGTGGGGCTAATGCGGGTTTCCGAGCTTATCTCAGATCCCGTGGGCATTAATGCGGCTTTCCGAGCTTATCTCGGCTCCCTTCTTGGGTAAGTTGTACCAGGCTGGGCGGTCCGGGGAGCCTCATTTTCATTTTATTCTGCGGCCATTTTTTTCCTCGCTTAGCCGTTTTTGGACTGCCGAAATGTTGGAATTTGGGGTTAAATTTGGGTGTAACCTCACTTCCAGATGTCCTGGCTGTCCCCCTGTGCTTTGGGTGAGTGTTTTTTTGTTATTATTGGGTTTATTAGTGTGTTTTTGTATTTGCGCGGTTCACGGTGGTTAGTGTGGTACATTGCGAGACACAGGGGAGGGAGAGGAGGAGGGGAAGGAGAGGACTAAGTGCTGCAAGTTTAGAGATGTGGCTTGGGGCGCTGTAGGACTAAGTGCTGCGAGTTTAGAGGTGTGTGTGGTTGTGTTGTTTGCAACTCATGCGCCGTAAAGCCTCCACCTTCCACAAATGCGGCCCCTCGAGTGTGTCCGCATTTGCGAGGGATGCAGTTCTTGTGAGTTCGCTTTCTGAACACGCAAAGCGTGACGACGTTTGGTAGCTTGACTACTATTATATGTGATATATATACAAATATATAATATCCCTATCTCTCTCTCACTCCCCCCTTCTTTCTTTCCCTCCCTGCTCTCTCCTTCTCTACCTCTCCTTCCCTCTCTTACACACTCACCATTCTCTCTCTCCCCTTCTCTCTTCCCCCCACTATTCTCCCTCCCCTTCTCTGCCCCCCTCTCTTCCCCTCTCTCTCTTCTCTCTCATCCCCTCTCTCTCTCCCTCCTCTCTGTGTCTCCCCTCTCTCTTACACTCTCTCCCTCTCTCTCACTCCCACTTTTTCTCTATCCTCTTTCTCTTCACCCTTCATTCTCTCTCCTTCTCTATCTTTCACCCCTCCCTCCCTTCCTTCACTCTCACTCAACATTCTTTCACTATTGCCCTTCCCTTCAATCTCCCCCCCTTCTCTTCCCTAATTATCCCAGGTCCGGCAGCTCCTCTCCCTGGAGGCTCCACCCCCTGCTGCCCACAACTCCTGTAGGCTCCTGGTGTATTTATGTAAAAACATGTTCACATTATTCATGTAACAGATAAAGAGCAAAATTATGAAAATGTGCTTGTTCTCCTGGGTCAGGAAACTGGCATTGAACCTTTGGCACTGAAAGGCTTAAGCACGGGGTATGTCTGCACAGTTCGGCTCATCAAGGGGCTATATCAAACACCTGAAAGTGTTTGTAAGAGGATAGTTTCGGTTCTGGGTTCTTCATACAATTTTGGGACTTTCCTTTTACAAGATGCCCTTTAAATTCTGTTAGTAATATTAGGAAAGCTACCAAAGGATGTGGTTCATGGCAGAATGTCACAACCATTTCCAATCCCCTCTTTTCTTAATCTAGTGCAGGAGTACTCACGTTTGGTCCTGGAGGGCAACACACATGCCAGGATTTGATGATATCCCTGCAGTGTACAAGTGAGTCAATCACTTCTTCAGTCATCCTGATTAACTCACCTGTGCACAGAAAGGATATCTTCAAATCCAGTCAAGTGTGTAACCCACCAGGACCAAACTTGAGTACCCCTGATCTACTGTGTCTCCTCTTTTCTGTGCTCACGAAAAAGGAACCTACAGTATGTATACATTTTGTCTTATTTGTTTAATGTATACACTGTATTTCCTTTATTTATTGCTACAAAATATGTTGATGCCTTATAAATAATCACTGGTCAACAAAGAAGTCTCAGAGCAAATAAGGGTTTGTGCTAAATGTAATTTATCACACTATTTTTTTTTTCTATCACTCATAGTATTTAAGTTATGTCCTCTTTAATATAATACATTATGCTATATAACATATTCATACAGCATTAAAATATGTTAATTTTTCACCAGTACAATCCTAGTAATATGTTTAATTGTTGTAAATTCTACTAATTAGTCAATGTAAAAAGGGCCCAGAGTAATAAACAGTTGAGCCATATTCTGTCACATGATGCTCTTGAGGCATGATGAGTCACGTGTTTGCTTGTTTACTGTATGAGTCAGCGCTACTGGCCAGTTGGTGGAAAGAGTTTGTTCTTGAAACATCCAATGCTGTAAGTATCTGTTATTTGTGTAGTTCTATGTACATTTTATGTTCATAATACAAAGTTGAACGAAGCCAAGAAATTGCATTAATCATCCAGACTAATTTTACTACATTTGCTGTGATATTTAAAAATAATAAACGCAGTTTTAATCCACTTGTTAAGAAGTGTTATGAGCTTTACTTTGGATGCAAAGTTGGTGACCAAGATAACAGTTGGGCCCCTCATTGCTGTTGTCTTATCTGTGTCAAACTTCTCACACATTGGTCAACGGGTTCTCGGCACATTCATTTTGCTGTTCCAAAATCAGTTCTAAATCAATTCACACTGTGACATATCCAAATTTATTATCTGCCATCAGACTAGTGCTACATAGTGAAGAATTGCCTGTGCCAACGCCTCCAGAAGAAGTAATACTTAGTGATAATGAACAAGAAAAAGATCATGCAGAGCATGGTGATGATGATATAAGGCTTGAACAAACTTTTGAGGCTTCCTCATTGTTACCATCACATTTCCTTACCCAAGGAGATTTTAATGACCTCCTCTGAGACTAGAACTTATCTAAAACGCAAGCATAACATTTAGGCTCCAGGTGAAAAGGCTGGAATCTTCTCCATAAGAAAGCTAAAGTTTGTTTATTTAGAGATATAGTGACTTTAAGGATTTATTTCCCCTTGAAGTTGAACTTGTTTTCTGCAATGATGTTTATTCAGTCATGGAAGCACTTGTTTACGAGTACCAAACAGAGGATTGGTGTTTATTTATTGATTCTTCTAAAGTTAGCTTGAAAGCTGTGCTTCTCCACAAAGGAAATACATTTCCATCAGTGCCACTAGCTCATGCTGCCAATATCAAAGAAACTTATGAGAGCATAAAACTCGTGCCTGAAAAAAATCAAATATGAAGAATACAAATGGTATATCTGTGGTGACTTGAAAGTAGTCGCTCTTTTGCTTGGACTACAACTTAGTCACACAAAGTACAGCTGTTTTTTATGAGTGGGACAGCAGAGATAAAATAAACCATTACACTCAGAAACAATGACCAAAACGAATATCAATAACTCTAGGACAGAAGCATGTTGTCAATACACCACTCGTTAAGCCAGAAAAAAAGTGTATCTACCTCCACTCCATATAAAGCTTGGTCTTATGAAGAACTTTGTTAAAGCGATGGATCGAAGTGGACCTAAATTTACATATATAAGAAAAAAATTCCAAAGGATCAGTGATGCAAAGATCAAAAAGGGGATCTTTGTAAGATCTCAAATAAGACAACTGATTAAAGATGAGAACTATGATAGTCAGTTGAACCAGGCTAAAATGGCTGTATGCCAGAAATTCTTATGGAATCATAAGGCAGACAACTGCAAAGAAATAGTGGATGATCTTTTGCAATCTTACATGACCATGGGATGTAACATGTCTTTGAAAATCCATTTCTTGGATTTGCACCTGGATTCCTTCTTAGCAAATTTTGGGGAAGTCAGGGATGAACATGGTGAAAGATTCCACCAGCACATTTCCAAAATGGAAAAGTGGTACCAGGGCAAGTGGAGTCCAGCAATGCTTGCTGCTTGCTGTTGGACCCTTAAGAGGGATGTTCCTAAGAAAAAATACACGAGAAAATCATATAATTCTGACTTTTAGGGGAGTTAGTTCTTTACTATGTACGTATTGTAAATATATGTAATACTGTAAACTTAAAATCACTGTCTCTCAAAATCCTTACACAATAGAGACATTCTAAAATGATATTTGTATTCAGAACAAAAAATATTATAAGGTTCACCTAATTTGACGTCTGAGAAAAAAAAAGTAACATTTTGTTAAGCAGTGTAATGGTAATAAATAAATAATCATTTTGATTGCACATCCTCAGTTGTTCTTTGACTATGCCACTGTTGACTGACACCCAAAATGGGGATTGGCCAACAACAACATAGACAAAGAGCTATCACGAGTAAACGATGTATCTCTTGTTTTAATTGCCAAGCCTGTCAGGGCACAGGAATTTGGGGTGCTTAGGCAATGTGATACTGGTGCACCTCCTTTTTGGATTGCCACATTCAGTATCAGTACTACATCCACCACCATCGCCTGCCGTATCTCTTGTGTCTAAAAAGCAGATTGTGAAAATGCAATCCATGGTTAGATTCCTTGACTCACTATGTGAATGATTTGTCTTTTTATATGCCTTCACATGACTTTAGCATGTCACTGTCTACTAACAAGTTTCTTTTGGGTAGCAAATTAATTTAATACCCCAGTTGGGATCAATTCAAACAGCGCACAGCTTTTCTGAGCTGCTTAGGTATTCTCCAAATTTGTGGTGTCCACCTAATGAAAAATGAAAGTATCTTTCTATGGTTGATGAATTAAAGAACTTGACTCCATCATTTAATTCAAATTGCAGCTGATTTGAAGTTACAATTTGAAAGATTGTCCTGTGGATTCTATTTAGGAATCCTTGAACAACCAACCAAGGTTGTACAGAAACACCTTTTATGCAGCCTTTATTTTAATTATTATTGCCACATACTAATTTTAAAAAATTCAATCTTTATTTGTACATTTAAAATGTTGTTAAAAATGCAACGATTAAAACAATCATGTTAAACCCAAGGTGTTTAATCCTTTGGGTTTTTTGACGTCCAGCAAATTATTAGAGGTTTATTAAAGTTTTATTTTTGTTATTATTATATTCTTTGCTTTGATCACAGCTTTTTTATTTAATTACTTTATTATGCTCAAGTCAATAAAAGATTTGGTTTTTAAATTCAATTGTATTTGTGTAATTTTGGTTATGTTTCCTTAGTCAAATCCTTATCAGGTACCCTGGATTTTAATTTACATAAGATTACATTATTTACATAAGATTAAGATAAGGTTTTATAATCCTTTTGTCTATTGTATAGTTTTGTTTATTCATACAGCACTTCTCTGGAGTATATGTTGTAAGTCCCTTTGCATTTCTTTTGTGTTAATCTTTTATCCTGTTGATTTATGTTAATTCAGAGTTCTATTACTTAAAGTGCATTATAATTCAAGTTGTGTTATTCAAAAATTCTTATCTTAAAGTGCTTGTGCTATTTGACTTAGTGCTTATTTCCTCTTATATTACCCTTTTACCTCGTGACTGTTAATCTATCACAGTCACTACTTTACCTTATTCATTTATAGTGCTAATGCTGTGCTATTTTTTAAAAAAGTATACACTCCTGATTATACTGTTTCTTAAACTATATATTACCTTAATGCTTCTGTCTATTGTTTTTTAGAAGGAGGTTATGTCCTCCTTTTTCTTCCGTTTTTTTGCTTTAATTATGCTTTTACTCCTTTTTCCTTTTTCTTTCTTTTCTATTTCCTTATTCTTGTATATTACTCTATTGTTACTATATTGAGACTTTGTGGTGAAGGAATTGGCTTTCTATCTTTCTTTTAAGTTAGTAGTGGACCTGGAGCTTTAGAGCTGTATCTATCATGCTCCACGCTATATTGGCGTGGTCTGCGCTGTGATCGCGCTTACTGATGACGTCACAGTAAGCGCGATCACAGCGCAGACCACGCCAATATAGCGTGGAGCATGATAGATACAGCTCTAAAGCTCCAGGTCCACTACTAACTTAAAAGAAAGATAGAAAGCCAATTCCTTCACCACAAAGTCTCAATATAGTAACAATAGAGTAATATACAAGAATAAGGAAATAGAAAAGAAAGAAAAAGGAAAAAGGAGTAAAAGCATAATTAAAGCAAAAAAACGGAAGAAAAAGGAGGACATAACCTCCTTCTAAAAAACAATAGACAGAAGCATTAAGGTAATATATAGTTTAAGAAACAGCATAATCAGGAGTGTATACTTTTTTAAAAAATAGCACAGCATTAGCACTATAAATGAATAAGGTAAAGTAGTGACTGTGATAGATTAACAGTCACGAGGTAAAAGGGTAATATAAGAGGAAATAAGCACTAAGTCAAATAGCACAAGCACTTTAAGATAAGAATTTTTGAATAACACAACTTGAATTATAATGCACTTTAAGTAATAGAACTCTGAATTAACATAAATCAACAGGATAAAAGATTAACACAAAAGAAATGCAAAGGGACTTACAACATATACTCCAGAGAAGTGCTGTATGAATAAACAAAACTATACAATAGACAAAAGGATTATAAAACCTTATCTTAATCTTATGTAAATAATGTAATCTTATGTAAATTAAAATCCAGGGTACCTGATAAGGATTTGACTAAGGAAACATAACCAAAATTACACAAATACAATTGAATTTAAAAACCAAATCTTTTATTGACTTGAGCATAATAAAGTAATTCAATAAAAAAGCTGTGATCAAAGCAAAGAATATAATAATAACAAAAATAAAACTTTAATAAACCTCTAATAATTTGCTGGACGTCAAAAAACCCAAAGGATTAAACACCTTGGGTTTAACATGATTGTTTTAATCGTTGCATTTTTAACAACATTTTAAATGTACAAATAAAGATTGAATTTTTTAAAATTAGTATGTGGCAATAATAATTAAAATAAAGGCTGCATAAAAGGTGTTTCTGTACAACCTTGGTTGGTTGTTCAAGGATTCCTAAATAGAATCCACAGGACAATATTTTGGTACGCACTTAAGTAATAACACCTAGGCCTAAAAAATAAACAAAGATCATTTTTTTGAGTATTACAATTTGAAAGAGACAAAGTAGTTGTTAATGCCAACTCCAGCTTTGGGGGGGTGGCGGGCGGGGGGGGGTGGAAGTATTAAGTTCCCCTGGTGTTTTTGAACATTTGTCCACTGACAAAGAAATGATCGATTTATAATTTTAATGCTAGGTGTATTTTAAAATTGAGAGACAGAAGAACAAAAAAAAAGGGAAAAAAGTTTGTCCAAAAAGTTATAAATTGATTTGCAGGTCAATGAGAGAAATTAGTATTTGACCCCTTCGACTTAGTACTTGGTGGCAAAACCCTTGCTGGCAATCACAGAGATCAGATGTTTCTTGTAATTGGCCACATGGTTTGCACGCATCTCAGGAGGGATTTTGTCCTACTCCTCTTTGCAGATCCTCTCCAAGTCATTAAGATTTTGAGGCTGATGTTTGGCAACTGGAACCTTCAGCTCCCTCCACAGATCTTCTATGGGATTAAGGTCTAGAGACTGGCTAGGCCTTAATGTGCTTCTTCTTGAGCCACTCCTTTGTTGCCTTGGCTGTGTGTTTTGGGTCATTGTCATGCTGGAATAACAATCGACGACCCATTTTCAATGCCGTGGCTGAGGGAAGGAGGTTCTCACCCAAGATTTGACATAACATGGCCCTGTCCATCGTCCTTTTGATGCGGTGCAGTTGTCCTGTACCCTTAACAGAAAAACACCCCCAAAGCATAATGTTCCCACCTCCATGTTTGACGGTGGGGATGGTGTTCTTGGGGTTATAGGCAGCATTCCTCCTCCTCCAAACAAAGCGAGTTGAGTTGATGCTAAAGAGCTTGATTTTGGTCCACTACACTTTCACCCAGTTCTCCTCTGAATCATTCAGATGTTCATTGGCAAGCTTCAGACGGGCCTGTTCATGTGCTTTCTTGAGCAGGCGGACCTTGCGGGTGTTGCAGGATTTCAGTCCTTCACAGCGTAGTGTGTTACCAATTGTTTTCTTGGTGACTATGGTCCCAGCTGCCTTGAGATCATTAACAAGATCCTACTGTGTAGTTCTGGACTGATTCTCCACCGTTCTCATGATCATTGAAACTCCACAAGGTGAGATCTTGCATAGAGCATCAGACCGAGGGAGACTGACAGTTATTTTGTGTTTCTTCCATTTGTGAATAATTGCACCAACTGATGACACCTTCTTGCCAAGCTGCTTGGCGATGGTCTTGTAGCCCATTCCAGCCTTGTGTAGGTCTACAATCTTGTCCCTGACATCCTTGGTCAGCTCTTTGGTCTTGGCCATGGTGGAGAGTTTGGAATCTGATTGATTAATTGCTTTTGTGGACAGGTTTCTTCACAATATACAGACACCAAATAAAATAAACATATAAACATATAAATATACATTCAACTTACCTCCCCGCAATGTCCCCGGCCTTCTCCCCTTCAGCCCCGGCTGGGCCCTGCAACCACCCGCGGTCTAAAAAAATAAAAATAAAAAAACTAACGGAGATCTGCACTCGCAGACTTCCCCCGACGCTAATGAGCCCCCCGGAGCCTTTTGCGGGAGGAAATTGGCAATGGCAGCTTGCGATTGGCTGAAAAAGCTGTCTATCAATTTCAGCCAATCAGAAGTCGTCAATGTGTCAGCCAATCAGGATGGGATACACCCCAAAATCCCACCCTGATTGGCTAAAGCACCTGTCAATCTTTATTAGAACTAATCACAAGGCGCAGATGCCTTCAGCCAATCACTATGGGATACACCCCCACGGAGTGATTGGGTGAAGACATCTGCGCATTCTCATTGGCTCACACATTGCCGACTTCTGATTGGCTGAAATTGATAGACAGCTTTTTCAGCCAATCACAAGCCGCCATTGCCAGTTTCCTTCCGGAAAAGGCTCCGGGAGGCTCATTAGCGTCGGGGAGGTCTGCAAGTGCAGACCTCCGTTAGTTTTTTTATTTTTTTAGACCGCGGATGGTTGCAGGGCCCAGCCGGGGCTGAAGGGGAGGAGGCAGGGGACATCGCGGGGAGGTAAGTTGAATGTATACTTATATGTTTATTTTATTTGGTGTCTGTATATTGTATTAATGTATTGTGTTTTTTTTTTAACAGGGCTGCGACGGAGAAGAACTGAAGAATGACAGAACATGCTGGAAAGGTGAGTAGAATAATTAGAATGTATATAATGTTTATTTATTTTATGTTAATGTTTTGTACTCATTTTTTTGTTTTGTTTTACCCCTAGGTTAGTGATCTGAAGGGACATCTTAAAGGTAAGTGGTCTTAATTATTTTATTTTAGCTTAGAATTAGGGTCTGTGTATGTAGTTAGGATTTTAATTATTTTATTTTAGCTTAGAATTAGGGTCTGTGTATGTAGTTAGGATTTATTGTATATTAGATAGATAGGGGGATGTATTTGATATAGTTAGGATTTGTTTCATATTAAATAGATTGTATGTTAGATAGATAGGGGGTATTTGATTTGTATGTAATGTATTGTATGTAATGTAATGTATTTAATGTATTGTATGTAATGTAATGTATTGTATGTATGTATTGTATTGTGTATGTCTGTCTTTCCCTTTCAGGTGTGTATTTTTTTTTTCTGTAGTGGGGGGTGTGTTGTAATGTATTTTTTTATTTTCTGTAATGTAGTTTTTTTTTATTTTTGGTGACTTAGGTTTCTTTATTTTCTGTAATGTAGTTTTTTTATTTTCTGTACTGTAGGTTTTTTTATTTTTGGTGACTTAGGTTTTTTTATTTTCTGTAATGTTGTTTTTTTTTATTTTCTGTACTGTAGTTTTTTTTATTTTTGGTGACTTAGGTTTTTTTATTTTCTGTAATGTAGTTTTTTTATTTTTTGTAATTAGAGTGGTGGGGAGGTTTATTAGGGGGTAGGTAGTGTAGGTAGGTAGTGTAAGTGTTAATAGATTAGTGTAGAGGGGGGTTAGTTTAGATTTAATAGTTTATTGGGGGTTATAGTGTGGTGTTTGTAGTTAGTGTCATGATGGTCCTTGTGGACCGTCATGGCACTTATGTGGTTAATGTTAGGGTTTTAACAGCCCCATAAGTGTCATAATATACCCTTATGGGACTGATGGGGTTAAATAGAGGCTTATGGGGGTCTGTATTGACCCCCATGAGTGACAGGGTTAATTAAGGCCTTATGGGGGGTCTGTATTGACCCCCATGAATTATAGGGTTAATTATTGGTTTATGGGGGTCTGTATTGACCCCCATGAGTGACAGGGTTAATTAAGGCCTTATGGGGGGACTGTATTGACCCACCTGGATTATAGGGTTAATTATTGGCTTATGGGGGTCTGTATTGACCCCTATGAGTGACAGGGTTAATTAAGGCCTTATGGGGGGTCTGTATTGACCCCCATGAATTATAGGGTTAATTATAGTTGCCTGGCGTTAATATTTTTGAGTGCGAGTCCTTTCAGGACCTTTACGGTCCTTTAAGGACCCGCGAGGTGGGACATTTAAAAATTTAAATGCAGCGGGGTCACGATCAGTGCCGATCGGGGACCCCCGCTGCAGGGGGTTAATGTGGGGGGCCGCTGGGGTCCCTGTGGACCCCTGCAGCAAGGGCTTAATGTGGGGACACTTCGGGAGTCCCGATGGGGACCCCCAGCATAAAGGAGGGTTAATTTTAGGTGCCGCGGACGGGATTAGTAATAGTGTGCCCTTTAAGGAGCCGCGGCGGGGAATTTACATTTTTTAAATGCAGCGGGGGCCTGATCTATACAGATCGGGGACCCCAGCTGCAAGGGGTTAATGTGGGGACACTTGGGGGGGTCCTGATACGGACCCCCAGCATACAGGGGGGCCATTTTAGGTGCCACGACCAGGATTAGTAATAGTGTGCCATGGGCCTTTTAAGGAGCCGCGGCGGGGAATTTAAAAGTATTAAATGCAGCGGGGGCCTGATCGGTGCCGATCGGGATCCCCTGCTGGAAGGGGTTATTGTGTGGGGGCTGCGGGGGTCCCTATGGACCCCTGCAGCAAGGTGTTAATGTGAGAACACTTCGGATCCCTCGCATAGAGGGGGGTTAATTTTAGGTGCCGGGGGGGTAGTTGGAGTACCCCCCACGGCAGGGTTATGTGGGGGACTGCCGCGGAGGTCCCGTTTAGGACCCCTGCACTACTTGTTGAGGTGCGGGAGCCTGCAAGATCATCTCGAAGGCTGTCACTCCTCATATACATTTTCGCAGTGTTGATACGTACGGCCCTGCTGCGTAGCTCATACATTGCTCGCAGCAGGGCGATTTTAATAGCATTGTAACTTTGAGAAATTTTGCACTACGTAGGATTTAAGTAGAAGCCTCTTATTTACGAGGCTAGAATTTAATAGGGCCCATAGTGTTGTGGAGTAACATTTTCTGTAGAGTTATGAATGGCTATAGTAGCCACAATGAAATTCCAAATTCCCTTCTCCTTTTCAGTGGATTTTTTTTTCTGTAGCCGGTCCTCATTACACAAATGCTTGGACCAGCTTTAGCGACTATGCATACAAATATTTTTTTTTTTTTTTTTGTTTGCCTTCCTCTGGATCAATTAACAATAATTAACAATAAACAATAATAATAAATAGTCCAAATTAAAAAGATCAATAGAGATCTAAAAAGGTTGAACTTGATGGACTAACTCTTTATTCATTCTCCAATACTATACTATTAATAATTATTTAATCAATAATTTAATTAATAACTAATCCGCATATTGCAGATCAGAGGAGATCTTAACAGGTTGAACTTGATGGACTGAAAGTCTTTTTTCAACCTTAATTACTATGTAACTATGTAACTATGTAAATATGAACCCATTAATTTGGACTTACTTTTACCACCAACATAGGAAAGTTACAGGAAGATAATGAGAGAGGGTCTCATTTAAGTTCAATTTGGCCAATTGAATAGGGCTCTATATGAGCACATAGCATATGTTTTTTACAGAAGTTTTTTGTTAGTGAACTTCTTTCCAACAGCAAGGTCTTCACTAACTAAAACTAACTTCTGTAACACAATATGCTATGTTCTTATATAGAGCCCTATTCAATTGACCAAATCACATTTGAATGAGGCCCAGAATGAGCACATTTTAGATCTTCCCTGAATCTTGACATGAGCATCAAAACTGACTTCAAGACATTTGCTTACTTTGTTTTTCATATGTACTGTAGGTGCTAGAAAGTAAAATGTCTGCCCTGTCTTTCTGGTTTAAATGGGTGATATTTCAGGATGGTACAAAATCCATTATAATGCATTCAGCAATAAAAAGGCATAAGAAAGACTACATCACATTTCAGGAGACCCCAATCATTTCATTTTATTTAGAATATGTCACTTTTATTTCAAGATATATTTTCCTCACAGTCAGGAGTCCTCTTTAGAGCTACTTTCTCATAGACATTCATTCTTCTGAACTTGTAATTTGCAAGAACAGTATGACGAGGCTGGAATGCAGAGTTCAACACATGCCAAAAAAGTGTCTGTATAGGTAACACCCACCTTCTGTCACTAGAATCACTTGTATGTAAAAGGCCTTTTGAGCTACCACTTGGGGAAGATCCTATATCTTGTATCTTCCAAAATACATGGGCCCTCTTCTCCTCACCCCCTGTCTACCCCAAGGATCAGTCCTAGGCCCCCTCCTCTTCTCCATCTACACATCCTCACTCGGCACCCTAATAAACTCTTTTGGGTTCCAGTACCATCTCTATGCAGATGACACCCAAATCTATCTCTCAGCACCAGATCTATCCCCCTCTCTTCTAGCACACGTCTCCGACTGCCTCTCTAGTATATCCTCTTGGATGTCCGCCCACCATCTGAAACTCAACATGTCTAAGACTGAACTCCTAATCTTCCCACCCTCTACTACAGCTTCAATTCCTCACATCTCTCTCTCTGTCAACAACACCATTATCACTCCCACCTCCCAAGCCCGTTGTCTCGGGGGTTCTACTGGACCCTGCCCTCTCTTTCATCCCACACATACAGTCTCTAACCAAATCCTGTCTTTTCCATCTAAAAAACATATCTAAAATACGCCATTACCTTACACAAGACACTACTAAGATTCTAATACACTCTCTCATCATTTCTCGTCTTGACTATTGCAACTCGCTCCTTGTTGGCCTGCCCATCACTCGCCTCTCCCCACTTCAATCCATAATAAATGCCTCTGCCAGACTCATCTTCAGTACACATCGTTCAGTGTCGGCAGCTCCTCTTTGTCAATCACTTCACTGGCTTCCCTTAGCCTCCAGAATAAAGTTTAAAATCTTGACCCTAACTTATAAAGCCCTCAACAACAGCACACCCCCATACAACTCTGCTCTCATCTCCAAATACTCCCCCACACACCCTCTTCGTTCTGCTAACAACCTTCTTCTTTCTACCACTCTTGTCACCTCCTCTCACTCCCGCCTCCAGGACTTTTCTCGTGCTGCCCCTATTCTCTGGAACTCCCTGCCTCGCTTCACCAGACTATCCTCCTGCCTCAAATCCTTCAAAACATCAATAAAAACGCACCTCTTTAAAGAAGCCTAAGACCTTCCTCCCTAACATGCTCAGCACTACTCTCTCCCTACTGTACCACATAAAACTTTAACCTTTAGATTGTAAGTCTGCGAGTTTCAATCCTGCGCAGTGCTTTAGGGAAAGCGCTATGGACACTGGATTCCAAGCTCAAAGACAGGGCCACCCACTCTTTGCAATGTATGAATCTTTAACTTGTCATTGCCTGTAACTTAACTTATGTATAGCGCTACAGAATATGTTGGCGCGTTACAAATAAACGATAATAATAAAAAAAAAAAAATAATATTTAGACCCCTATTCATATGGGCAAATTGCAATTGAATGAGGGCCATAGGATGCAAAATTGAAGACAAGAGGGTATGCTCATTCTGAATACAATTTCCCTTGGAATAATACACATCTTTACTAAGGTTACTGCAAAAGCCACTCTGACTTCTTTTTTTCTGGAATGCAATCGGGGTCAAACATAAACTCATTTAAGAACATTCAGGCAAGTCTTTAGCCAGTAATTAGCATTGTGTTGATTTAATCTTTTGCCTGATAATTAAACATGTTTAGTAGTATAGCCTCCTCCCTTTCTTATCGAGGGTGTAGATAGAATCTGATCATTGAAATTAAGTTTAATATTAAATTTTGTTTTATAAATCACTAAAATGTAATTAATTAAATGAAATGTATTAATTAAATGTCTAATCAAAACATTTAGTGGTCCTATACATATAATTATTTTTCTAAATATTGAAATGAGGGTCTAGTTTACTTGCAGTGTGTACTTACACTTAGGCGTGTTATAGTGGCACTGTGCATTGGTGTAAGGTCATATGACAGAAACTTTTAAAGTATTTAATAAAGCCCAAGAGGGAAGTATCTTTGAGAAAAAGAGGAATTAAAAATTTGGGAGGTAGAAGACTTTGGGGTAATGTGGGAAAGCACTACTTTACAGAAAGAGTAGTAGATAAGTGGAACAGCCTTCCAGTGGAAGTGGAATGGTCGAATACAGTTAAGGAATTTAAGCATGCCTGGAATCAGCATAATACTATGCTGAAGCTTAATTAAGCTAAACGTTTAGTTAGACAGAATAGGCAGACCAGATGATCATTATAATTCTTATCTGCTGTCAAATCTATTTTCTATTTCATGTACTGAGCTATCTTAACAGTTATAACCTATTTAGGAAATATATGAGCAATGGAGGATATATTTCTCTGTATGTTAAACCCAATTTAAAGCCTATAGTCATAGAAGAAAATTATGTAGGACGCGGAGGCTGCACAGGCTCCCTGGGTCAGCCCGCAGCGTCGCGTGACCCAGCGGAGCCTGCGAGGCACGTCAGCCAATCAGCTGCGTCGGGGGGCGTGTCGGGAAGCCCGTTTTCACGCCGTTCAGTGCAGCAAGGTCTCCCGACTGAAATCCCACCCACCCACCCTGTAATTTGTTGTTAAAAAATGTAAAAATGGAGTATTCTTTAAAAAAAAAAAAAAAAAAACATTTTGTTCTAAAGAGTTTTGGAGAAGTGGCTATTGAATGTTGTTTATTGTTAATTTATGACTTGGCGGGAGGTGAGTTGCCCGGCCCACTGGCCTAAGTGGGCGGTGGCCCCACCTCACAGGGCGTGCTTAAAGATAAGCATTGGGGCTTTGGGCAGGGCTCAAAGCGTGAGGTCACTGTTCGTGGCCGGGCTCCTCCCCCGGGAAGAAAGGACTAAAATAGTTCATCTAAATAAGTTATAGTTTGTTGTTTACAATTGTTATAATAAAGCTGTGGCCCGTTGTTTCTCCCAACTTCAGTTGTTGTGTCCGTTATTTATTACCTAGCCTAAATGGATCATGCATGGGTCATGATGAAACTAGTGATAATGCTGACAATTTGTGGGTTAAGTTAAAAAGACGAGGAACAAATCCTAGAAAAATATTGGTAGGAATATGGTATAAACCTCCAAATATAATGAAATGTGAAGAATTGCAATTATTGCTGCATTTGGCAAGTTCTAGTAATGCAAGATTTGAACTACCCTGAAATAAACTGGATTAATGAGGCAAGCAGTTGAGCTAAGAAGAGCAGGTTCTTGGGTACACTCAAAATCATTATCTGGCCTATCACTGATACTGATATGGTATCACTTGTTTCATTAGGGGAACCCTGGGGACAGTGATCACATTTGAGATAGAATTAAAAAAAAAAGTTTTAAGGGGTCAACAAAAGCTCTTAATTTTAAAAAGGCAAATTTTAATGGTCTAAGGACAGCAATACAACATATAGACTGGGACAAAGAACAGACTGAAAATACTGTAAATAAATAAACAACATTCAAATCCTTACTAAATATACATACTTATCACCATATACCACAAGGAATTTTACAAGGCTTTCAAAAAGAGCTATTATATTGGCTAAAATAAAATAATAAAAGTGAATTGCACAGGAAAGTAAGAGTAACCCTAAACATTTTTTTTTAAATATATTAATGTGAAGAAGACTAAGAAGGAAGCTGTAGGAACATTACAATGTGATCCAAGTTGACTGAGAATAGTGACCAGGAAAAGGCAGATGAGCTAAATAAGTTATTTTCTTCAGTATATACAAGAGAGGTACCAATGTTTGGGACACTGCAACATAATGGGGCTACACTACCTTCATCAAATAATTGGTTAATGCAGAAAGTAATTCAAAAGTGGATAAAACACATTTTTTTTAATAAAGCCCCTGGTCCTGATGGAATACATCCAAGGGTACTGAGGGAAGTGGCTTATGTAATATCCAATCCATTATATTTTTTAAGGTTTCTATTCAAGCTTAAAACATTATTACAGCCACTGGAACATTCTTACATAATAACTTATTACCCAATATTTTAACATTGCAATCATTCTACTCCAATTTCATAATTCTTAATACATTATTACAAATATTACAAAATTCATTAAATAACAATTTAAAGCCCAATATTTTAACATTGCATCATTCAATCAAGAGTTAAATTACTTCCATTTCCTAGATCGTAATCAAACAAATATCAAATCTTATTTTGTCATAAATAATCAAAAAACATACAACTTATCCATTCTATATAATTCCACAGCCTGAAGGGGGAAAGTCAAAGATCTTAAAAGTATCTCCAAACTAAAGGAAAAGGATAAATGGGTTAGATACAATACAGGAATCCACAGAACAATGTCTGAGCTGCTACCTTGAACAGGCACAACTGCCATCACGGATTTAAAGCATGATCGGGTTCGGCATGTTGTGGATCGGGTAGATAAATTATTGGGAGGGGCTGGAAATGAACCGGCGGTCTTGGTACACATTGGTACCAATAACAAAGTTAGTGGAAGATGGAGTGTCCTAAAGAATGATTTTAGACAACTAGGTAATCAGCTGAAGGCATGGACCTCCAAGGTAGTATTTTCTGAGATACTACCAGTACCACATGCTAGCCCAGGGAGGCAGAAGTAGATTAGGGAGGTTAATACGTGGCTAAAGATGTGGTGCACTATGGAGGGGTTTGGGTTTTTAGAGCACTGGGCTTACTTCTCACTTCAGTACAATCTCTACAGCAGGGATGGATTACACCTTAATGATGAGGGAGGTTTTGTGCTAGGGGATAGGTTTTTAAACTAGTAGGGGTGGGGGCTTGATATAAGCAATGAGGTAGAAAGTCTAGAGGGTATAAGGGATGAATTAACAATCCATAGGGGAGGAGATGGGGGGAGGGGTAGTATAGTCAATAAAACGGTATTACTAAGTAACTCAAGTATAGTGGCTGGCATTACCAAGCTCCAAACTCATAACATAAGATGTATACTTGTTAATGCCCGAAGCTTGCCAGGAAAAATGGGAGAGTTAGAATTATTAGCAATTAATGAAAAATGGGATTTAATAGGCATTACCGAAATGTGATGGGATGAGTCTCATGACTGGACTGTTAATCTATATGGTTATAACCTATTTAGGAAAGATAGGGGCAATGGTAAAAGAGGAGGAGGGATTTGTCTGTATGTTAAGCCTGAATTTAAGCCTATAGTCAGAGAAGTTATTTATGGTGGAACAAGCGGTAATGTTGAATGTTTGTGGGTAGAGGTATATAGCGGAGCAGCAAATTCCCCCCAAATATAGTTGAAAGTGAGAAAATACAATTATTGTTAAAGATTGGAAATGCAGCTAAGCATGGGCAAGTTCTAATAATGGGAGATTTTAATTGCCCTGAAATAAACTGTGTAAATTAGACCAGCTGTTCAGCTAAGGGGAGAAGTTTCTTGAGTACACTCAGGGATCTGGCCCAGGTTATACAAGAGCCTACTAGAAATGAGGCTATCTTGGATTTAGTTATCACAAATAATATCGATATAGTATCAAATGCTGAAATAGGGGAACCTTTGGGAAACAGTGATCACAACACAGTTTAATTTGAGATTGAATTAAAAAAACAAAATTGTAAGGGGCCAACAAAAACTCTTCATTTTAAAAGGGCAGATTTTAACGGTCTAATCGCAGCAATACAAAGTATAGACTGGGACAAAGAACTGACAGGTAAAAATACTAAACATTCCTAATGAGTAACAGGACCAGAAATGGTTGCCCGTTTTCACTTCCACTCTTTATAGAACCGTTAGCAGAACTGATTAGAAACAACAGTCATATATTGGGTATAACAACAGGCGAGCTGAAGAATAAAATCACTCTCTTTGCAGACCACATTGTGATTACAGTGACCAAACCAGAGAGAAACATACAATTTCTGCTCTCTAACATAGATTGCTTTAGTCAAATCTCTTATTATAAATGAAATGTTATCAAAACAAATATATTACATTTAAAAAAACTAAATTAAAAGAAAGACATAAGTTCGATTGGAATTCTAACAGATTCACTCTTCTTGGAGTAGATTTTTGTTCAAATCTGAAAGAACTACCTTTACGTAACTATGAAAAATGATATATACAAATAAACTGTACTTTAATAAAGTGGAGGAAGTTGAACCTCTCCTGGATGGGACGGATTGTGGCTGTAAAGATGGTAATTTTACCAAAAATTACATACTTACTTAGATGTATCATGATATATATACACCCAAGTTTATTCAGAAAAAAATCCAAAGGGCAGTGGGCCTCTATATTCTTAAAGGGGAAAATTCCTGCATTAATAAAACAATTTAAGAGAGGAAAATCTATAGGGGCGGCTTGACTTCCCCCAAATTATTATTACGTTCTTTCAGTGGGGACCAGAAAATTAAATATACTCAAATAGAAAGATCAATATCTCATCATACTAATTTAAGTTTATTACCTACTGATGTGTGCAGATCAAGGCGTAATATTGAGAGTAGGGGTTGATCGCAGGCATTGCGAGTAGCACACTCACAATCATATTGAGAGGGGTGAAATGAAAAGCTAGTGAAAGTTACTTACCACTTTTTTAGGGGGCTCTTACTTATTTTTTTTTATGAAGTTTGTGCTTTTTTGCTTTAACTATTTTATTAACTGAGGCTACAAATACAACAAAACATTTTATACAGAAATATATTAACAATAGGAATAAAATGTATTATACAGAAAGATATTCTAGTTGTCTATGTGTTGTATTGGTTATAAGGTATAGTAACAAGAATAAATAATGCAACCAATGCTAAGGCATAGTATCTAAACTAGACAAATCCTGGTGACACTTTCTGTTTTGACCCCCATGGTGTTAGTACTCAGAGCCTTTTCTTTGTGCCTACACAATAGATGTGAAATTATACATACTAATTTTCCAAACTCCTAGCAGCCTAGATCCTATGACTAGATTTAGCTACAGAACCAAAAGACCTACTTAAAATGAAAATGTTAGACTGGATAATGGATTTCAACCAAGACCCTTACCTTTATTTTCTTGAGAGAGTGGCAGCAGAGGAGTTATTGGCTTCTGATGTATAAGGTGGAAAGAAAGAGCTGAGACACAATATCTGCAGCACAAATTAATGAAAAACACAAACACAGTGGTTATACATACACAAACACAACATCAGCCTTATTAAATTGCGATTCTGCAAATTTAAAAGGGCTCTATTTAAGCACATAGCATATTTTTTTTACAGAAGTTTTTAGTTAGTGAAGACCTTGCTTTTGGATAGAAGTTCACTAACTAAAAGCTTCTGTAAAAAAATATGCTATGTGCTGAAATAGAGCCCTTTTAAATTTGCCGAATTGCAATTTAATAAGGATGCATATTTCTGGACTTAACCTGTAGGAGGAGGCTCATTGTCACATGTTACAGAAACTTTACTGTGTTAACTAAGATGTCTTATTATGAGTAGCAAGTCTTCTATACAGTGGTTCATAAACATGTCCTCTGGCAACCAAAGGCAGCCAATCTCTTTGTAGAACTCTGTATGGATGTAGAAAAGGTCATTGTGTAGAGGCGTGATTTTTTCAAAAGAAGCAACAATTACAATGTTCACAATGTTACTCTGCATACACACACACACAGTAAAACTTCAAAAGATTTAATTGAAAATGAATCTGATACAATAAAAACATGTATTCCTTATATAATGTGCACATATAGTATAGTATAGTAATTGAGGTTGAAAAAAGACTTTCAGTCCATCAAGTTCAACCTTTTAAGATCTCCTCTGATCTGCAATATGTGGATTAGTTATTAATTAATTAGTTGTTAATTAATTATTAATAGTATAGTATTTGAGGATAAATGAAGAGTTAGTCCGTCAAGTTCAACCTTTTTAGATCTCTCTTGATCTTTTTAATATGTGGACTATTTGTTATTCATTGTTAATTGATCCAGAGGAAGGCAAACAGAAAAAAAAAAACATTAAAACTTTGCCAATTGTCTCATAAGGGGAAAAAAGCTAAACTCCTGCGATCAAATTTCTCCCTGGATCAATATTCCTTCGCTAGTTATCTAGGATAACCTTGAATGCCCTCTTTATTCAAAAATATATATAACCCCTTTTTGAAGTTATCTATCGAATTCGCTGTCACCACCTCCTTTGGTAGAGAATTCCACAGTTTAACCACCCAAACTGTGAAGAACCCTTTTCTTTGTTTAAGGTGAAATCTTTTTTCCTCCAACCTCAAAGGATGTCCTCTTGTCAGTTGAAAATCTCTTGCTACAAAAAGTTAATTTGACAAAGCCTTATATTGACCCTGGATGTATTTAAATAACGTAATCATATCCCCTCGTAGACGCCTTTTTTCTAGCGAAAATAAGTTTAATTCGGTTAGTCTTTCTTCATAACTTAGCCCCTCCATGCCCCTTATTAGTTTTGTTGACCTTCTCTGTACTTTTTCCAGCTCTAAAATGTCCTTTTTATGAAGTGGTGCCCAAAATTGTACTCCATATTCCAAATGAGGGCGTACTAGAGATTTGTATAGTGGTAGAATTATATTTGCTTCCCTTGCTTCTATACCCTTCTTAATACATGCTAATATTTTACTTGCCTTTGCAGCTGCTGCTTGGCATTGAGCACTGCTACCTAGGTGGTTGTCCACTAGTACTCCCAAATCCTATAATGTGTGTGAACTGATAATATAATTTATGTAAATAAAATATACCAAGTTATATTCTTAGGTTAAAGTGAAACAGTAAACCAATACATATTGATAGTTACAAATGAACTGAGCATTATTGACAGATTTGCTCATGTAAAATATTTATTTTGTGTCATAGAAATGTAAATACCAATAATTAGTTAACACTAAAAGGAACACTGCAATAATACAGCTTTCAAAATTTGTAAGAATTAAAGATCATTACTGTTACAAATGTGTACTTTATTAATTAATTTACTATACCATTAATCAGAATATTGATTATGATTCTAATAATTATTATCCTCTGAGATTATAAGTGTAAAAATAGAATTGCTTCCTATAATTCACAATGTATTAAATGAGACTACAAATACATTAATACATTATATCACGAATACCTTAACATTAGAAACAACATCTCTTAAATTAGCAGAGAGTCATTCGTTAACTACAAGGCCTAGGTATCTGTAATGATGTGTGTGTGTGGGTTTGTATAGTTACTAACTGGTCAACAGGAACACTGGAAAGAGAGTGTAACTGGGCTTTTTTGTGGCATTGGCGCAGTCAAAGCTTCTTTCTGGCAACTCAACCATGCAGCTTATTTTTGCAAGTATCGTTGTATTGTGCTCCTTTAAAAAAACACACCGTCATATTATCACTATCCTTCAATAAAATACATTTTTTTTTTGCATGATCAGTCATATCTTCTGTTTTTGTCTTGGCGTTATGTAATTCTACTGCTAATTGTAACTTAATTATTAATGGTTGTTATCTGTTAGTCAGAATAGACCTGTGTGTTTGTTTTTCTCTTTTTTATTGCCCCTACTTCCCCCACTAAATAACTCTCTCTACATCTGTCTGTTTTTTAGGAGCATTTAAAAACACATACTGCCCTCTCAGAATTCACAATCACCCTCACCTGAAGCAATCCCCACCCTCCCATCCCCTCTGCCCATCCACCCCTGTTTACACTTACTTTATTGAGGCCTACCAATTACCTGCACCTGTCCAATCAGTGACATATTCTTATTACCCCTAACTACTCCTTTAAGAACACACAGTGTAACAATGTTTTCTTCCACTTCCCTCTACCTTATCATCTCCTGCCTGTTTCTCAGGCTCTCCTCACTTTCTCCAATGTATGTTTCAAACTGTATCACCATCTCACCCTCCCTGCTCTCTTACCCTCTTCTTTGCTTCCACAAGCTCCTCTCCTTCCTCCAGTAACTATCTACTCCCTCTACTAAGGTCAATAAGCAGAAACATTTCTGTAAGTCCTACTCTCAAATCCTCTCTCTTGTATTGCTTATTTTATTGGCTGCTCAAGATATATCTCCTAACCCAGGCCCCTCATCCATTCCTACCTTTTATCAGTCACGCTCAGCCCACAGGGCAACAAACACTAGAAACCCTAATAACTTAATACCCATCATCTATCACAAATCCTCCACTTTGCCCTTCTCATGTGCCCTCTGGAATGCTAGGTCTGTTTGCAACAAAGTCACTTACACTCATGATCTATTAATTTCCAACTCCCTCAACCTTTTAACTATCACTGAAACCTGGCTCTATCCATCTGACACTGCTTCCCCTGCTGCACTATCATATGGTGGCTTACATGTCAGTCACACACCTAGACCTGGGAATAAGCAAGGTGGAGGCGTGGGCATATAGTCCACCCGCTGCTCATTCAATTGCATTCCCCCAGATCCCTCTCTCCTTTTCTCTTCTTTTGAAGTTTACACTATCCGGCTCTTTTCACCCATCTCTCTACGAGCAGCTGTCATCTATCGCCCTCCTGGACTAGCCTCTCAATTTCTGGATGATTTTGCTGCCTGGCTCCCTCACTTTCTCTCCTCTAACATACCTTCAGTCTTTCTTGGTGATTTCAACATTGCCACTGACCCTTCCACTTCCCCTACAGGCACAAAATGACTTGCACTTATCTCTTGTCTCACAATGGATAGAATCCCCTACCCACCAGGATGGACACTCTCTTGACCTCATTTTCTCTAATCACTGCTCTATCTTGTAATCTTCTCACTCCCTCTTTCTGACCACCATCTCCTAACCTACAGCCTCACAATCCCTTCCAATCTCTGCCCTTTATTATGCCCAACTGCCATAACCCACAGAAACCTGCAGACACTTAACTCACAACATCTTTCCGATTTACTACAACCCCTTCTCAGTCCTCTCACTAGACCTGATATTGCTACCACACAATACAATTTGACTCTAAATTCCACCCTGGACTCTCTAGCCCCCATAACCACAGGCAAACGTCTCACTCTTATCTACAACCATGGCACACTACACAAACACGCTACATCCAGAAGTGCTCCCGCAGAGCTAAACGATTATGGAGGAAATCTCGCTCCTCAGAAGACTTCCTTCATTACAAGTTTATCCTACTCTCCTATCACTATGCCCTCAATCTTGCCAAACAGAGCTCCTTCTCATCATTAATATCACATTTGGTCTCCAACCCCAAACATTTGTTCTCCACTTTCAACACTCTCCTCTGCCCTCCCCCGCCTCTTCCTCTCTTACAGCTGAAGATTTGTCCACATGATCCTATTCAATCACAGCTGATCCCTCCCCTCTCTCTACCACACTTATCCCAGCTCTCACACATCTATTCAACCTTTCCTTCGCAAGTTTCCATCACCTTTGAAACAAGCGACAATTAAACCCATTCTTAAGAAACCCTCATCTGATCCAGCTTCTCCTTCTAATTACCGCCCTATCTCTCTACTTCCCTTGGCTTCTAAACTACTTGAGCGTGTCGTCTACAATCGCCTTACACAATTAATTTCCTCCAACTCCCTCCTCGATCCCTTACAGTCTGGCTTCTAGCCCCAACATTTCAAAGAGAAAGCTCTCGAAAAAGTTACTAATGACCTGCTCACCGCCAAATCAAAGGGTAATTTCTCTATCCTAATTCTCCTGGATCTCTCCGCTGCCTTTGACACAGTTGATCATCCTCTTCTTATCCAAATTCTCCACTCTCTTGGCATCTGTGACACTGCTCTCTCTTGGTTCACATCTTATCTAGAAAATCAAACATTTAGTGTTTCCTTCTCTGGCGCCTCTTCATCTCCTCGCCCTCTGTCAGTGTACCCCAAGGCTCAGTCCTAGGCCCCCTCCTTTTTTCCATCTATATATCCTCCCCTGCTGCCCTTATAAAATCTTTTGGATTTCAGTATCATCTATATGCTGACACTCAAATCTACATCTCTGCACCCAAACTATCCCACTCTCTGCTAGCTCATGTTGCCAATTGCCTCTCGAGCATATCCTCATGGATGTCTGCCCGTCAACTCAAACTCAACATGACAGAGCTTCTTATCTTTCCACCCTCTTCCTCAGCTCCCACTCCTCACTTATCTCTCACTGTTGACAATGTCATCATCACTCCCACCTCCCGGGCTCGCTGTCTTGGGGTCCTACTGTACTTTTCCCTCTCTTTCATTCCCCACATTCAATAACTCACAAAATCTTGTCACTTTCACCTAAAAAAAATACGCCACTACCTTACACAAGACACAACTAAAATTCTTATTCACTCTCTCATCGTATCTCTGCTTGATTACTGCAACTCTCTCCTTGCTGGCCTTCCAAACACCCTTCTGTCTTCACTCCAATCCATTTTGAATGCATCCGCTAGACTCATCTACCATACTAAATGATCAGTGTCTGCAGCACCTCGTCAGGCACTCCACTGGCTTCCCATAGCGTCTAGAATAAAAAATCATGACCCTAACATATAAAGCCCTCAACAATAGTGCACCCTCCTACATCTCTGCTCTCATCCCAAAATACACTCCCACCTGCCATCTTCACTCTTTTCTCCTCCTCTCTTATCACCTCGTCTCACTCCCGTCTTCAAGACTTTTCTCGTGCTGCTCCTATTCTTTGGAACTCCTTACCTCGTTCCACCAGACTATCTTTCTGCCTCAAATCCTTCAAAATCTCTTTAAAAACACATTTATTCAAAAAAAGGCTATCATCTTTAGCTTCTTCATTCACTATGCATCTATCACTCTCCTGTACCTCACACACACCCTTTATAATGTAAGTTTGCAAGTTTCAATCTTGCGGGGTGTTTTAGGGAAAGCACTGTGTATATCTCATTGAAAGCTCTTCCATTATTTTTCATTGTGGGATAATTGTTCATATTTGTACCTAACCCCTGTATTGTGCTGCAGATTATGTTGGAACGTTATAAATAAAGGATAATAATAATAATAATATTTTCAAGATAAAGGCCCATATTTCACAATTTCTGCCAGGGTGTGCAAACTTATGAACACAACTGTATATAACAACCTTTATATATAAGGCTTTTTATGTGATTTCTGTTATATTAGAACTGATCATTTTGGTGATGGTAGCTCTTTCACCCCCCCTTTAGCAATAAGGGTCACCTCATCAGTATTTGATTCATTCATTCAAAAGTCCCTATACCCTGATATGTGTGTGTGTGTTTTTGCTATTACACTACATATATAGTTTTATACAAGCTATCATGGATTTTAGATTGCAACACATGCATATTTGAACAACAATACACAATGATCACTAATATAATTATAAATGGATGTAAGAATAGATTTCCCAAAGCAGAACCCCATGATGAGTGTTTTGAAAAATAATTAACCAATTTCTGAGACCAGGATGTACTTGACAAAAAATGTATGCTCAATTCTTTCACTTTCTTGTGGAGGATGGTGAAAATTTACATGTACCGTTCTTCAAATGTATGTAGATGTTGGAGCAGTACCTAATGATTTTTAAGCTGCATTATCCATTTCTGTCAAGGTGTGTTGTCTAATATGATCAGAGGAGGCCTCAGTTTTTTATTATATGTTAATACTCGCAGCACTGTGAGATTAAACTGTTGCAAACTTATTCTCACAGGATAGTCTACGACACAGTAAATTCCCTGAGTAATTTCCATAGATGTTCCCTAGATATACCATGCTTAAACCATATGTGTATCTCATCCCCTGGTTTCAATTAAACAAAACACACCTTTCCCTAAGGAAAGTATCATATCTCAGGGTTTCACCTTTTCTACAAAACATTGGCAGAATCAGTGGTTGTGCCAGCAAGAATCAAATATTGTTCTGATCTCATTGGGTAGACAAAAGATTTTGGTAGGGGATCTTAAGCAACCTTCAACATCTACTTGTTCTACTACAGAACCATTCACTATGAAGTTAGAAAACTCTAACTCATGATGTAATACGTGTGTTTCGGTTACAGGAGTTCCCAGTGATATCATATAGTATATATTCTGGTAGGTTTCCCTGGTTACTAGTGAAGTAGCTTTATATTGCCCTTGCAACTCAGTGAAGTGTTCACCCACAACTCTTTGTGATCAGAAGCAAACCTGCTAGTTTCAGTTTAATCCCAACCTCCCCCAACCTCCCTAAGGGAAGTGGTTATTATCCATAGCTTGCACCATGACCTTAAAATCAGTTGACAACTTTGTTTGCATGGAAAGACATAAAAAATCCCACAACACTTCTCTTAACCTCCCAATTACCTCTATCAATATCTCCTGAATGTGTTGTATAATTGGACACTGTATTTCTATCGCTGCATTTGTCAGTCCCTCTGAGTATATTTTTGGTTTGTTGTTTGTGTAGAGCTTTGCAATTTAATAAGCTTTCAGACTGTAGTGTTATAATCAGACTGGGTATGTCAATAGAATTCACCACCCCTAGACTAGTTCCTACACCTTCCAACACTGTATCCACAAGATCTTTTCATAATAGCTGTAATGTCCACAATCCCTCTTTCACTGAATGCTACTTGATTAAAACACGGCTCCTCCAGATTGTCACAGCTACACATCTTTGTCAATATAGTGTAGAACTCAATCTTCGTTGTCACAGTTTAATAACATTTTCTATACAATCTCAAAAAAAAAGTAGGCTTGCATCCTCATATTTGGTTCCTCGTTGGCAAATCTGAAAAGATCAAACAAGTATCAGTTCTTAGCAGAAATATTTACTTTTAGGATCTCTGTCCCTTTGTACAATTTGCATTGGTCCACATGGACCCATTTGTAACCAGGCTGCCTTATGTTTTTTTCTGGGGTTTGATCTTTTTACCTTTATCACTTTAGTACCCAATGTATCCATAATTATATAGGGACCCACCCAATTTGCATCCTATTGATAATTTTTATGAAAATTCTTAATCATGACCATTCCTCCCTTTTCAAATAGAGTTTGATATTCAGATGGCAGATATAATCAGTTGGGGGCCACATTAGATGCAGAAAAAAAATCTAGAAGTAATCTGCTCCTGAATTTGAGAGTGATATTGGTTTCTTGACACAGATACCCTCAGGGTAGTGATTTAGTGCCCCAAGTTCTGTATGTATCCCTTCCTAAACTGGCATTTGTCTTGTCTAATAGTCAGACCTGCCCTGTGGATGCGACCCAGGACAGAAGCCAGGTGCAGCAGGTCATGCCATGCTTTGCTAAATATGTGCCAATTTTTCCGATTAAGCTGCGGTTTCAGGACCAAGTTGAGCCTCATAATAAGTCACAGAGTACCAAGACAATGTACAAAAAAATATTTCTGATTAAAAAAAATAAATACATCTTTCCTCTAAATGAAACACACCATGCATGTATCCCAAACAGAGCATAAACCACTTCCCTTAGTAAACACACATTTTAACATCTTTTGTCCCCTTTGAACTACACCATGTGGGCTGGGTCTGTTTCCAAGGACCTGGTGCCAGCCTGTCTCAATCTCCAGCTAGGTGCCTAAGGCATCTACGGCCTCAGCTATTAGCTATCTCCGAGCAGGATCTGGGCACAACAGGGGTTGATTAGGCAGTGGGACTCCTGGAATATATGAGTGAAGGCTCTGGGTCTAAGATACAATAAGTGGATTGCAACAAATTGTATATCAGGGACTCCGTCCATCATTGAAATATATGTAACATCATAGAGGGTCATAGATTATACCTAGTAGCTAAAGTACTTACAAAAAAAAAGAAAAGAGGAAAAAAAGGCCAATAATACAGTATATTGTCCCAATGTGCTTCACGAAGTATCGGATCAAATACCACAAGACTATATCTAGAAGTAAAATTTAACATTTACCAGCTCATATTAAAACTGCCATATGCATATGAAATGCCAATAGTAAAAAAATATAAAATCAGCAACTGGAGTCTATGATTCAAATGGTTTGGTGTCCAAAATAAGGTGAAAAAAGTATACTGCTGCAACCATTCAAAGTTACCAACAATCAAAAGGAGGTTGAAATTCACTAATTGTAATAGGTAAAATCAAAATATATTCTGAATAATAATATCTCCAATATTTACATTAGGTCACTGTGGATTCACATAAAATAAACTATATCTGTGGAGTACATCCACCATGTATCATCTCTTGTAAACCTAGAGATATGTACTCAAATGGAGGTCCCTAAGTATTATGTAACAGAATTCCCTATAGGTTAACCAAAGTAACAGCTTGGAGGACCCGCTATTTGTCCTCTAACTAATCTCAATGAAGAGACTGATAGACTATCTGCTCTATGTGCTAGTGCCTTGGATTTATTTTGTAAGACACACTGTGTGCTAGATCCAAGTCCCTCATCACATAATAGTTGTCAAAGTGCGAATTGTCGTCACGCTTTGTAAGCTCGCAAATCGAGCTCATAGAACTGCATCCTTCGCAAAGCGAGAGACGCAGTTCTGGCCGCAAATGCGGAGGTGGAGGCTCTAACGTCGGCGGCTCATTGCAGCCCGCAAATGCGGCCCCTCACGAAGCGAGGGTGCACATTTGCAGAGGTGGAGGCTCTATGCCGCCTCACTCCTGGGACAAATAAACCACAGAAAAGCACGACTTTGAAAAAAAAAAAAAAAAAAGCTTCGGAACTTAGAAAAAAAAAAAATACAACCTGCGGGACTTAGAAAAAAAAACACTAACGCAAAAAGAGGAAATACGGTTTTACAAGAAAAAAAAATATGACCCGTGGGACTTAGAAAAAAAAAGAATACGAGGTCACAAAAATATGAACTTAACGGCCTAAGCGCGAACAGCAAAAAACATAAAAAACAATGAAAATGTAAAAAAAATGTACAAAAACATCCACACAGCACGGAGGGACAGCCAGGACCTCTGGGGGTCAAGTAGATTTTCCGCAGTTTTGCCACTTGAAAATCGGGAAAAAATGGCGGCGAAAAAAAATGAAAATGAGCCTCATCGACCCCAAAGCGCATTAAACACTGACAAGGACGTACGACTTTTAATTACAACTTAGAAAAAAGTAATACGAGGTTGCAAAAGTACGAGGTTAACGGACGAAATGCGTACATTAAAAAACAACACAAAACAATACAAAATACATCTGCCAGTAAGGTTGCATGCTAATTAAAGTCCAAATTAACGAATTTAGACAATTTAAAAATGGCGGGCGAAAAAAATTGAACGAGGCTACACAACCCCGAAATGCGCAAAACACCGCCACACACATACGACTTTTGCCAGGGACATACGAGGTACTAAACTACACACTTAGGCAACACGGAAAATGCTCTCGACAACGCCATTTTACAACTCTAACACTACAAATCTAAAATGGCGATTGACACAACTAAAACAATGGTTTGCCCTCGTGCACCCAGCATATTTCCAATGCACAGCTGGGACATTGAGGACACTTTCTCCTCACAGCAGCAACAGGCCAACTGTACATTGTATGCTGCAGGAAAATAGAAATAGAAACTTAGCTCTTCAGCCTATTCATTGCTGGATATATCAATTACAAATAGTTAAAGTATATTATTTTTTATATTATTTTTTATATTATTAAGTAAATAAAGAGGAGCGGGTCGCTATGAGCGCAGAAGGTCCTCAGAGTATAAAAAGATTTACATTGTGTGTGAAACAGCATTGCCATGGCTTAAAATTGAGTGGCTCGCTATGAGCGCCAAAGGCGCTTATTGCGAGACATGCGATGAGCACCGAAGGCGCTCTGCGCGAGGCTCCCGATGAACGCCGAAGGTCCTCAGTAGAAAAAGCTTTACATTGTGTATCAAACAGCATTGCCATGGCTTAAAATGGTATTGCCCCGTCATTTTTGATGGGCAAGTCGCTAGTTTAATAATATTGATATATTAATTGTTCACAGGCATTAGCCATATCATTGAATGTACCCTATATTACAACATTAGGGTGTGATTGTTGTGGCTCCTCTCTATTGATATAATGTTCATAGAGATTGGTGACAACTGACTAAAGGTCACAATCTTTTTGAATTTATTTAAGGCTAACTGACTACTCCTAAGAGAATATACCTGAATATTTCAAAATATTTAACTGCACTTGCTTTAGATATGGTGGTTTGAACCAGATACCACAATCTAAGACATACAATTTGTATATATAATTTTTAATCGTAAGTTTTTATGTGTGTTGGTGTTTCATTGTTTTTAAAGATACTCAATAAAAGTTAAGTATTAATGAGTAAAGATCAATTTTGATAATTTTCCCTGTCTACAGATTTAGTACCCGAGGGGTATATAGGCTAGTTTCTAGTGTACTTTCCTCCTCTCTCATGAATTGTCTATGTTTGCACTACTAGCTGTTAGCTAGGAAGACAGTATAAGAGGATTAACCCTATATCTGCATTATTCATGAATATAAAAGCCCTAAATTTGTTTATCAGAAAACTAGAACTCCATAAGTACTATAAAATCAAAAAGGAACAAATCATTTCTCAATCTGGGGGTGGGAAAGGATGATATAAAGAGTCTCACTATGCTAATATCACTATTGGAGGAAAATGAATGTAAACATGGGAAATAGGAGTACAAAATGTTTAGGAAAAAAAGTAAATTCACTTCTCCTATAAAAATGTTATGCAAACATCAACATTTTTACACTAATTTGAATGTAAAGACATTCTCTAAATAGATAGCAGAGCTCCCTATCTGAGAACATTTGTCCTCTGACTCTGTTGTATTAAAGTTTGACTGACTACGCTCTGTGCCCAGTATCTAGAACAGTGTTCACTTAGATCAGCGGTTCATATTGTTTACAAGAGGGGAGCAGTGCCACAGGACTGATAGCCTTAGCTGTCATTAAAGTACGACACTAAATGGCCTGACGCCAGCATTTTGCATGTACTGGCTTCTATGAGGGCCGACATAGTAGCCAGTATACGCGAAACGACTGCCGATCTAAGTGAACGCCGTTCTGGATACTGGGCGAGGGTAGTCAGTCAGACTTTCTTACAACATAGGGCAAATTATTACTAGTTTATTACACCCCTTTTCTAGGTGAACGTTTTAAGTGCTCCATAAATACTGAACAGGAGCTTGTGATTACACCGGTTTCCAAAAATTAGCTTTTTTTCTCTTTCATATCTATAGTGTCATATACACTCTCTGGTGTTTTCTGCTGATGTCTTTTGCACTGAATATGCCTGCTGCATTATACAAAGCTTAAAAGGAGCCATTTTTAAAATCATATTGGATAAAAGAGTGAAATCTCTGTGTGCTCATTTGCATGTCCCTGCCTAGATTCCCAAAATGCTGTGCAATAACTTAGCAGGAAATACGTTTTTTTTAACTTATTTTAGACATTCAAATGTGGACATAAAACTACTATTTATTTATTTACTATACTACTGTATGGCGGAGGGATTCTTTTACTTTTTTTTCCAGGAAGGTAAATTTTTCAAAACACTGGAACATGCCTGCTCTTTTCTTTTTGTTTTCAATCTTCACACTGCAGGATGGCTGTGTATCTTGAGACTGGGACAAGTTTTCTGGCATCACTACTATCACAGGCAACTCTGGACTTTTTTTTATTTTTTTTCATCAGTTTTTGTTGCTTGGTATTACTACAATATAATTCAGAGTATAAGTGGTATGTTTGAATTGTAGTTTTCCAGACTTAAAAGATAATATAATGGGTATATTAAAAGGAACATGATGTTCCTTGCTGCATTAAAAGTATATTGTTTAAATAGAGGAACATTACTATAAAGACATGTAGGGCTTTCCTTGTGGGATTAACTATCATAAAACATTCAAAATTATTATTTATCTTAGCCAGCAAATAACGAATCATTAGCATATGTTTACCTGCAATTATTCCTCTTGATTGCTTAAAAATACTTAATTTGGTATGAAATCTCACTGGGAGTAGCCATCTAAGAAGATTACTTTGTCAGTTAATCTCTTTTTGCTATAAACAGATGTTTTTTTTTTGTACAAAATGAAATTACTTTTGTAATGTGTTATAAAATGCTTGCATAAAAGGACCTTCTCAGTCCCATATTTATAACGTTTAAATTCTGGTCAAAATGTTTAGGAAGTAATAAAACAAACTAGGTAAAAGGAACATAATGGAGCTAACCGAAATATATACCACCATCACATACTTTATTATAATTGTCAAACTGCAATTTGTTGTCACGCTTGCGAGCCTCGTGAAGCGAGGCGAACCTTTGAGGCATAGAAGCCTTTCCGAGCTCGGTGGACTATGAGCGGTAATGAGCGCTGAGCGAAGCAGTTGAGGCATCCGGAAGCAGTTGAGGCATGGAAACACGTGGGACAGGCTGAAATAAGCGCTCAGCGCGGGGCTCGCGATAAGCACCATAGGTGCTCAGAGGGCCAAAAGACTCACATTGTGTGGCAAACAGCATTGCCAGGCTTCAAATTTTATTGCTGTCATGTTAATAGTTACGGGCTTGCGCATGCTGGAAACCTTGTTGGAAACCTTGCCTGTGGATTTACCATTTACTTGTTCCTGAGCCTCACTGGGATTATAAGCGGAGATACCCTGGGGAATATTGCCTCTCCGCTACATTGGTTGGCAGCGCTGGGATCCAGACTCACAGAGGAACAAGCATAAATGGAGTACGGATGGAGATTGATTTTGCCACACTAAAACACTCCACGCTAAAAGACCTCCTGGAGGCAAGGGGTATACAAGCCAGCAATAAGAAGAAAGCGGTACTCATTACTGAGCTTATGGAGGAGTACCGAATGGACGGAGATTCGGTTCCCGAACAGGGGGATTCGGGAGAAAATTCGGAACAAGTGGAGTTCTGGAGGCAGGTACAATTTCGGCTGTCTTTTTATGGGGAACAACCTTCAACAGAAATTATTTCAAGGACCATGACAGAAGTCCAGGAATTTATGTTGAGGAGACAAACAGCCCCAGAACGCAGCTCTGCAATAAATATGCCACAAGAAGGTAAGCCTAAGATATCATACCAGGCTTTTAAAACGTATGTGGAGGCAGAAGAAGATATAGACGCTTTCCTGCAGGATTTTGAAAGACTGTGTGCCCTGCATAGAATCAGCACAGAGGACTGGGTACCGATTTTGGCAGGAAGGCTAACTGGGAGGGCAGCCGAGGCATATCGTACTGTACCTAATGAGGAAATAAGGAACTATAACAAAGTAAAGGAAATTATTCTGGCCAGGTATGCTATAACACCAGAAGCATACCGGCGGAGATTCAGGGACTTAAAGAAGGTGGAAAAAGACTCACACGCAGAGTGGGCATGCAGGCTACAAAGGGCAGCACTTGGGTGGGTACAAGCGAGCCAGGCACGGTCCATGGAGGATGTGATACAGATGATGCTGTTGGAGCAGTTTTATGAGGGAGTAACTGGCGAGGTACAAGAGTGGGTAAGAGACCGAAACCCTACCTCCCTCACCGAAGCTGCCAGGAAGGCAGATGAGTACCTAGATGCACGCAGGCAGCAAAAACCTGTAACACCAAAGACTCCTTTTAAAACCTTTGGGGGAACCAGCTACACCCCAGCCCCACCGAGAACACTGCCACCACCACCACCGCCCGCTGCACAGCCACGTTTCCGCCAGCCCGCTTCTGGCCCCTGTCACCACTGCCAGAAATGGGGACACTATAAAAGGGAATGTCCCCAGCTGCGAGACCGGTCCACCTGGATACGTCCAGGCCCACCACCACCACCGAGAGCAGCCGCAGCCCACCACTACCAGGACATAGTAGCCACGCCATATGGTTCAGCTGTTCCCATTACAACCGTGGAACAATGGGAGGTGCTGCACGAGGCAAATCCAGTCCAGGCCAATGCTGATAATCGGCAGCATCACAGGCAGACCGTATACCTGGAGGGTAAAGCGGTCCAAGGGCTGCGAGACTCAGGGGCTACCATCACCTTGGTAAAAAGTCACCTGGTTTCAGACCAGGCTAAACTTAACAAGACTGTGGCCGTCAGGGTAGCCTGGGGAGCAGTACACCGGCTACCCACTGCAAGGGTTCATTTGCATTGGGGAGCGGGGGCAGGGCATGTGGAGGTGGGGTTGATGCCGCAGTTACCAGCGGAGGTTTTATTTGGGAACGATCTGGGGAGGCTCACGTCTGCTTTTGAGCCCCAGACCCCCACCACAGGAGAAGCTTACCCTGTGGTCACCCGCTCACAGACCCGTACGGAGGACGGTCCTACAACAGGTCGGGAGACCCAGGTAAGCCACAAGCAGACACTTAGCACTAATGCCACAGAGAGACCCATAGCGTGGGACAACCCCGAAGAGCTTGGGAGGGAAACTAGACAGGACCCCAACCTCCAAAAGTACCAAGCATTAGCCGACGATAGAGTGGATGAGCGGGAACGTTTTATATGGAAAGGAGTTTCTATGGGACAGAGATTGTGGCCCACCTTTTGGACACTGGGATTCTGGATTGTTGGGATAGGATCCTGGATTTTTTTGGGTGGGTGTACAGGGGAAGAACAGTGGGCCCTGTGCAATAGGGGCCCGACCACGAGCTGGGGGAGGAATATACTCTGCAACTTGGGATGGTTTTGCTAAAGGACTTCAGTTCATTTGGAAGGCTGATGCTTCTCGGCTTCATTATTTAATTGTCTGAAACCAGTTTGTAAAATGTATTTTCCCTCCCCTTGAAATGTTTATTGCTGTGAATGCTGTATGAAGTGTGCGTTTGTTTTGTTCTTGAAATGTGAGGAAATGTGAATTGCAGTAATGCTGATGGGTTGTCAAACTGTAGAAGTGACCAACAAATCGTTTTGTCCGGACATCCCCAGGTTTATCCGTTGGGATCAGACTGTGTATGCCGGCTTATGGTCACGGGGGAGGTATGTAATGGAACCCATCACTGTTTTACCCTGTGTTATGGTTATTTAATTCTTGGTTAAAATATGATCACATTGCTGTACTGTAGATATGTTGTTTTATGTTCTACAGAATATACTGGCTCAGACTATCACAGCTACTAGGCTAATAGATAATCCTATTACAGAGAATCCGGTTACAGATAAAGGAAGTCTATTGTATACAGTGTTTTCATTCTCAGATAAGAACAAAGAAGTGTAATTGAATCAATGTCTGATTGTATCAAAGTTGTCAGGGAGCCTCGGGGAGGTGTGACCACACCTATTGTTCTATTTATGTGTTTTGTGTGGCCAAATATGGGCATGTGTATTGCCTGTGGGAAGAGATGTGTATAAATATTTCGGCACAACAAAATAAAGTCAGTTCTGCTCCTGAAACTGTGTGTCGTCCAGTTATTGGGATTGCGGTTGGGATATTGCTATTATTTTACCTGTTGGAAACCTTGCCTGTGGATTTACCATTTACTTGTTCCTGAGCCTCACTGGGATTATAAGCGGAGATACCCTGGGGAATATTGCCTCTCCGCTACAGTCTGGGTCCATTCATAGTCTGGAAGACACTCACAACTGACTGTATTATTTATCCATCCTTGCAGATCAAGTACACACATACATATTCTCTGGAGCGGATGGTATCTTCCAGCAGGACAATGCAACATGTCATGTAGCCAGAATTGTCTGGGAGTGGTTGGAGGAGCACGACAAAGACTTCCAACTACTTTCCTGGACTTGAACCCCATTGAGTGCCTGTGGGATCACCTCGACCAGCATGTTCGCTGTATGTATCCTCCACCCTGCACTCTTCAGTAGTGAATGTAAATAAACTCATAAGCATTCAGCCTTGATCTTTCAGTAAATAACATATTTCCCAGGGGCATAGGGAGGGGACAAATCTCCCCCAGATTATGTGGCTAGATGAGGTGTGGGGGAGCACCTCACCTCCCATACCTCAAGCTGCCTAGAAAATGCTATTTCTGGGTTCTCCCGAGATCACGTAAGATCTCATGAGAGCCGGTTTTCAGAGAAATCTCAGGCATTCAGAGGTATGGGAGGTGAGGGGCAGCTACACAGAACTTCTGGGGAGGGAGAGGGAGACTACTAGACACCAGACATAAGGTATTTACCTCCTGTGCAATGGGGAGATAGGTACTATTGCGGACCATATAACTTAGGACCATAAGCACTTTGGCTTTCAAAAGTACGACTTTAACGGCCGAACCATCGTACTGGAAAAACATTCAAAAACACACAATTATGCCTCAAATTCACTTACACACTCACACACAGCACAGGGGGAGAGCAAGGGAGTCTGTGAATGAGGTTGCAAGCTAATTTGAGGCATATTTAGCTTTTTTTTACGACTGAAAATCGCCTAAGCAAGAAAAAAAAGCAGTGGCCGAAAAAACATAAACACGACAAAAAGGAGGACGAAGGACGTAAAACAAGGACAAAGGACGTAAAAATAAGCTCAAACAAGTAACACTCAACGCAAGACAGTAACACTTAATCAACGGAAGTAACATTTAACCCAAGGCACTAGCTTTTAACCCAAGGTAGTAACATTCATTGCGGTGGAGGGGAGAGGCTCATTTTTTATGGCCAATTTCCTAGTATATATATATATATACATACTATCACATATATAGTTGTGAGCAGGCGAGCCAGCCAGAGCCGTTGCTCACGCTTGCGGGCTCGCGTAGCGAATGCCTCAGTTGCTGGCATGGAGCACCGAAGGCGCTCCTTGCCAGCAACTGCGACCCTCGCAAACTTTACGTTGTAACGCAAACAACACGACACACCAACTGCGACCCTCGCAAAGTTTACCTCGCAACGCAAACCACATACGAGACACGTTAACACTCATTATGACCTCGCAAAAATCGGCTGCAACTCGCGAACATGAAAAAAATCAAAACACAATAAATACACACAGCACATACATAAAAAGCTTACCTACAGCAAGAGGGAGCATCCAGGACCTCAAAGAAGCAACTTACACCTCCATTTAACTAAAAATAAAAGAGTTTAGACACTAAAAAATTCTCTACGAGAGAGAAAAGATTGCCGCCGAACAAAACGAAAACGAGGCTACAGCACTCTAAACACGCAAAACACCACAAGAAACTCGCAAAACACCACAAAACACCTACAGATATTCAGCTAAGACGCATACCTCACATTACCTGCCATTTTACGACAATGCGGAAGTACACAACTACGCTAACGGTTTGGTCTCGCGCACGCACACTATTACACTGCACACATTCAGCACGCTTACACAGCATCTCCACACCACTAATGCTGCAGCAACATCAAAACAGATTGCAGCTCTTCAATACAATGCTTCAAAATACGTAAAGTATATTCATTTATTAATGTATAATAGATTTCATTATTATACACCAAACAGCATTAGCTACCTTACAATTTCATTGCCGGCATTTTTTGACGGGCAATTCGCTAGTTATAAATATAATTACGTAAGTTATATATGTACTCTAACTATATATATATATATATATATATATATATATATATATATATATATATAGTGTCTCTTCCCCCCTGTCTCTGCCGTGTTTCTTCCCCCTCCCCTGTGTCTCTACCCTCCTGTCCTTCCCATGTCCACTGATGTGTCTCTTTCCCCCCTTTCCCTTCCCCTGTGACTTTCCCCCCTCTCCCTCGCCTGTGTCTCTTTTAATCCCTCTCATCCCATCTCTTTCCCCCTCCTCTCCCTCCCGGCTCTCACTCCCCCTTTGTATCTCCCCCCCCCCATTTCCCCCATCTCCCTCCCCTGTGTCTCTACCCCCTGCTCCCTCGCTCTTTCCCCCCTTCCCCTCCCTTTCCCCTCTATCCTTACTATCAGGTGTTCAGCTCCTGCTGCCCTCTTCCCTTCAGCGCCAGATTCTGGCTGTGTCGGAGCCAGCATATGCTAATGACGTGACGCGCATGTGACGTCATTAGCATATGCCAGTTCCGTCACATCCAGAAGCCGGCGCTGCAGGAGAGAGAAGAGGAGCAGGAGCTGAACGACTGATAGTAAGGAGAGAGGGGAAAGGAGGGAGGAGGAGGATGAGGGGAAGGAGGATAAGGGGGATGGAGGGAGGAGACACAGTTGGCCTTAGGCGCTCATTGCAGCCTAAGTTTTGAGTGGCTGCTTCGCCTTGCGAGGCTCGCATGTGTGACGGCGCCGTTGGCTAGCCTCACTTTGCGAAGCTCGCAGTTGCGACCTCGCTTTGCAAGGTTGCAACTTGTGTTACCAACATGGCAAACGTTCCGGACAGTCGCAAGATCCACAACTATATATATGTGCTATTTTGAATGTATGCGCATATATACATATATATAAAAAACAAACCCTTATCTATATATATATACTAGGAAATTGCCCGTCAAAAATTACGGGAATGAAATTGTAAGGCTGGCAATATTGGTTGGCATACAATGTGAGGCTTTTGGTCCTCGTTGGTTATATTTTCAAAGCCCTACGTGCTTGGCGTGGTTAGTGTAAGTGTTACTGTTTGCATTGTTGTGTTCTGCGTGCTTAGTGTTGCAGAGCCTCATTTTCATCCTGTTTCAGAATTTTTACGTTTTTTTGTCTGCCATCTTTTTTCTCGCTTAGGCGGTTTTCGAGTGATGGAAAATAGCAAATATGGCTCCAAATTGCTTGCAACCTCACTCCCAGGCTTCCTGGCTTTCCCCCTGTGCTGAGTGTGATTTTTTGGTTGTTTTTCGAGTTACGCGCTACATGCTTTAACTGCTCACCTTTGGTGCTCATTGCAGCCTAAGTGCTGCGTGGCTGCTTCGCCTCACATGTGTGGCAGCGCCTTCGGTGCTCATTGCAGCCTAAGTGCTGTGTGTCACAACCTACAATGATGATGGGGTATACAGAATCCTAGTCCTCTTATCCCCTGTAGGTTTTAGACCTAAGTTTGGGTGGCTCCAGACCAATGGACAGTCTTTGTAGATGCAAGAGCATAAGTCCCAGCTTTTGGTAGTGTGCCTGTGAAACCTGGAAGGGAGTCAGAACGATCTCCTCTACCAGCATATGCCCCTGGGTCAATAATACACATGCACACAAAGTCTTGATGAAAATTATGAACCATGTTTTATTTTAGAACAGCATATTCAACCACATCACACAAGGATGGGGGAAGTGGCTACCCTTAGCCAGCCCCAAATGACCTCTGGCCAATCATGAAGGGGAACTGTGTGTGAACCAATAGTCCCCTCCCAGGTCCGCCCACTAGGCGGTGCCAACTAATTCATTTAAGCTCTGAATCTCCAGGGGAAAGCACCTTGGCTCTCCTGTGCCCATGCTAGAAAGGCTGAGAAGCCTCAGGCCATCCCATTGTTTCTGGGTGCCTGCCTGTCTACTCTCCAGCTACGAGCTCCCCATTGTTAGTACTCTGCTGGAAACTAATGGGATTAACAAGCCTTTGGGAACAAAGGAGGTTTGGCTGTAGTCAACGGACTTCCCCTCTACAATATAATAACATTTTAATATAATAACATACATTCATATTTACAAATATAACACCCAATGTTTCACCCACATATAAGCAATATATCCCATTAGATCCCTCACAGGATACTCATTACAATGAGCCTAAACATGGGAGGTATGGGAATATGCTAAGGGATAAACTTATAATACTTTATCCCCTAGACCACAACATAACAATATATCCATAACAAGTGGGCCCCAAACCTTTTCTTCCACAGCATGAGCCATGAACTTTGTCCAAACACAATATGGCCACTGCCTGATTCATGACACTGTGCAGCTGTTTTGTGGCATCACAAATGTTTCATACACTGACAACTATATATGTGATATATATATATATATATTTATTTATGTGTGTTATATATATATATATAAAAATGAAGGGTTATGTCTATATATATATATATATATATATATATATATAAATATATATATATATAGATATATATATACATTTTTTTTTTAACATTGCAGACGAGTGGAGATCTATATATATATATATATATATATATATATATATTTACATACATATGTATAAAAAAATCTGTCCCCCCATATTTGTTTTTATTCCTACGCCCTTGATATTGCCCCTTTTCCTACTGTAAGAGTAAATATCAAAGTATTTACCAGAAATATCTGTCCCTGTCCAAATTATCAGTATCTATATAGTGTGCACACTGTAGAGAAATAATACACCAACACAGAGTTCTGGTATAAGTTTTCTCCGTCCTGTCTTTATTAAGTCAGTCCTCATTTATATAGTTTTTAGTAATCAGATAAAAAGTTACATTAAGTAAAACATCAGGTTTATTCGGTGATTCATTGGTTCTGAGAAGTCTGCTTCTACAAGGTTACGATCAGACATTGGGTTAAAACATTAAGGAGTCTCCAAGACCCATCCCACAAGAGGATGGGTCTTACTCTCATTGGTAAGAAGTTGAAGACAAAGACAAGATGGTGTTTCTCCTCCTCGTGTCCTGTGTGTGTTAAGACCCGTCATCCTTAACAGACCGGAAATAGTGCTGTCTCCATCTTGTAAGAAAAGGGGAGTGTCAAATCTCCCAATGATTCAGCATTTATTAGTAAAACTTGGTTATACGATAATACTGCAAAGATAAGATATATAAGTAGGTGTACGAATACATTTATGCATTTTGTACTGATCCTAATCCATAACACTACCTTGAGGTGGGAAAACTATTTCTGCTCCTGAGTTTGAACCATGCAGCAGTCTGTGCATGATGTCTTGAGACTTGAGTCCTGAGAGTATGGCTGCTAAGCCACATGTGTACAGCCAATCAGAATACTGTTATTGTGCCCAACAGGTTCAGGAACTTGGACAACACAAGTACACAATCTTCTGAAGGGGGCACTCACACTGCATTCCTGTGCAGCAGAGCCAGCAGATAAGAAAGGCTGTGGTGTACACAGGGAAATATGCACATGCTCTTCCTGCAAATGGGAGGATTACGTAACCCCATGCTACAAGTGTTAGCCATTACAAGTGAGGCACTTACAAGAAAAAAAAAAGGGCAGCCATCACAAGTTTCTATATATGAGGATTGCAAAACTTCTATAGCATTATAATGTAGAAATAGCCATTATAGTGGTAAAAAAAAACCTTATACACAGGGAAATATGCACATGTATTGCCCCTGCTCTTCCCACCAATGGGAGGATTACATATCCCCATGCTGCAAGGGGTAGCCTTAAAGGTAAGGCACTTACAAATTTAAAAAAAGGGCAGTCATGACAAGTTTCTATATATGAGGACTGCAAAACTTGTAGCATCATAATCCACAAATAGCCATTTTAGTGATACAAAAAAGACTTATAAACAGAAAGGCAGCAAGTTAGTAGGTAAAGAAGGGAGAACATCAGTGAACTATTCTTACCTGACATTCTTCATATCTGTAGAAAGCTTTATGTTATTGGTATAGCACCCCCTTGTAGTAATGATATTGCAGAATCTACACCCAGTGTGTAAATGGTGTGTAACATATGTCTTTCCAAACAGAATCTACAGCCAATATGTAGAGGGTCTGCACTTATTTGGCCATTCTTTCAGATTCTACACCCAGTGTGCAGAGGGTCTGTTTTACATGCTTTCATATCCAAAAGAAAAGTACAAATGCAATAAAGAAAAACATCTCTGTGCACTGGGACAGATCCTACTTGAGGTGGGATAGAAATAAACACGGAGGGAGAGCCTAGTAGGAGGGGGGTTTCAACTCTGGTGGAAATCTGTCCTATTGAGGAGAAGAGGCCTCTCACTTGTCTGTGCTCCCTAGGAGATGTTAAGAATATACTCTGCAAAAAAAATATACTCTGCAAAAAGAATATACTCTGTAATGTTATCACTGTGCCTTGGACAACAGGTTCCAGTAACTTAGGGCCCTATTAAATTCGAGCTGCGTATAAAATCATATCTCGCAAATGCGCATAGTAACGCGATTTACGTAATACGAGTCGACTTGCGATTGACTTGCGATTGACTTGCGTAATTTTGGACTCCTTTGCCGAGATTTGCCTCCGAAAAGCGCTACGTAGTAAGTAGCGGAAAATAATTCTTTGCGTAGACGCTCGTATCTCGCAAAATCGCTAAGTGCACAATAAACACCAGTAAAATGGTTTACGTACAGACAACTTAAAAATGTAAAAGTGGGACAGATCCTACTTGAGGTGGGATAGAAATAAACACGGAGGGAGAGCCTAGTAGGAGGGGGGTTTCAACTCTGGTGGAAATCTGTCCTATTGAGGAGAAGAGGCCTCTCACTTGTCTGTGCTCCCTAGGAGATGTTAAGAATATACTCTGCAAAAAAAATATACTCTGCAAAAAGAATATACTCTGTAATGTTATCACTGTGCCTTGGACAACAGGTTCCAGTAACTTAGGGCCCTATTAAATTCGAGCTGCGTATAAAATCATATCTCGCAAATGCGCATAGTAACGCGATTTACGTAATACGAGTCGACTTGCGATTGACTTGCGATTGACTTGCGTAATTTTGGACTCCTTTGCCGAGATTTGCCTCCGAAAAGCGCTACGTAGTAAGTAGCGGAAAATAATTCTTTGCGTAGACGCTCGTATCTCGCAAAATCGCTAAGTGCACAATAAACACCAGTAAAATGGTTTACGTACAGACAACTTAAAAATGTAAAAGTGAGTTTAACAGAGGAAAAGCATGGAAGGCCATTACATTTGATTTCACCATCCCCTCCCCCCACCAAAGCAAATGCATTATACAACCAATTAGTTGTTACATTTTGAATGAAAAGCCATGCTGCAGCTATATTTGGGAACACAAATATGGGGCACATGGAGTATGTGAATATGTCCTGTTCAGTCTTTCGGTCGGGTCTGTATCTGACCCTCTGTCACTGCTTTCTTACAAGGTTCCTATGCTGGTGAGACCGGAGTGGATTGTCAGTTCTGCTGTCACTCTGCTTTCACTCTCCCACCCACAATGGCCCTTAATGGGATAGCTCACAGCTTCATTGAAATACACAATACCTCTTGTTTGGTCTTTCGGTCGGGTCTGACTGTCTCTGACCCTCTGTCACTGCTTCCTTACAAGGTTCCTATGCTGGTGAGACCGGAGTGGATTGTCATTTCCTTCTCCAGTGGTTTGGGATTTGGCCCTACACTCTGCTTTCACTCTCCCACCCACAATGACCCTTAATGGGATAGCTCACAGCTTCATTGAAATACACAATACCTCTTGTTTGGTCTTTCGGTCGGGTCTGACTGTCTCTGACCCTCTGTCACTGATTTCTTACTAGGTTCCTATGCTGGTGAGACCGGAGTGGATTGTCAGTTCCTTCTCCAGTGGTTTGGGATTTGGCCCTACACTCTGCTTTCACTCTCTCACCCACAATGACCCTTAATGGGATAGCTCACAGCTTCATTGAAATACACAATACCTCTTGTTTGGTCTTTCGGTCAGGTCTGACTGTCTCTGACCCTCTGTCACTGCTTTCTTACAAGGTTCCTATGCTGGTGAGACCGGAGTGGATTGTCATTTCCTTCTCCAGTGGTTTGGGACTTGGCCCTACACTCTGCTTTCACTCTCCCACCCACAATGACCCTTAATGGGATAGCTCACAGCTTCATTGAAATACACAATACCTCTTGTTTGGTCTTTCGGTCGGGTCTGACTGTCTCTGACCCTCTGTCACTGCTTTCTTACCAGGTTCCTATGCAGGTGAGACCGGAGTGGATTGTCAGTTCCTTCTCCAGTGGTTTGGGATTTGGCCCTACACTCTGCTTTCACTCTCTCACCCACAATGACCCTTAATGGGATAGCTCACAGCTTCATTGAAATACACAATACCTCTTGTTTGGTCTTTCGGTCAGGTCTGACTGTCTCTGACCCTCTGTCACTGCTTTCTTACAAGGTTCCTATGCTGGTGAGACCGGAGTGGATTGTCATTTCCTTCTCCAGTGGTTTGGGATTTGGCCCTACACTCTGCTTTCACTCTCCCACCCACAATGACCCTTAATGGGATAGCTCACAGCTTCATTGAAATACACAATACCTCTTGTTTGGTCTTTCGGTCGGGTCTGACTGTCTCTGACCCTCTGTCACTGATTTCTTACTAGGTTCCTATGCTGGTGAGACCGGAGTGGATTGTCAGTTCCTTCTCCAGTGGTTTGGGATTTGGCCCTACACTCTGCTTTCACTCTCTCACCCACAATGACCCTTATTGGGATAGCTCACAGCTTCATTGAAATACACAATACCTCTTGTTTGGTCTTTCGGTCGGGTCTGACTGTCTCTGACCCTCTGTCACTGCTTTCTTACAAGGTTCCTATGCTGGTAAGACCGGAGTGGATTGTCAGTTCCTTCTCCAGTGGTTTGGGACTTGGCCCTACACTCTGCTTTCACTCTCCCACCCACAATGACCCTTAATGGGATAGCTCACAGCTTCATTGAAATACACAATACCTCTTGTTTGGTCTTTCGGTCGGGTCTGACTGTCTCTGACCCTCGGTCACTGCTTTCTTACAAGGTTCCTATGCAGGTGAGACCGGAGTGGATTGTCAGTTCCTTCTCCAGTGGTTTGGGATTTGGCCCTACACTCTGCTTTCACTCTCTCACCCACAATGACCCTTAATGGGATAGCTCACAGCTTCATTGAAATACACAATACCTCTTGTTTGGTCTTTCGGTCAGGTCTGACTGTCTCTGACCCTCTGTCACTGCTTTCTTACAAGGTTCCTATGCTGGTGAGACCGGAGTGGATTGTCAGTCCGTCTCCAGTGGTTTGGGATTTGGCCGTCCACTCTGCTTTCACTCTCCCACCCACAATGGCCCTTAATGGTATAGCTCACAGCTTCATTGAAATACACAATACCTCTTGTTTGGTCTTTCGGTCGGGTCTGACTGTCTCTGACCCTCTGTCACTGCTTTCTTACAAGGTTCCTATGCTGGTGAGACCGGAGTGGATTTTTAGTTCTTTCTCCAGTGTTTTGGGATTTGGCCCTACACTCTGCTTTCACTCTCCCACCCACAATGACCCTTAATGGGATAGCTCACAGCTTCATTGAAATACACAATACCTCTTGTTTGGTCTTTCGGTCGGGTCTGACTGTCTCTGACCCTCTGTCACTGATTTCTTACAAGGTTCCTATGCTGGTGAGACCGGAGTGGATTGTCAGTTCCTTCTCCAGTGGTTTGGGATTTGGCCCTACACTCTGCTTTCACTCTCCCACCCACAATGACCCTTAATGGGATAGCTCACAGCTTCATTGAAATACACAATACCTCTTGTTTGGTCTTTCGGTCGGGTCTGACTGTCTCTGACCCTCTGTCACTGCTTTCTTACAAGGTTCCTATGCTGGTGAGACCGGAGTGGATTGTTAGTTCCTTCTCCAGTGGTTTGGGATTTGGCCCTACACTCTGCTTTCACTCTCCCACCCACAATGACCCTTAATGGTATAGCTCACAGCTTCATTGAAATACACAATACCTCTTGTTTGGTCTTTCGGTCGGGTCTGACTGTCTCTGACCCTCTGTCACTGCTTTCTTACAAGGTTCCTATGCTGGTGAGACCGGAGTGGATTGTCAGTTCCTTCTCCAGTGGTTTGGGATTTGGCCCTACACTCTGCTTTCACTCTCCCACCCACAAGGGCAGCAAACACACACAGAGGGTTTGCAGAGGCACAATGAGCACCAGCCAACTATTCTCCATCAGGGGTAATCACCACTACTCTTATCCAAGGAAGTCCCACGCCATTGCTGGTGGCCATGTGCCAAGATGTCCATTCATTCCCATTTGTTGACCTCCCATTAGGTTCTGCTATTCATCAATTTACATTAGTTTTGATTACTAAGGGATGTTGGGGAAGTGCGGGTAAAAGCAGAGTGGACGGACAAATCCCAAATCACTGGAGAAGGAACTGACAAGCCACTGCAGTATCACCTATCATTATCCTGTTAGGCCCTCAGGGGAATGTTCCTACTCCCCAGTCTCGCTAATTGTACTTGGCCTGTGCATTAACCCTTTATTATGCCGAGATTGTAGATCAATTAGATGCATTATATGATATCTAATGCTATTAGGACTATAATTCCTTTTAGTATGTATGGATCTATTGCAGGTTAACTACTGCTCATTAGTTTACAGCTATAGTAATGTGACACTAATGTGATGCATGTGGATGTCCCCTAACCCCAACCATTGAAAACACACCGACATGGTGAGAACAGAATAACACAGCTTTATTTTTGGACACAGACCACAATCAGCAGTGGTCAAGACTGTGCATTCACAGAACGGTATAACAAAACTTTATTTTTGGACACAGACCACAATCAGCAGTGGTCAAGACTGTGCATTCACAGAACGGTATAACCAAACTTTATTTTTGGACACAGACCACAATCAGCAGTGGTCAAGACTGTGCATTCACAGAACGGTATAACAAAACTTTATTTTTGGACACAGACCACAATCAGCAGTGGTCAAGACTGTGCATTCACAGAACGGTATAACCAAACTTTATTTTTGGACACAGACCACAATCAGCAGTGGTCAAGACTGTGCATTAATATCATGGGTGTGGTGTGGGCGGGTCCCGAGAGAGCAAGGGGCTAAATAAAAAAAAAGGGGATACCTACAGGGGTCAATCTAATAGTCTAGAATAAGCATGATGCATAGCACCTACCAGGGTCACATGCGGTCAGTACATCGCTGCCACCGGAATATGATGAGAAAAAGGATCATCACAAATCACTCCATTTAACTGAAGAAACCATTAGAGTGCATGGCACTTACAACTTGTCTGGATCTGCTCAATGGAACAAATGATTCAACCTCTGGACTGTGTAATCCAATCCAGTTTTACACATACAGTGTGGTGTGCGAAATTGCCCACAAAAATGAATGGTCAACAAAAAACAAAAAGGCGGAGGATAGAAAACAAATAATGACAATGCATGTACAGTAAAGTGCTAAATACTGTACCAATATACCAACTCACCTGATTCCCATCTGCAAGCATTACTAACTATTAGCTACAGTAGGTCTCTGGATAATGAGTAATATGGGCAAATACCCATTAATATGGACAGGACACAAAGGTCAGCAGCCAGATTCACTGTTTCTTACATCAGACCCAAAGATCTGTTCTCAGACTGATATTGAGGTCAGGATCACATGCTTTATTAGTGCATATATTAATGCTGGCTGTCATTAACATGCCATTGTGAGACTTTGCAAGTCCACCGCAAAAGCGGTATTAGTCTACATTTCAGTTATCAATAATCATGTCTGAGATATCTGGCAATATGATAGCTTTAAGATTGTGGGAGCTACATGTTAAGGAGGGGGCTGTCATTGGAGTAATGTATACCTGAGAGGCACTGGGAAAAACTTACGCCTCATATAATTCCTCCACAATGCTTGCAGATGTAGGAGATGCCTTCATGGGCCTGAATTCTACCTAAAACAAAACAAATGGAAAGAAAAACAAAGAGAAAAGCTAAAATCTAAGGGCCTAAAAAAAAGGGGACTGCAGCATCCCTTCCCAACAGCATTCCCCAGTGACTATCAATTGGTGACATGTTCAACCGAACCCTACTAGTCCACAGAGAAGAGGATCATGGACCATGTGATGGGAGGTAGCCATCTGCATACAAAATATCACCATCACATAGGCAAAGATCCCAAACTCTGTAGCCAGGCTAGATTAGGTCAGCATTGTGACCAATAGATGGTCACTGAGGAGTGCTGTTGAGAAGGCACAATTATGTCCACAGCCCCTAGGTCCTCCTCCGCCTGGGCACAGGACCTGCATCGTCCGCGGCCGGACGCCGCCTCCCTGTTGGTGGTGGGAGAGCGGGAGGAGGTAGTGGCACCACGGGTGGTGGTGGCGGCGGAGGCATGGTGGAAGGAGAGGAGGGGCCAGGCTGCTGTTGGCTGGTGACCTGCCCATTCCCAGCTGCCTGACCAAATGCTGCTCCAGCCTCCGATGATGCCTCCTCTCCTCCCTAAAGCGCCTGTCCAGGCTGCGCCTCATGCCAGAGATGTTGGCATCAATCCTCCTCACGAGGGCCAACAACTCCGCCAGCGCAGCCTCGGACGTTGGTGGTGGGGGGGGGGGGGGGGGCTGGGGTCCTGCTGGCAGGGCCGGGTGGGAAGATGGCGGGAAGAGAGTGGGGAGGATCTGGGACCCGGCTGGAGACAGGGTCTCTGATGTTGGTGTCCCCGGTGGCTCAGTGTGTGGGGAAGGAGGAGCTGTGGCATATTCCACTACTTCTGAGGGCCCCGGCGAGATGGCAAGTCTTTGGAGTAGGGGGACAGTCTGGCTCTGGACAGGGGGGCTGTCAACTACCACGACCTCCCCCTCCGAAGAGCCAGGGCCCTCGGATGAGCCTGTAGCCTCCTCCCCCTGAGCGGTCTCCTGCGGAGCGGGGGCTGACGGCCCCGCTCCTGGCTCATCACTGGACCCAGACCTACTACAGGATGCTGAAATAGAGGAAAGAAAGGTACATGTCATTAGTATGCTGATCAATACATTGATATGTTTTCACTCCTAACTATCTGACATCTAGGCCTGAACATGGATGATTCTCCTAATTGCAGCTCACATTAGCTGTCATTTGCTAGATTGGATCTATTCTTTGGTTTCTTGTCTTGACCTCTCCTGGCTCCTAACGCTGTCTGTATTTCTTCTGCGGTTTCACTCCTAACTATCTGACATCTAGGCCTGAACATGGATGATTCTCCTAATTGCAACTCACATTAGCTGTCATTTGCTAGATTGGATCTATTCTTTGGTTTCTTGTCTTGACCTCTCCTGGCTCCTAACGCTGTCTGTATTTCTTCTGCGGTTTCACTCCTAACTATCTGACATCTAGGCCTGAACATGGATGATTCTCCTAATTGCAACTCACATTAGCTGTCATTTGCTAGATTGGATCTATTCTTTGGTTTCTTGTCTTGACCTCTCCTGGCTCCTAACGCTGTCTGTATTTCTTCTGCGGTTTCACTCCTAACTATCTGACATCTAGGCCTGAACATGGATGATTCTCCTAATTGCAACTCACATTAGCTGTCATTTGCTAGATTGGATCTATTCTTTGGTTTCTTGTCTTGACCTCTCCTGGCTCCTAACGCTGTCTGTATTTCTTCTGCGGTCTGTAACTGCATAGGCTGCATTGGGCACACCAGTACATGGATTCTATTGCTTGATTACTCTTGGGGTGACTAGGAATGACATTGACTTGTCAGCTTCATGGATTTAATGACACTTCCATCTATCCCTTGTTAATTCAATGGAGCTGACATGTCAGTGTCCTTGTTGGTCACCATGTGTAGTGTGTGATGTACATGTGGTGGCATGTTGGTGTATGTGATATTCACCTGAACTGGAGGCTGGGTCCTGCTGGGCCACCGGGGATGAAGCTCCAGCTATGGGCGATGGTGTCAGAAAGTCCCTTGCGATCCTCTCCCACTCCTTATAGGTGACACTGTGTCCCTCAGCTTCTCTGGCCATCTTCCTATTCACCGTGGCCCTGATATCCACATATCTGTGCTTCAAGGACCTCAAGCCCCTAGGAACCGTGGACGCCTCCTTCATCAATTCCACTACCTCCTTCCAAGCCTGAGCCTTAGGCCCAGGCTTCGCTTCCCTTGCAACAAGGATGACGGGCCGGTCACGGATCGCACCCAGGAGGACCATATTCTCCTGGGGCGTATAATTACGGGCCCTGCGCCTGCCCTTGCCAATAGTCCCTTGCTCTCTCGACTGTGCTCGGGGACCCTGGCCTCCATGCACTCTTCCTGAGGCCTGTCCCTTCCCCAAACTACCCCGCCCCCTGGGAACAGGCCCCTTCCCCTCTGTCCCTCCTCTACAAGTGCCTGCACTGGCATCTCCCTCCGGGGACCCCTACTTCTCCTCCTCCCCCTCCGGGGACCACTTCTCCTCCTCCGGGGACACCTCCTCCACCCCCTCCGGGGACACCTCCGGGGACACCTCCTCCACCTCTCCTCCACCCTCCACTATACTCTCCTCACTCTCCTCACTCTCTGCTCCTCTCCTCTCCTCCTCTCTCCACCTATCTCCTCCCTCCATGCTGAAATAATAACAAAATAAGGATAACTCAAAATAAGTGTAACTGTTATATAGGTGATGAAAAAAAAATGTATGTTCTATGTGTTTTTAATAACTGTTGGGGGATGCGGTGCAAAGGTTGGGGGGGTGGGGGAGGTGTGTGGTGTGTTTCCTAACACTATGTATGTCTCTATGTGTATTTAATCTATGTGTCAGGCAAATATGTGTAATGTGTAAATATGTGTAACTCTTACGTGTAAACATGCTAGTAATAAAATACAAAACAATCAAAAAGAGTGCACCTACAAATCAATATAACGATAAAGAAATAAAAGTATTACTGGAATGTCTGTTGGAAAGAAAAGATGTGTGTGCTATGTGTATTTAATAAGTTGTGGGGGATGGGGTGTGTTGGGGGATGGGGTGTGTTGGGGGATGGGGTGTGGTGGGGGGGATGGGTGTGTGGGGTGTGTGTCCTAACTATATATATGTCTCTATGTGTGTTATTTAATCTATGTGTCTTGCAAATATGTGAAATCTGTAAATATGTGTATTGCTTAAATGGAAGGACTTATGAAATAGACAATGAAAAAAGAAAAAAAACTAATCTCCCTCTCTCCAAAGTACTAATCAAACTCTCTCCCACCTGCTCCTGGAACTGCGTGCTAACTCCAATGGCTCTTACAACACAGTCAGCGCATGGGTTTGTATCAATCACATTTATAAGCTCATACTGTCAATCAAATTCTTAGCTCGTACGTGATTGGCTGAGAGGCGTGTCTCGCTAGGACGTCCCCTTATTAGCTTGCGAGCGCGCCAACAGACTCAGCCAATTACATACGCACTTATAGTGTCAGGCCGCCAAGTGCGTATGTAATTGTCTGAGAGTCCCAACACGGGCCGCCAACTGCGTATGTAATTGGCTGAGAGGCTTTTGGCGGGTTTTTGGGCCATCGCCATTGCCACGTTGGCCCGCCAAAAGCCTCTCAGCCAATTACATACGCACTTGGCGGCCCGTGTTGGGACTCTCAGCCAATTACATACGCACTGGGCAGCCCGCGTTGGGACTCTCCGCCAATTACATACGCACTGGGCGGCCCGCGTTGGGACTCTCAACCTATTACATACGCACTTGGCGGCCCGTGTTGGTACAGCCAATTACATGCGGCCAAGTGCGTATGTAATAGGTTGAGAGTCTTCTTGACGTAAAATCATCAGCTGGAATGCCATGTAAAGATCCACAGGTGACCAATGGCAAAGCAGAAATTAACGTGCCTAATACCAGGTCATGCAATCACCAAGCTATATAACCCCATCCCCAACAAGTCATCAGCATGTCTGAAACAGCATGTATGATCATGTGAGAGGGATGATGGACAGTATGAGTGGGCGGATGAGGTTGAGATGCTTTTGTGCATCTCACCTAGCACAGTATGAAGACCAGGAAGCAAGGTGTGTGATTGAGGGGGTGATGGGGAGTGGCAGAGAGGAGTGTCTGGGAGTGAATGAGGGTGTGAGTGGTGATGTGATCCATGCTGGGGCAGAACCAAGCCAGGCAAGGGAATTACCACAGGCCATGCCTAGTATCGTGGGGGTGGATCAGGGAGGAGAGAGAGCTCCAGTAGCACTGGGACAGAGGGATATAGGGCCACCTGCAGACAGGGAGTCTGACAATGTTGTCGGAGATCAGCTGCTGGGGGGAGTACAGGATGTGGTGGCTCAGGCAGAAGGGGGGGAGCCTGGCCAGGAGCCTGGCCAGGAGCCTGTGAGGAGGCGAAGGGCACCCAATGTGTACAGGGAGAGACTCACATTAGAGGGGTTAACTGATGGGGAGGTGTATGAGTGTTTTCGGCTGACCCGTGCCAGTCTTGGGGAGCTCTATGAGGTTCTGAGAGCGGACCTTGAGCCTCGCTCAGGGGCAAATAGAGCCATCCCAGGAATGACACGGATGTTAGTTGCAATACACCGCCTTACTTCTGGTAGCTTTCAGAACACCCTGAGCATAGCCGGAGGAATGTCTTAGCCAAGCCTCTCGAATTGTCTGAGTGCATTCCTTCGTGCTATTGGTCGGAAAGCTGCCAGATACATCAGTTACCCTAACGCTGCTGAAGAGATCTCGAAGGTGAAGTTCGATTTCTTCCAATTAGGAGGTATCCCCAATGTGCGTGGTGCTATTGACTGTACACATGTGGCACTGATACCTCCTAGAGAGCAAGAAGCGCTGTACAGAAATCGTAAGCATTATCATTCAATCAATGTCCAGGTTGTTTGCGATGCGAACATGCGCATACAAGGTGTGTATGCAGGCTTCCTGGGAAGTGCTCACAACGCCTATATCCTGCGTGCATCCGGAATATGTGACATATTTGAGTCCGGCAGATTTCCATCCGGATGGCTACTGGGTGAGTACACATTAGTAATGGCAGTCAACCATATCTTACTATGACTGGATACAATAACACATACGGTACATCATGTTTCCCTCTATTGCTCTGATGTTCACATGTGCATTACGGAGTAATACTCACAAAGCCAGAACATAATAGCTCATTGCTGGCCATAACCCTGTGTTAGCTTGGCCAAACAGTATGCAGTTGACAACAACATATGACAAAAACCACAATTGATTAATCATTAGGTTTATGTTCTGATGCATTCCCTTGTATCCTGTGACAAGGACATCTCTAGCCTACATAACGTGTTTTGTGTTATTGTAAGGGCTATGTAAGTGAGATGTCTTCAGAATTCATCTGATAGAGGAGAATTAATAGTGTTTGGCAAACTTTTTCTTGCATGAATATATCCCTGAATAAACATGAATTAGCTTACCTTGAAATTATCAAAATCTCCAAGGTCTTTTGGCATTTGCGTTTGATCGTGTACGCTCTGGGAAATTCCACCTGAATTAGCATCACATTTACGTTCACAAGAATACACTATCACGCTTCACCTCAGACCTCTGGCATGTGCTCGGTACAAGAACTGCAACAGTGACTTCCTGCTCTCTACCAGAAGGGTCGCAATATGTACCCTGTTGTATTTCCCTTGTATCTCCGCCTCATGTAAGCGTCCTGTGGGTTTGAACATCTGGATTTTACATTTGTGGAAATCACATTGTAATTGATCTGCGCATAAAACCTGCCCGAATGTAATTGAGGGCACCTCTGGTGTACTAAAGATGCGCTTCAGATGTTTACATTCCACTGGGGGTGCTCTACAATACAAGCCCCAGAAAGTTTGTCGCATCATCGTTGCCTGCTGCTGTCTGCACAATATAGCAGTACAGGCCAACTGTCTGGGGGACATTGATGCGGCTCCGCTACATGGGGAGGAAGAGCCTTTATTTCCCCCTGAAGTGGATAATCTGCAGGGGTCACAACAACGTGCCCGCCTAATTCGTGAGTACTTCACATGTAAGTACATACCCAATATGCATGGAACACAGTCTAATGTATCTGGATTATGCCTAACTCCCAAATCCACCTCTATCCATCGCCCTTGTCATACAGAATTCCAACCAGTCCACAGTAGAGGAGAGTTCCCTGACGTTGTTGATGTTTGTACACTGGAACAAGCCACATGATCATTTACAGGTAAGTAAGCACACATTCCCATACACATCTTAAGTACTGACGGTTATAAACATCAATGGCATAGATAATTGGAGTGGATTATATATCCCACTATGTCAATGTATATATGCCCCACGTTACATTGTTATCTAGTAATTTAGATTGAAAAAATACTTTAGTCCATCAGGTTCAACCTCTATAGATCTATGATCTGCAATACGCAGATTTATTGTTAAATGATCCAGAGGAAGTAACAGAAAAACAAAAAGTGAAACTTTGACAATTGTCTACACAGGGCAGAAAAATATAACATTCCTTCCTGACCCCAGATACTGGTGATCGTATTCATCCCTGGATCAATACTCCCTCTCTATTTATCCAGGATAGCCCATAATGCCTGTTTGGTTTTTTAATGTAAAAATATACCCAATCCCTTTTTAAAGTCACCTACAACCTCTACGGACCAGGATTGTTCACATTGTCTGATCCTGCCAAACCACATGAAATGGTATCAAAATGTCGTAGATAAATACCATACACACATACTTTGGAGATCAAGAACCAGTCACGATAACACAAAACCGAGTCCTCTGGTTATTTCCTCATGATTCAAGTTTATTCAGTTTGATCCAATAGGGATCACCAGCCAAACCCAACATGGTGGCTGCTGCTGACTGGCTGGAGACGTGACTACTACTGAAATATATCCAGACACAGCTTTTTAGACTTGTTTACATGAGACCATGCCGAAATCCAGATTTTGGCACCCTGTAGCAACATGGCATAACTCACTAACCGGCAATGACTTCTTATTAATAAGAGATATCCAATATGAATAGAACACATACTTTGTCTAATTTGTGACTGTAATCCTAACATCATATTAACCTTACAGAGCTGCTGTCGTGTGTCAACTCTTCTTTCAACAACCTAGACATGGAAAAACATGACCAGCAACAGAACTGCTACATCAATGTGAACTACATAGTGAGTATTTGTGTGATAATATGGCCACGTATGCTGAAGGACACAAATAACACATCAATCACTTTATTAATATCGGCCTATCTCTTTCCAGAATACATCAGATAGGTAAGCGGTGATAACTAATGATGATCCACAGCGCACGTGTCCTGGTGGAACAAATCACCTCGTGGATGAGCTTGGGACTGCGTCCAAGGTAAAACACCACATTTGGCTCTCCAAAGATGCATTAATGTGTAATCTATGTGATATTCCTACATCATTAGCCAGATGAGTAGCTTGTTTCATATGTAGGGAAAGAACTGTGAAGACGTTTGTATGAAATGAGCAACATATATCAGTACAGTGGATCGAAAAGGTCTAAAGTCTACACACCCCTGTTAAAATATCATGTTTCTGTGCTGTAAAAAAATGAGACCAAGATAAATCATTTCAGAACTTTTTCCACCTTTAATGTGACCTATAAACTGGACAATTTAATTTAAAAACAAACTGAAATCTGTTAGGTAGAGTGAAGAAAAAAATCAAAAAAGAAAATCACATGGTTGCATAAGTATGCACACCCCTAAACTAATACTTTGTTGAAGCACCTTGTGATTTTATTACAGCACTCAGGCCCTCATTCAATTGCGATTTGGCCAATTGAATAGGGTCCTAAATAAGCACATAGCATATTTTTTTAAAGAAGTTTTTAGTTAGTGAAAACCTTTCTTTTGGATAGATGCTTGCTAAAAAAAAACTTCTTTACAAAATATATGTTATGTGCTTATTTAGGGCCCTATTCAATTGGGAAAATTGCAATTGAATGAGGGCCTCAGTCTTTTTGGGGATGAGTCTATCCGCATGGCACATTTTACTTTGCAAGATTTGCCCTCTCTTCTTTGAAAAATCACTCCAAATCTGTCAGATTGCGAGGGCATCTCCTGTGCCCAGCCCTCTTCAGATCACCCCACAGATTTTCAATTGGATTCAGGTCTGGGCTCTGGCTGGGCCATTCCAAAACTGTAATCTTCTTCTGGTGAAGACATTCCTTTATTGATTTGGATGTATGCTTTGGGTTGTTGTCATGCTGAAAGATGAAGTTCCTCTTCATGTTCAGCTTGCAAGCAGAAGCCTGAAGGTTTTGTGCCAATATTGAATGGTATTTGGAACTGAAAAATAATTCCCTCTATCTTAACTAAGGCCCCAGTTCCAGCTGAAGAAAAACAGCCCCAAAGCATGATGCTGCCACCACCACGCTTCACTGTGGGTACTGTGTTCTTTTGGTGATGTGCAGTGTTGTTTTTGTGCCAAACATATCTTTTGGCATTATGGCCAAAAGGTTCAACCTTGGTTTCATCAGACCATAACCCCTTTTCCCACATGCTTTTGGGAGACTTCAGATGTGTTTTTTTGCAAAATGCAGCCTGGCTTTGATGTTTTTCTTTGTAAGAAAAGGCTTTCGTCTTGCCACTCTACCCCATACGCCAGACATATGAAGAATATGGGAGATTGTTGTCACATGTACCAGACAGCCAGTACTTGCCAGATATTCCTGCAGTTCCTTTAATGTTGCTGTAGGCCTCTTGGTAGCCTCCCAGACCAGTTTTCTTCTGGTCTTTTCATCAATTTTGGAGGGAGTTCCAGTTCTTGGTAATGTCACTGTTGTGCCATATTTTCTCCGCTTGATGATGACTGGCTTCACTGTGTTCCATGGTATATCTAATGCCTTGGAAATTCTTTTGTACCCTTCTCCTGACTGATACCTTTTAACAATGAGATCCCTCTGATGCTTTGGAAGCTCTCTGTGGACCATGGCTTTTGCTGTGGGATGCGACTAAGAACATTTCAGGAAAGACCAACTAGAGCAGCTTAACTTAATTTGGGGTTAATCAGAGGCACTTTAAATGATGGCAGGTGTATGCTGACTCCTATTTAACACAATTTGGAATGTGATTGCTTAATTCTGAACACAGCTACATCCCCAGTTATAAGAGAGTGTGCAGACTTATGCAACCACATTAGTTTTCTTTGTTTTTTTCTTCCCTCCACCTAAAAGATTTCAGTTTGTTTTACAATTGAGTTGTACAGTTTATAGGTCACATTAAAGCTGGATAAAGTTCTGAAATGATTTTTCATTGGCTAATTTGTTTACAGGGGTGTGTAGACTTTTTATAACCACTGTAAGTGACGAAGTAAGCGCTCGGGGAGCATGTGCAATGTAAATATTGACATGTTCCTTGTATGTTTCAGATTGCAAAGATGAGTCCCTTTCCACGGTCAGAACAAGGAATGATGAGCATTCCCACGTTCCAGGACTATGCTATTGTCACATTGCATCATGTATGTTCATATGTCAGTCATCATGTGTTGCATCGGGTGTGATATCACATCCTCTACATCGATTTAGATGTACCTATTGCTTTAGATATGCCATTCTCTCCTCTACTTGGACTATTGGGAAGCCTGTATCATACTTCCTTCCAGATCTCTTCCTCAGTGCTGATGTGATCCTCCCTGTACATATGGGGAAGAGAACTTCTAGCCTTGGAACATAACTGTTAATGAGGTTCCGTTTACCTTCAATTATGAATATGCAACAGCAGATAATAGAGATGCTCATTTACAGAACAGAATACACCTCGAACTGGCCAGTTGGTTGGTAGTTCTGCTAACACATGAAATTAGTTTGAACACACTGATATGGTCCTGGTCAGGTTCCCATCTGAGTGTCCAAACTTAGGTATGTTGAGTCTTCTCTCATAGTGCCATTTCCAGTGACATGACCTACGGGGGTTCTAACATTGACTTATTGAGCACTTCTACCTCTGCAGTTGCATAGGAGTGTGTGTTGCGCGCACACACAAGACTACAGATTACTTCTCCCCATGAGCATATCTCCTTCTGTATTGTTGGGTTTGAATATTGAATGTTATCCTGATATATTTAATAATATAACTGATATTGCCTCATGTTGGATGATGCACTGTATATCCCCCCTCAACTGATCATCTATACCAATGTCATCCCCCCTGCCTGCATTCTGGCCCCATGTCCCTATTTCCGTGTGTTACTGGAACTCTGTATCCTACCCACCTCCACCATGATACTGAGCAGGCCTGTGGTAATTTGTCACTGTGTGGCTTTGTGAACAATTAAACCGTTTTTTTTTCACTCAGTGTTTGTGTAATCCTGGATATTTACCATGTAACAAGTAAATTACCCTGAAAGTCAGATGTGCTCAGCACCATCAGTTAGTGGTGTAACTATTCTGTTCAATCTGCGTTTACATTACTACATAATCATGAATGTTGATTCATATCATTCAAGTTGAGCCCTTCAAGTCATTATATACAACCCTGCATGTCTATAAACATGATTTCAGAATTCACACCCCTCCGGCTTGCACCTACATGTATATTGGCAAGGTACAGATTAATGTAGCATATGTATCTATGTAAACACACACAGATATATGTATTGAACAACGACACTTCATTCTATCTGTATTCTCTCAACTAGAAAGCATGATATGGTACAAACACACAGAAACAGTGATAACATTATAACATAATCATACTTTATTTCATACACAGAGTACAAACAGAAATGGACAAGACTGTGCATTAATATCATGTGTGTGTTGTGAAGAGATCCTAGTATGGCAAGGGGCTGTGGCAAATCTGAGGACATCTGAAGAGGAAACAGACAACATCATGAGGGTAATGCATAGCATCTCCTAGGGTCACATGTGGTCAGGACCCCACAGTAACCAACAGCATATAACACGACATTTAATCAACATAACCATTAATGCGCATTCAACAACCATATGGTTGCCAGAATAAACAGACACTATAAAACAGGGATCATGTGATACTAAGCGATTTCACACACAGTGTGTTCGCATACATTACTGATGATTGGTCAATAGATGATGTGAATCTGGAAAACAGAGGTAGGAGGTGTTAGAACAATCATAAGCTGTTATTAGAGTACATTGTTTTTGCTTTTGACACTACTATAAACCAACTAACATGAACATCATCTCCGAGCAGTAAGAACCATATTTATTCTATCCTGTTCAGTCAGCCTTCCAGGAATATGCTTAGGATGTGGAATACGACAAGGCATGCTTCACTGTGAACACAATCCTTCAGCAAAATGTACTATCACTATCTATATGGAATAGTTGTGCCATGCTGATATCACATCTCACTTCTAAATGGGTGGTACCAAGGCCAGACAGATTACACTGTTCACATTACCCCTAAACACATGCACATTGATCATGATGTCAAACCAAGAAAATTGCCACTTTGGTTTGGATGACATGAAAAAACTGAATCCAATTTCATAATGTTAACGGGATGGAATGCTACAAAAACTTATGTGGAATTGCTGGTTTGGATTAGCAGATAGTAATGGGACTGTGCAACTCTATAGCCAGGACACTGATCATTATAATGGAAGATCACACAGTCATGTTTCTTAGTGAAAAGATATGTAGTCATATATTGCATTTCAGAGCCATCTGCAGTGGTGAATAATCCTGATAGAATGCCCGTTGTGAACTGGGTTGAGTGTTTACTCACATGATGGTATTGTACTGCTCGAAGATGAAGAAAATGTCTTCATAGTTGTGAGATTTGGCTATTAACACCTACAAAGACAAAAACAATGTATCATTCCGAACAATATTTTGATTAAATACAGCATTTAAGCTCAAGGTCAATCCACATTGAACATCAATTGTTAAAATGTTAAACATAACCAGACATGTACACACTCTGTAGCCAATACTATGTCAACATCTATAAAAATCAGTATTCTGTGAGGAGTGGTCAGGAGGCCTTCTCGGATGGTCCTAACACCTCCTACTCCGAGTTAGCGGGCCCCCACCGTCTGTGCCCGCGGCCCGTCTCCCTCTTCCACGACGTGGTGTGGGAGCAGGGGGTGCCACTACAGCAGGTGGCTGGGGTTCAAGAGTGGGCGATGTCTCAGATGAGGAGGCAGACATCTCAGGTTGCGATTGTACAACCGAAGGCTGGAGAGGTATGGGCTGGCGACGTAGTTGACGCAACAACGCGCGTCTCTCCAGGCTTGCGCGTTCCTCATATCTCTCCATCCTTCGGTTGCGCCTCCTCATCTCAGCATATATAGCACGGGTGGTTGCTGAGATCACCCTGTTGCCAGCCAGGATGGCACTACTAACAGCCAATTGTCTTTCGCTTATGTCCAGCATTTGCCGTGCTCTCTGGCTTTGTGCCTGGTCCTCTTGTTCTATGTGCTCCATGATGTTCCGTAATTGGCCAGAGAGCGGTGGCAGAGGACCTGGAGGTGCTTGTCTGGCGGCTGACGACTGGGCGGCTGGCGACTGGGTGGCTGGCGACTGGGCGGCCGGCGACTGGGCGGCCGGCGACTCCGCGGCCGGCGACTCCGCGGCCGGCGACTCCGCGGCCGGCGACTCCGCGGCCGGCGACTCCGCGGCTCTTCCTCCCGGGGCCGGGGCACTTCCTCCCGGGGCCGGAGGAAGTTCCTCCCGGGGCCGGGGCACTTCCTCCCGGGGCCGGGCACTTCCTCCTGAGGCCCATGCTGCCCAGGATGAGGGCGGTGCCCCAGATGAGGGCAGTGCCCAGGATGAGGGCGGTGCCCCATTTGACGGCGGAGCCCAGTATGAGGGCGGAGCCAAGTATGAGGGTGGAGCCCAGTGTGAGGGCGGTGCCCCAGATGAGGGCGGAGCCCATGATGAGGGCTGTGCCCAGGATGAGGGAGGTGCCCCAAATGAGGGCGGAGCCCAGGATGAGGGCGGAGTCCAGGATGAGGGCGGTGCCCAGGTTGAGGGCGGAGACCCAGATGAGGGCTGTGCCCAGGATGAGGGCGGAGCCCAGGATGAGGGCGGAGCCCAGGATGAGGGCAGAGCTGCTGAGGGTGGAGCCGCTGAGGGGGGAGCCGATAAGGGGGGAGCCGCTGAGGGAGGCACAGCATGGTGTGGCTGGTGCAGGCCCTGAGGTGGCCACGACGAAGAGGGCCCTCCTGAATGTCCTGGCCCACTTCAGCCACTCCTGCCTCCTCCTCTTCTGAATCTGTGGATACTGCAATGGAATAAACATATATTTCAGGTGGTTGCCATACACAATTGCCAGCTATGCATTTACATATCATTGACATCATGGTCACCTGTGAGTGACTGTGGTGCTTGTGTTACACAGATGAGCCACGGGCTGCATAATGAGCATTGTAGGTCATGGCTCATATGAATGTGTACTGCATGTGCCTCAGACACGTGCTCTGCTGCATCTGCTGTGCAGTGTGTGACTGACCAATCTGACAAGTTTCCAGCAATGGTTGTTAATATGCAGCTGAGACATGGGCCAGGTTAGGACAGTATATGACACACATGCAGTGCTACAGAGTCTGTATGCCGCACAGCCAAATTTTTATTCTCGATCGCAGTGGAGGCCAAAGTCAGGCCTGCATTTGTGGATAGCCATGCTGCACCCAGCTGAGAATATCATTCTCCAAGTCATTAATTCTAATTGACTCATCTGTTCACATAAAGGAAATCCACATATCCAGGCCTGTGCGGAGCCCAGCAAGTTTGACTTTGGACACCCTGCTCTATTGCAATCAATCTGGATATAATTAGAAATTGACATATCAGGGAGACAAATTATGAACATGATAGGTTTGCTACCAGGACTGAAATGGTTATTGTCGCCCCATAAATTTTTAGTCAACCATAGGGCTTACAGTGCTATTGTATGTGAATTATCCCTGTGTGTGGGCAGGGGTGTAGGAGGCCATATAATTCTTGAGCAAGGGTGGGCAGGTTCGGGCCTGGAGGGCCACACAGGTGAGCCAATCGCCTTTTCAGTCATCCTGATTGACTCACCTGTGCCCAAAAAGGATATCTTGAAAGGCTGGCATGTATGTGGCCCTCCTTACCCACCCCTGTTCTAGAGGGATACAGCTCATTATATACAACAGCCAGAACACAAGCCTATTTATACATACAAACATACATACATACAAACAGCATGATATCTTGAAAGGCCGGCATGTATGTGGCCCTCCTTACCCACCCCTGTTCTAGAGGGATACAGCTCATTATATACAACAGCCAGAACACAAGCCTATTTATACATACAAACATACATACATACAAACAGCATGATATCTTGAAAGGCCGGAATGTATGTGGCCCTCCATACCCACCCCTGTTCTAGAGGGATACAGCTCATTATATACAATAGCCAGAACACAAGCCTATTTATACATACAAACATACATACATACAAACAGCATGATATCTTGAAAGGCCGGCATGTATGTGGCCCTCCTTACCCACCCCTGTTCTAGAGGGATACAGCTCATTATATACAACAGCCAGAACACAAGCCTATTTATACATACATACATACAGCATGTTATCTGCAGGCTTTTGGCCAGCCCATCCCCCCACAATCTCAGCCAACCATGTGTGTGATATGATACTCACGTTGCAGGGTGTTAGGACGATCTGTGTCCATCTGGCCTGGTATTCCCACCACAGATTCAGAAGGGACAAATCTCATCACTGTCCTCTCCCATTGCTTGTAAACAAAAGGGACTGCGGGCCCAACACCAGTCTGACGTGCTGCTGCTGCCTCATTGGCCATCTTTCTTTTGACAGCCATCTTAAGATCATCAAACTTGTGAGGCACTGTCCTCCAGTCCCCATTGGTGACCCCTACTGCCGACACAGCTCTGCCTCTGGCTGGCATTAATGTCTCTCCCACCATATATGATCCCCTGGCGGGCACAGATTTCCCTGAGGAGAACCTGGATCTCCTCTGGGCTATAATTGGGGGCCCTGGGCCTTGCCACAACCCGTTGACTTACAGACGGTGCCTGCTCTTCCTCTTCTATCCCTGGGGCCGCTCCCTCATCCCCACTACCTCCCACCAAGGGATCAGGCCCCTGACCCTCTGCCCCTTCAACTTGGATTCCTAGCTCTGGGGGCACTTCCCTCCCCCCCCTGCTCTCCTCCTTGCTCTCCTCCTCCTCTCCCTCCTCCTCCTCCTCTCCCTCCTCCTCCTCTCCCTCCTCCTCCTCCTCTCCTCCTCATCCTCCTCCTCTCCTCAGATGTTCTCCTCACTCTCCTCCGTGCCTCTCTTGCCTTACCGCCTCCCCTCCTCTAAACTCCTCTGAAAATAAATTAACGATAAATCAAGATAATATGTGTGTCGGTTTAGGAGGTAAAAAAAGATGCAAGTATTATGTGTAGTTCAGTAATTGTATGGGGGGGGAGGTCTTGGGGGGGGGGGGGGGGGGGGGGGGGGGTGTAGGTGTGCAGTGGCCTACCACTAGGTGTAGCTATGTGTATGTATTAATCTATGTGTGTGAATTATGTGATATCAGTAATTATGTGTGTTGTAAACAAAGGGTTAAATTATCTGCTAGTTCAAAAGATCAAAAATTGAAATTCTCTCTTCTCTCTCTTCTCTCTCTCCTTGCTCACCAAAAACCCACCAACGCCTAGACCTGTGTGTCTACTTGCAAAAGCTCCAGCACAGTCAATTATTTTCTGTTTTGGCTCCCTTTTAAAGGCATACTGCCGTCTGGTTAAGTGGTACGTATCACGTATTTCGCGCTCTTTTCATACGCAAAGTTATCCGAGATAGCGTACCTCATGCGCAAATCCTAACATGTACGCATTCGCATCCATCGCTCGAATCTCGCAGCACTTTGAATTTAATAGCGTCGGAAACGGTTTCAATTTTCAACTACGTAGGCCTTGCGTTTTCACCTATTATTTACGCAGCTCGAATTTATTAGTGCCCTTAGTCAGTGAAGCTGGATTGTGTATACAACGGTTTCAGCAAATTATTCAAACACTCTGCAACCTATGTTTTGAGTGGCCCAGTTTTTGCACTCATTAAAATTAAAACAGTGACTGTGGATCATTGATTTATACTAAAATATGTATTTCTTAACTTCATATCAATTGGGCATGTGATTTTTGTTAGATTCGGTTATTGCAGGTCCATATTTTACATCACTACCTGTGAAGAACTAACCTCATTATGTTTTCTAAGAACCTTTGTGGTCAGCATCCAAATAAATGTGTGTAAATAGTAACATGTTAAATTAGCTAAATGTTTACACTTGTCAACAACCTTCCTGATGTTATGACTTGTATTCTTTTCATTTTGCCTATAACCCCTTTTAACGGGGGGCATTTACTGTCATGCTAGATTTTCCTAATTCTGAATCACTTTTATGACATATTACAATCATTTATGTTGATGTCAATTAAACTGACCTCACTAATTGCCTTCAGATGAATAAATATGTTATCCAAAAGTTATTTTTAACCCTTGTAGAAACTTTTTTTTACTTTTAATTTTTTCTCCAATTTTAATTAAACAAAGGAACAGCTAGTGCTGGCACTATCACAGAGCATGACAAAAGAGCAAACAAGATGCCATGATCCTGGAACACATATACTCAGTACAAATGCCTGCATATGTCTTTTCTATATGTAGTCTTGTAGAGTAACTGTTATAGAGTTTAACCATCTTACAATTTGTGCTTGATGCATGACTTCAAATTATCATACATACAGTGATATCTCTTCTAAAAGGGCTATTATTACAATAAAACATAATACAAAGCAAATTACCTTGGTGCCAATCTAATTTATTTCCTGACACTATTACAAATGTTAAAAAATATATTTTCTGTCCCAATTGCTTCTTAAAATATTTTGCTTACACTAACTTTTCAATACCAGCATCATAGACCTTTCCCAGACTGATTATTGCAACTTTCCCCTATCTTTCATCATTTTTTATCTTCAGTGTATCCTAAAATGGTATTCAATTGTTCCTTCTCTAAATCCTTACTAAAAATGTTCCAAATATTTTATCTAGTTACATCCCTATACTGTAATTGATAGAGTTTTATCCACTAGGCTTCTCAGTCTATAAACGTTCCCAACATTACCTGCTCACCTGTAGTGTCTGGCTCAAAGACAAAATATACAGCAAGAGGACTCTAATAAATAAACTTTTCAACATTAATTATCCATTATCTTTTAGAAATAAAACCACTCAATATCTTCCAAACATCACTTTCAAAAGCATTAACTACTTGACGATTATTATCATCTGTCTGTAAATATTTCTATTGTTAAATAGTTAATGTAGGTGTGACTTCAGTACATATTATTTAAAACACTGTGGGGCATTGTTTGAGTTTGTTTTTTACACTCAGTTGAATATCGTTAGTGTTTGTTTAATTTTTTAGTTCTGTAACCTTTGATGACATTTGGAAAACATGCAAATAGAAATATAAGCTAATAAATATAATCATTAAAAAAATAAGGTAATATGATTAATTTGATTTACAATTACAATACATTAATAAATACATTATAATAAGATGAATTACATTTTTACTGAATACTTACTTTTGCTAAAAAAATTGTTGTAGAATATAATACAAATGCCAATGTAAGACCTAAAGCAATGACGATGACAGCTGCACAGATGACCACAATAGTATTTTTCCTTGTATCGTTTTTATGCGAGAGATTAAACTGATGTTAGGAACATTATACATACACATCAAATATACAAGTCATGATTATAACTAACTATGCATATAAGCATTATTCAGAGTTTGTAGATAACAGGTTTTATGTATGCTCTACAAACTATCAAGCAAAAAAAAGGATTGATTATTTGAAGATTTTACAAAACAATCTCTCTTCTAAAAAAGTCTGAACATGACCCAGGGAGACCCTAGTGGATCCTAGTATTTAACCATAACATAAAACATTGCTAACTTACACTTTATAACCCATTAATAAAAACAATGAAACCAGGTTGGGGTTCAAACAGGCCACAGCTGTATATTTATTTAAACATGCAGAGGAAATTGATCCATACTTTGACATCTTTCATTGCCGATGTGATGCTGACAAAGTGATGTGGACTCCTTACCCCTGCTGTTGCCAAAGCCAAATGGCTGAATATTCTTCCCATAGGAATTATCCTGCAGGCGAAGTTCAACTTCCCCAGTACCAACTGCATTCACCTCAGCGCAATCCTTCTGACTCCACACATCGCTTCCAGCTCCTCCAAGAGGTTCACCACCTTGTCCATGGTCAAGCAGCACTCCATGCGATGCAAGTCTATTTTAATTTTCAAGAAGGAAAGCCTTGTCACTGGCCCTTCCATCTTGTCCTGCGCCAAAGGTACCCCAAATTCACCAGCTATGCTCGTGTATACACAAGTATTGCCTCTTGCCAGGCCCACAAACAGAAAGTCGTCCAGGTAGTGCTGTTATGGCCACACTCCCTCTTCACCACCCATTCCAAGAATGAACTAAACATTTCAAAATAAGCACATTAAATGGAACACCCCATTGGCAGACAGAGGTCCACAAAGTAGCTTCCTTCGAAACAGCAACCCAACAGGTGATGACTATCCAGATGCACCGGTAACAGGTGAAAGGCGGCCTCTATGTCCATCTTTGCCATCAATGCACCCTGCTCCATAGACCGCACAATGCTGGTCGCCAAGTCAAATGAGGCGTAAGACACTGATGACAGACTTTTGTCAATGCCATTATTTCTTTATTATTAATTAGTCCAGAGGAAGGCAAATAAAAAAATAAAATAAAAAAGTGAGACTTAGCCCATTGTCTCAAAGGGAAATGTAAAAAAATTGGATCAATACTGTCTCTCTAATTATCCATGATAACCCTGAATTCCCTTTTTAATTAGAAATAAATCTAGCCCCCTTTTAAAGTTATCTATCAAATCCGCTGTCACCACCTCCTCTGGTAGAGAATTCCACAGATTAACCACCCTTACTGTGAAGAACCCTTTTCTTTGAGGTGGAATCTTTTTACTTCGAACCTCAAGGGATGTCCTCTTGTCAGTTGAAAACCCCTTGGCACAAAAAGCTCCCCTGACAAATCTTTATACTGAACCTGGATGTATTTATATAAGGTAATCATATCTCCTGTTAGACGCCTTTTTTCTAGAGAAAATACGTTTAATTTGGTTAGTCTTTCTTCATAATTTAGCCCCTCCATTCCCCTTATTAGTTTTGTTGCCCTTCTCTGTACCTTTTGCAGCTCTAAAATGTCCTTTTTATGAAGTGGTGCCCAAAATTGTACTCCATATTCCAAATGGGGGTGTACTAGAGATTTGTATAGTGGCAGATATATATTTGCTTCCCTGGCTTCTATACCATTCTTAATACATGCTAATATTTTATTTGCCTTTGCAGCTGCTGCTTGGCTTTGAGCACTGTTACCTAGGTGGTTGTCCACAAGCACTCCCAAATCCCTTTCAATATCTGATACACCTAGATTTGCTCCATTAAGATTATAAATTGCATGGATATTTTTCCTTCCCAGATGCATAACCTTACATTTATTCGTATTAAATCTCATCTGCCATTTAGATGCCCATTCCTCAATTTTATGTAAATCCCCTTGGAGGGAAAGCACATAATTATCTGATTTAATTACCTTGCACAACTTTGTGTCATCAGCGAAAATGGAGACCCCACACTCCAATCCTACCTCTAAGTCATTAATAAATATGTTACAAAGGAGAGAACCTAATACTGAACCCTGAGGAACCCCACTTACCACATTAGTCCAATCGGAGTATGTTCCATTTACAACAACCCTTTGCTTCCTGTCTTTTAGCCAGCTCTCAATCCATGAGCAGATATTTACTGCAATTCCTGTATCCCTTAGTTTGCCCAATAGTCTCCCATGTGGCACTGTATCAAAAGCCTTTGCAAAATCCAAAAAGACTACATCCACTGAGTTGCCTTGATCCAGATTCCTACTAACCTCCTCATAGAAGCTAATTAGATTTGTTTGACATGACCTATCCTTCATAAATCCATGTTGACTCCTACTTATAATCCTGTTCAAATAGACATATTCTTGTATATTATCCCTTATTAACCCTTCTAAAAGCTTCCCCACTACAGAAGTGAGGCTCACTGGTCTATAATTCACCGGATTTGCTCTTGCTCCCTTTTTAAATATAGGTATCCCATCAGCTTTTCTCCAGTCATCTGGTAGAGACCCTGTGTTGAGTGAATCTTGAAAAATGTAATATAATGGTTTGGCTATTACAGAACCCAGTTCCCTTAGTACCCTTGGATGTATTCCATCAGGACCCGGGGCTTTATTAACATTTATTTTTTCCAACCTCTTTTGGATTACTTCCTGTGTTAACCAATTATTTGGCAAAGGTAGTGTAGCCTCATTATGTTGCAGTGTCCCAACAACTTGTACCTCCCTTGTGTATACCGAAGAAAATAACCTATTTACCTCATTTGCCTTTTCCTGGTCACTAATTTTCAGACAGCCTGTTTCACATTCTAATGTTCCTAGAGCTTCCTTCCTCGCCTTCTTCGCATTAATATACTTAAAAAATATTTTAGGGTTAGTCCTACTCTCTTTTGCAATTAATTTTTCATTTTCTATTTTAGCCAGTCTAATCGCGCTTTTGGAAGCCTTGTTGATTTCCTTGTATTCCCGTAAAGCAGTCTCTATCCCCTCTTGTTTGTATAATTTAAATGCCTGTTTTTTACTCCGTATCTTGATCTTTAAATCATTGTTAAGCCACATGGGTTGTGATTTACTCCTTTTACTTTTATTCCCAAACAGTATATGCCGATGAGTATGTATATTTAGTAAGGATTTAAATGTTGTCCATTTATGTTCAGTGTTTTTACCTATCAGTTCTCTGTCCCAGTCTATACTTTGTATTGCTGCCCTTAGACCGTTAAAATCTGCCCTTTTAAAATTAAGAGTTTTGTTGGCCCCTTAAAATGTTTTTTTTTTAATTCAATCTCAAATGAGACTGTGTTGTGATCACTGTTTCCCAAAGGTTGCTCTATTTCAACATTTGATACTATATCAATATTATTTGTGATGAGTAAATCTAAGATAGCTTCATTTCTAGTAGGCTCCTATATAACCTGTGCCAGATAATGATCCCTGAGTGTACTCAAGAACCTGTTCCCCTTAGCTGAACTGCTGGTCTCATTTATCCAGTTTATTTCAGGGTAATTAAAATCTCCCATTATTAGAACTTGCCCGTGCTTAGCTGCATTTCCAATCTGTAACAATAATTGTATTTCCTCACTTTCAGCTATATCTGGGGGTTTATAGCATTTTCCTACTAATATTCTTTTGGAATTTGCTGCTCCACTATTTAACTCTTCCCACAAACATTCAACTTTTTCACTAGGTCCACCATAAATATCTTCTCTGACTATAGCCTTAAATTCAGGCTTAACATACAGACAAATCCCTCCTCGTTTACCATTGCCTCTATCTTTCCTAAGTAGGTTATAACCATCCAGATTATCAGTCCAGTCATGAGATTCATCCCACCACGTTTCAGTAACGCCTATTAAATCCCATTTTAAATTAATTGCTAATAATTCTAACTCTCCCATTATTCCTGGCAAGCTTCTGGCATTAGCAAGCATACACCTTATGTTATGAGTCTGTAGTTCTGAAGTGCCTGCCACTGTACTTGAATTACTTAGTACTACCTCCCTATTGACTATACTACCCCTCCCCCCATCTCCTCCCCTATGAGTTGTTAATTCATCCCTTATACCCTCTACACTTTCTACCCCATTACTTATATCTAGTCCCTCCCCCCCACCTACTAGTTTAAAAACTCCTCCAGCCTTTCTACCATCCTATCCCCTAGTACAAAAGCTCCCTCATCATTAAGGTGCAATCCATCCCTACTGTAGAGATTGTACCGAAGTGGGAAGTCAGCCCAGTGCTCCAAAAAGCCAAACCCCTCCTTAGTGCACCACATCTTTAGCCATGCATTTATCTCCCTAATCTCCTTCTGCCTCCCTGGGCTAGCACGTGGTACTGGTAGTATCTCAGAAAATACTACCTTGGAGGTCCTTGCCTTCAGCTTATTACCTAGTTCTCGAAAATCATTCTTTAGGACACTCCATCTTCCACTAACTTTGTCATTGGTACCAATATGTACCAAGACCGCCGGTTCATTTCCAGCCCCTCCCAATAATTTGTCTACCCGATCCACAACATGACGAACCCGAGCACCCGGGAAACAGCAAACTGTTCGATTGCTGGGATCTGGGTGACAAATCACCCTGTCTACCTTCCTAATAATAGAGTCCCCTACAACCAAAACCTGTCTGTTGTTCTGCCTATTCTGCCCTCCCTCTCCTCCAGTAGAGCTGTTCGCCCGGCTGTTAGAGGGAACAGCTCTATCTGGCATTGCCATTCCTGAATGGACATCCCCAACAGTTTCACTCAATCTGGCAAATCTGTTGGTGTTTGCCAACTCAGAACTGGCCTGCCTCCTCCTATTCCCCCTGCTTCCCCTTGTAACTGTAACCTAGCTGCCTCCCTGGACATCCTCACTAGCCCCAGCTCCACCCTCCATGCTAGGCCCAGCTAAATTGTGCTCAGTGAGCTCCAACCCCCTTTCCAGTGGAGCAATATCACTAAGTGCTGCAATTCTCCTCTCCAGATGTCCAATTTGAGCTTCCAGAGAGGCAACATGCTTACACCTCTCACAGAGGTATGGACCCTGGATCATCTGTTCCAGTATTGCATACATATGACAGGATGTACACTGAATAAGGTTGCCACTGGACTGACTCATAATTATTATTATTGTCTACAAAATTTCAGTGGGAAAAATAAAGAATATAAAATAATATATTTATATAAAGTTTTCCTCCTTTGCACTATAAATCTGCCCTCCCTTTTCTTTGAAGTCCTTCCTTTTATTTAAACTCCTAGACTTTTACTAGAATTGCACTTGATACTGAAAATGTTCGCAAGCTCACAAGTTCCCCCTCTCCTGTTTATATTAACTTCTGCCTTCTCACCTGGGCACAATTCGTGCACTCTGCAATTTATCAGCCTTTACTTGTAAGGTAAATCCACTTGTAAACAGGCCCTAAAACAGCTCACAAACCTTTTATACAAGTTAAACAGTCAAGCCACACCCCTCTCACCTGGGCACAATTAGTGCACTCTGCAGTTTATCAGCCTTTACTTGTAAGGTAAATCCACTTGTAAACAGGCCCCAAACCAGCTCACAAACCTTTTCTACAAGTTAAACAGTCAAGCCACACCCCTCTCACCTGGGCACAATTAGTGCACTCTGCAGTTTATCAGCCTTTACTTGTAAGGTAAATCCACTTGTAAATTGATTTTTATAAGGCTGAGCCTGCGTTCATATGTTTAAATGCTGCATCTGAGTAAGGGCATTTTAGAGACATCAGCTGTCTTGGTGAAGTGATCAAAAGAACCGGGTGAATCTGCTGGGTATGTTTGTCCATAACAGCCTTTATCAAGCCCGACTGAAGAAAAAGCAGATCACCACACAACCCATTAGTAAAATATACACTATAAACACAAAACCATAATATAGCCCAATTGATTATTACATAGCTGTATAGGTCAAACTTATTTTAGTAAACATAGTTATATAGTAATTGAGGTTGAAAAAAGACTTTTAGTTCATCAAGTTCAACCTTTTTAGACAAGGAAAAAGTAGGATAATTGTTATTAATGCTCAAATTGGCCTTATTTTTAGACCAACTTCATTTTCATAAAGATGGATACTCAAGACGAAACATCCTTAATTTTTCATGCTCATTACTTTGGAAATGTACATAATGTGTTCTCTATCAACCTCTTTCCAGTCATGACACTATAGCAAAGCAACCTCATAAATATGGACAGAACAGGATATCAGGCTAAAGAAGATTATGCATTAACCATTATAATTTATTTATATAATAGTATTGGAATATATATAATTCTTTCTTGTATACAATGCCCTAAAATCATGCACCTTGACATTATACATCGTTAAGTGCATAATAATTTGCATGGATTTGGTGAGAAGACGGTAAGGTCTACATCCGGTATTTAGCAAGTTAGAAAAAGTTAAACATGACATGACTCTAAAATGGATGCCTCTCATTGAGCAAACAAATAAACAAAGCAGGATAACATCTCTGAATGACACACAGGGCTAATATAGTCTAAATACAGATGCCACTTCAAACTGCCATATCATCGCAAAAGAAAAGCAAAAAAAGTATATATTCTTCATTAAGAAACAAATTATTGTAAAAATGAATCACATGGACGTATGTACACTAAACAATGCTTGAAAAAGTGAGAGGTTAAGCGGCACTTCTGCTACCACAACAAAGAAATGGCAGCATGACTGACAATATAAGGTACTGATCCTCAACCAGGGAATGACCAGTGCTGATGGAATAAAAGAACATTCCTATAAGTCTGCTATGAGAGTTGCTTTGTTGTTTATACCAGAAATGTTAAGATGTTTATCTTGCACGTGGCTGTGATAATAAAATGGATAAGATATTTTTCAGAGAATGCAATTAGTGATCTAAGCTGAAAAACAACATGCCCTATAGGCAGCACAAGCATGATTAAACCAACATGATGTTCGATAGATACACCAGACTTGGCATCAGAGCCTTTTCCTATTGTGAGGCAACAATTAAGTCTACCCTCCTCTACAAGCTGTAGGTAGAGAGGAAGAAACGCACATAAAGGGTTGGGGAAGAAACTCCACAACCCTTGTTCTAGAATCTGGCAAGACTAAAAACTGTATTTTGAGAGTCAACTGATGTGAACCCTGCCTAAAAGAATTATAGAACTTCATACCTCATGGCATGTGCCGTCATGATGGCTGGACAGAATGTTTTGTTTTTCAGCTCAGTATACATTTTTGTAAAAATGACTTGTGTTCACATTTAATTAATTATAGTTATTTTCACAATGCCACAGCTTCCAGGAAAATCAATATGTTACATACCAGATTTTGTGCTATGCTTCATTTCATTTAAGAATGTAGTCACTTTTTTTTCTGGTTTTCTCCCTGTTACCTAGAAAAATAAACATAAAAATGAAGAAAAGTTTTTTTCAGTCTTTTACCTTAAATGAGTTTATTTAAATGAAAGCGTTTGTTATGTGTCAGTATATTTTTATACTTCAGGAACCAAGTCCTTTGCGTGCATGATAGTTTACATGGAGAAGGTTAGGAATTCATTCTTTCTTAATCTTACTGATGACACAGAAGTAGGAAAATACTGTGGAGGAACCATAGCCTTGATATAGGACTTGGATTAATCCCATGTCTAATACTGAGCCGCTCTACCTAGCAATAGTAATTCAATGTCATGAAAATAATGATCTGTACACCTAATATCTGCACTGCAGTAGATCTCTCAGATGAGAAGAGTTGGATATGTACAGATGTTGTAAGATGAGCAAAGTTGTCATCATAGTAGTAAAAAAGCTGAATGTAACAAATGATAAAGTAAACATGATTTCCAAATAATTCTGCCAGCAATCTCCAACATGGTTAACATATTGTTTTATCTTGAATTGTCAAGATGGCTGATATTTTCTGTTGGCACAGTATTCACAGAATTATTAGTAAAACAGAAACAGCATGGAGATCATATTAAACACTACTGTGAACTCAGGGCAAAATCTCAAAACACAATAAGCATGTCTTTATATCCTGTTGACATGGACAGATACTTAGTTGTTCCAATGACATAAGGCTTTTGAGCTTCCTTAACAAAGATGCCCATCTTATTAACTGAAGTTGGGCATTTAAATAAGGTTCTCATAGATCGCTAAGAAGTATAATGAAATTAAATGGATAACATTTAAAGCTTTAACAAACATACATATCACAGCCCATATGGCTTAACAGTACTATAAAGATCAAGATAATGAGTATAAAGCAAGTATTAAAATAATACATGAATGAGGGAATAGGTGCAGCTTTTCATATGTATAGGGAATATATCAAGCCTGACAAAAAAAGGCTATTAGATTGGCTAAATAGATAATGAAAAGTTAATTGCAATGACTAATTAAATAAAAAAAACAAAGTAACACTAATAACACACAGAGTGGTATCCTCAGGAATACTAGTGTATTGATTATTAGCGCAAATATATAACTGGCTGGTCCTGTGTGGATAAATGGAGTATACACGTGATAGACAAACAATCAAATCCAATAGATTTACAGGAAGATAATGCACCAGCTGATATAGTGAATGTGATAACAAATAAAAGAATGAATGAATAGATGGCCTCACTATAGCGTCATTAGAAAGTAGTCTTTTTAAAGTCATCTGGTGGAGACCCTGTGTTGAGTGAATCTTGAAAAATGTAATATAATGGTTTGGCTATTACAGAACCCAGAACCCAGATGTTTCTTGGCGGTGTGGCAGTCCATAATCGCAGCACAGTCCACCAGTGTGCCGACAATATGTGAAAACAATATAGGGAGGGTGGAGAGAAGTGCACGCTAGCCAATAGTATAATAAAAGTGGTTTAATAAACAAAACAAAGTAAATCAGGAAATTCACTCAAATTTTTTAACCTCAGACATTATGAGGTATTGTAGCACATGTAAGATAATGAATCCAAATTTAGGGATACAGGTTCTTCCAGAAGTGTCCAGAGTATACAGTCCTAGATGTTTCCTGGAGGTTGGTGTAATAAATATCCCAAGCAGATTCCAAATGGACACACAGAGTATCATATGCCAATGCAAGTAATTAGCTTATCACTGATGTGGATGGTACTAGGCCCAACAACAATAATTGGCATTATGAATCCTACAAAAGTAGATCTGTGGTGGTCCACAAAAAAGCAAATAAAACCAAACGTGTTTTGTTCCTATTTTGGAACGTTTTCAATCGTAAAAAAGAAAAAAATATGTACATATATCAATAGAAAGTGCTGCATAAAAATGCAACCATTTGCTCAATGCTAACCCTAAAAGTTTTTTAAACATTTTAATTGAATGAAGGCTAGGAAAAAAAATATAGGAACTTTAAAATATGAAACATATATATATTACTGACAAATAGTGACCAGGAAAATGCAAATGAGTTAAAAAAATATTTTCTTCTGTATACACAATGGAGACACTGGAACAAAATGAACAAAATCTTTACAAAATAGATGGTTAATGCAGGAAGTAATCCAAAAAAGACTTGAAAAATAAATATTAATAAAGCACAAGGCCTTGATGTAAAACATCCAAGGGTACTGAATGAACTGAGTTCTGTAATAGCAAAATCATTCTATGTAATTTTTCAAGACTCATTCTACACATGCTTTGTATCATGTAATTGGAGAATAGCACATGTGATATCTTTAATTAAGAATGAACTATGAACAAATTCGGAAAACTATAGACTAGTAAGCTTCACTTCTGTGTCTGGAAAGCTCTTAGGAGGGTTAATAAGTTATAGTAGTCAGGAAAATATGAAAATAAGTAGGATTTGATGCAGACTTATGACGGATAGCTCATGTCAAACAGATCTAAATAGTTTCTATGAGAAGCTTAGTAGGAACTTGGACCAAGGCAATTTAGTAGATGTAGTCTGTTTTAGATTTTACAAAGCATTTTTAAAACAGTGGCATGTGGGAGGCTATTATACAAAGTAAAGAATACTGGAATTGCAATTAAAATATTCACATGGATAGAAAACTGTCTAAAAGACAGCGGAAAAGACGTTGCTGTAAATGTAACATACTCAGGTTGGACTAATGTGGTAAATGGGCTGCCTCAGTATTAGGGCTTTTCAACATGTTTATTAATGATTTAGAAATTGGACTGAAAAGTAGTGTTCATATTTGCCTATGACATTAAGTTGTGCAAAGTAATTTAATAAGAAACCAATGAACTTTCACTGCAAAGGGACTTAACATAAATTAGAAGAATGGGCAGCTGAATGGCAGATTAGAGTTTTCTTTTAAGATGGCAACCTGACATTGATAGACACTGTCCCTGTGGCTACCTGACCCAAGGGCTATTCTAAATGCTTTAAGAGCTTATAAAAGGACTAAGTGACTTGGGAAGGGGGTGTATTATATGATGTTGGTTATCCAAAGTTCTAACTGTATACCTTGGGTTCCTAAGGCTCATTTTGTAATAGATATTGTAAGCATAAAGGGCTCTGACATGTTCTTTGTGGTTTGAACTGTTAATTTAGGTGCATGTTTTGGGGTGTAACTGTTACATTGTGCTAATAAAAATATTTTGGGGATAGAACCACTTTAAGGGCAACAATTAGGCACTTCAAACCACGATATCCAACCATGGTAGCCCACCAGTTTGCTCCCAGGAATGGGCTACGATACGACAGGACTTGACCATAGTCATTGTTTGTGACCTCCTCCATTCAATCTAATAGGAGCCAAAATATCTAAACTTTCTATGTTGGAACACCACAGAGCCACTTCTATTCTCTTATTTGTTTACCTGCTCTATTAGCAAACTCCCCACTGCATAGTTACCTGAATTCAAGCCCACTAACCAAACCCACTATCATCCTCTAGGTCTCCAGAATAGTGGAGAACCTGTCCCAGTTAATTTGACCCTTACACACCCCAGGTCTATGGTTCTCCACATGGGTTAAAGACCCAGATCCCTAACCTAGATATTTTGTCTCTAGCAGCTACACACAAATCAACCCCTGCTGTGCCCAGATCCTGCCAGAGGTAGCGCAAAGGTGTGAAATTTATGTTTTCCCAATGAAGTGGCCAGTAGTGATTGGTGCAATAACTGTATGTGACCTGAAAAATAAAGTTTATGCTTGGTTTGGGATACATATGCATGGTGTGTTTATTATTTTTTTAACCCAAAGTTAATTTCTGCAACTTGTCCTGGTTCCCAGTAACTTGTCCTGAAACTCTGCATTTTGGCCCTGCAACCACAGCTTGGAGGGGAGAATTTGTTCTAGCTATACTGTGTGTTTGGATTAACAACCTAAGGGTGGGATTGGTCTTTTGGGATTTTTTTAAGCCCAACAAAGGGTGGATTGTGACAAATTTATAATCATAACAGAACAAATCTATGGGTACCACAAATAGAAAGAGATTTCAGTGCTTGTGGATAACCATCCACATAACAATGCTCAATGCCAAGCAGCATCTGCAACATCAAGTACAATACTAACAGGTATTAAGAAAGATATAGAAGCCAGGGAAGTACAGGTACATATAATTTAAATAAAATTAATAAGGGGAATGGAGGCACTACGTTATGAAGAAAGATTAATCAAAATGTATTTTCTGGAGTTAAAAGGTGCCTAAGAGGGCATATGATTACTTTATTTATAAACATCAAGGGACTACCTGTCAAGTGAACTTTTTGTGTCAAGATGTTTTCAACTGACAAGAGGTGTTGCCTTGAGGTTAGAAGACACAGGATTCCATCTAAAACAAAGAAAATTATTCTTCTCTAAAAAGGAGTTTGTGACAGCAGACTTAATAGAGAAGGAGTGTAATACAGGGAGTAATCTGATTGCCAGTATTTCGGGTCAGGAAGGAATATCACCCACCCCCCCTCCCTCACCACCAATAAGAAAGTTGTCAATATTTAGATTGGTTTTGACTTCACCTTCCTGGTTTTGACTTCACCTTCCTCTGGTCCAAGTAACAATGAAACCACATGTTACAAGGCTTTGTCAAACTCTGGGCACAGAGATTTCTGAATTTAAATAGTCCACTGAACCAGCTTTCAAAAGGAAGTACCGGAAACCATATTGTAGATGTTCACTGCTGCATTTCTTTTTATATATGCATAAAAACTAAATGACAATACTGGAGAACGGCTGGACGAGATCGTAATAACAATGGATTGCCTTACCCTTTTAAAGACATGAAGTCTCTCCCCTTTCTGCTATTGAAAAAGTAATGAAAATTGCCATTAAAGCAACTTGCCTTCCTCAATGATGGACTAACTTGTTGAAAACTTCTCGCTTTACTTCCTATTCTCCTGGAGTAATCCGTGTCCTACTAAGGAAATTTGCTACCATATTTATCTCTCAATGAATGCTTCTATGGTAGCATGGTATGCCTGAACTCTTTCTGAAATAATTTGTCCCAAAAAGACTGCATTGCCAACCACACTGCTTCCATCGGCTTTGTAAATATCTTCCTTGAGAATGTGCCACCCAGCCTGAACTGCGGGCATCTGTGACTATCGCCTGTAGTGACTTCCTGTCGACTCCTCTCAAAAAATTTGCTCATACTGACCAGCAAATGAAGGACAACCTCAGAGATCTATATGTGATTGTCTAATGGCCTTACAGTCCAATTCCATTACTGAAGAATGTTGTCTCGCAGTTGACAAATAAGCACTTCTGCTGGAATGGATGCTGACGTCAGACCCAAAATCAAAATGGCACCATCCATTTTGCTGTTATGCTCTGCCCTCTTAGTAACATCTGCTGTTCTGACTGGACCACTTTCACACAGTTATCTGCATATGGCACGAGTTCTATACATTCCTATCTGAGTAATGCTACTAACACTATCATTATATTTGTTACCCTAAGAGTGCATGTGAATCCAAACAGTAGGGCTGTGAATTGCCAATGCCTCCACTGGACAACTATGTGCAAACACCTATATACTGGAAGCTGAGCTGTAGCATCAGAAAGAAGTTAGAGTTCTCACTACCTCTAACTAGTCTACTGCCCATTTTTTTCGCCTATGTGAAAAATCAAATGCTTATCTTTAAGTACTAGATCTACAACCTTTAAAACTATCCCTTTCTGTTGATGGAAATCTTGATTGGAATTGCCTTCCTCAAAGGAAAAACGTCTGTTTCTGAATACACATCTGTCCCATAGTAACTTTGACCAATCTTCTGTAAATTTTTACTACTAAATCATGCAGCTCTACACCAAATATGTAAACACCTTTAAAGGGCATACTACAAAATCTATTTTTAAGGCCAAAGCTCCTTGCCAGGCTTTGAGTCAAATCACCCTTTTTGCTGTTGCCAATAATGCTGTTCCTTGAGCAGCATTCGTAAGCGTCTCCCAGGAAAGATAACAAAAAAAATCTGATGCCAAAAGTAACATTGGTAATATCTTGAGGATTTCTACTCTGGCTACCCTTTCCAATAATGCCTCTTTCAGTCTCCTTAGCCAATGTCATATAGCTCTTGCCATGCTAACTGACACCACCAAAGCTTTTATGGCTGCACCTGCTGCCCCAAAACTCTTATTATTGCCCATTCTAATTGCTTTTTCATGGAATCTCTGAGAACTAATGCATAATCTAGTGGTCTTCTAGACAAACTTGCTACTGGATCATCCACCTTTGGAGTTATTTCTCACTAACTTGATCTAAAGCTAACTAATGCTTAACCCTTTATTACACTGAGATTTTCTGCTCAGGTTGTCTTATCAAGTCTATAATAGCCTTTTTACTGAAAAACACCTTCTGTTGCCTTATCCTTCAAATATTGTTTCTCCAATTTCTCTTCTAAATGCAATGAGATTTTCCTCAATAAAAAACACATTCTACTTCCTCAGTAACTGACCCGCAGAATCTGAAGAGAGAAACACTTCTTCCTTCTGTTCCTCTTCTGAAGAGGAATTTTCTAAAACTAACTCATCTGAACACTAGTCATCAGCTTATCACAGAAAGATTTTATACAGCATTACAGCAATAATGACTGAGCTACTTAAAATTAAAGCTTCTCTTTAAAATGTTTGTAAAACTGAACCATTACTTATAGACAACCTTTATACAGAACATAAATACTACATTCCCTTCTGTCATGGAAAATGTTATTAGAAAGCAAATTTACATTATTCAATTAAATACATTACATTTTCTAATTCCTTTTTAATTGGATCTCTGAGAGCGGATGCATAATCTAGTGGTCTTCTAGTCAACCTTGCTACTGGATCATCTACCTTTGGGGTTATGTTTCACTTCCTTGATCTTGAGCTGTTTCCATTCCTGTCTTATTAAGTCTTTATAATAGCCTTGTAATGAAAAACAGCTTCTATTGCCTTATCCTTCAAAGATTGCTTCTCTGTTTTCTCCTCTAAATGCAATGCTGATTTTGCTTCAGAAAGTAAATGATTGAGGGGTTCCTTCATAAAAAAACACATTTTACTTCCTCAGTATGCAAGCTTCAGAATCTGAAGAGAGAAACACTTCTTCCTGCTGTTCCTCTTATGAAGATGGGTTTTTTAAACTAACTCATCTCAACCACTAGTCACCATCTTACTTGCCACAGAAAGATTTTTTGCAGCATTACAGCAATAATAACAGAGCAACTTAAAATGAAAGCAACTCTTCAAAATGTTTGTAAATGTTTAAATCCCACATTCTGCAACCTTATTATAGGTTTGCCAACCCAGTTCTGAGTTGGCAAACACCAGCAGATTTGCCAGATTGAGTAAAACTGTTGGGGATGTCCATTCAGGAATGGCAATGCCAGATAGAGCTGTTCCCTCTAACAGCCGGGAGAACAGTTCTACTGGAGGAGAGGGAGGGCAGAATAGGCAGAGCAACAGACATGTTTTGGTGGTAGGGGACTCTATTATTAGGAAAGTAGGTAATTTGTCACCCAGATCCCAGCAATCGAACAGTTTGCTGTCTCCCGGGTGCTCGGGTTCGGCATGTTGTGGATCGGGTGGATAAATTATTGGGAGGGGCTGGTAATGAACCGGCGGTCTTGCTACACATTGGTACCAATGACAAAGTTAGTGGAAGATGGAGCGTCCTAAAGAATGATTTTAAGGTAGTATTTTCTGAGATACTACCAGTGCCACGTGCTAGCCCAGGGAGGCAGAAGGAGCTAAGGGAGGTTAATGCGTGGCTAAAAAAGTGGTGCAGTACAGAGGGTTTTGGGTTTTTAGAGCACTGGGCTGACTTCACACTTGGGTACAATCTCTATAGCAGGGATGGATTGCACCTTAATGATGAGGGCGCTTTTGTGCTAGGGGATAGGATGGTAGAACGGCTGGGGGAGTTTTTAAACTTGTAGGTGGGGGGAGGGACTATATAGAAGTATTGGGGTAAATAGGGTAGAGAGGGAAAGGGATGAATTAGTTACCCATGGGGGAGGAGAAGGGGGGAGGGTTACAATAGAAAGTAGGGAGGTATTAATAGGGGCCTCAAATACAGTGGCAGGCACTTCACAACAGCAGAGCCATAGCAACATAAAGTGTATGATTGCTAACGCAAGAAGTTTGCCTGGGAAAATGGATAAGCTTAATCTGGATGGTTATAACCTATTTAGGAAAGATAGAGGAAATGGTAAAAGAGGAGGAGGGATCTGTCTTTATGTTAAGCCTGAATTTAAGCCTATAGTCAGAGAAGATATTTATGCTGTCACTAACGGCATCATTGAATCCTTGAGGGTTGAGCTAAATAGTGGAGGAGCTAATTCTAAACGCATATTGGTGGGAGTATGCTATAAACCCCCAAATATAGCTGAAAGTGAGGAAATACAATTATGGTTACATATTGGAAATGCAGCTAAGCATGGGCAAGTTCTAATAATGGGAGACTTTAATTACCCTGATATAAACTGGATAAACGAGACCAGCAGCTCAGCTAAGGGGAGCAGGTTCTTGAGTACACTCAGGGATCATTATCTGGCCCAGGTAATACAAGAACCTACTAGAAATGGGGCCCTCTTGGATTTAGTCATCACAAGTAATATTGATATAATATCAAATGTAAAAATAGGGGAACCCTTGGGGAACAGTGATCACAACACAGTCTCATTTGAGATTGAATACAAAAAACAGAGTTGTAAGGGGCCAACAAAACCTCTAAATTTTAAAAGGGCTAACTTTAATGGGCTACGGGCAGCAATACAACATATAGACTGGGACAAAGAACTTACAGGGAAGAATACTGAAAATAAATGGACAACATTCAAATCCTTACTAAATAAACATACTCATCAGCATGTACCATGTGGAAATAAAATGAATAGGAGTAAATCACATCCCATGTGGCTTAACAATGACTTAAAGATCATGATGAGGAAAATGAAATATGCATTTAAATTATACAAGAAGGAGGGAACAGAGGCAGCTTTATGTGACTATAAGGAAATCAACAAGTCTTGCAAAAGGGCTATTAGACTGGCTAAAATAGAAAATGAGAAGTTAGTTGCAATGGAAAGTAAGACTAACCCTAAAATATTTTTTAAATATGTTAATGGGAAGAAGGCCAGGAAGGAATCGATAGGACCATTACAATGTGACACAGGCCATCTGATAATTAGTGACCAGGAAAAGGCAGATGAGCTAAATAGGTTCTTTTCGTCGGTTTACACAAGGGAGGTACCAGTGGTTGGGACACCGCAACATAATGGGGCTACACTACCTTTACTAAATAATTGGTTAACGCAGGAAGAAATACAAAAGAGGTTGGAGAAAATAAATGTTAATAAAGCCCCAGGTCCTGATGGAATACATCCAAGGGTACTGAGGGAGCTGGGTTCTGTAATAGCCAAACCATTATATCTAATTTTTAAAGACTCACTCACTACAGGGTCTCTACCAGATGACTGGAGAAAAGCAGAGGTGATACCTATATTTAAGAAGGGATCTAGAGCAAATCCGGGGAATTATAGACCAGTGAGCCTCACTTCTGTAGTTGGGAAGCTTTTAGAAGGGTTAATAAGGGACAGAATACAAGAATATGTCTATTTGAACAGGATCATAGGTAGCAGTCAACATGGATTTATGAAGGAAAGGTCGTGTCAGACCAATCTAATTAGTTTTTATGAGGAGGTTAGTAGGAACTTGGATCAGGGCAACTCAGTGGATGTAGTCTTTTTAGATTTTTCAAAGGCATTTGATACAGTGCCACATGGAAGACTAGTGAGCAAACTAAGGGATACAGGAATTGCAGTAAATATCTGCTCATGGATTGAGAGCTGGCTAAAAGACAGGAAGCAAAGGGTTGTTGTAAATGGAACATGCTCCGATTGGTCTAATGTGATAAGTGGGGTTCCTCAAGGTTCAGTATTAGGTCCTCTCCTTTTTAACATATTTATTAATGACATTGAAGTAGGACTCGAATGTAGTGTCTCCATTTTTGCTGATGACACTAAGTTGTGCAAGGTAATAAAATCAGATAATGATGTACTTTCCCTACAAAAGGATTTGCATAAATTAGAGAAATGGGTGGCTAAATGGCAGATGAGATTTAATACAAATAAATGTAAGGTTATGCATTTGGGAAGGAACAATAGCCAAGCAATCTATAATCTTAATGGAGCAAATCTAGGGGTATCAGATATTGAAAGGGATTTGGGAGTACTAGTGGACAACCACCTAGGTAACAGCGCTCAAAGCCAAGCAGCGGCTGCAAAGGCAAATAAAATATTAGCATGTATTAGGAAGGGTATAGAAGCCAGGGAAGAAGATATAATTCTGCCACTATAGAAATCTCTAGTACGCCCTCATTTGGAATATGGAGTACAATTTTGGGCACCACCTCATAAAAAATACATTTTAGAGCTGGAAAAAGTACAGAGAAGGGCTACAAAACTAATAAGGGGAATGGAGGGGCTAAGTTATGAAGAAAGACTAACAAAATTAAACTTATTTTCGCTAGAAAAAAGGCGTCTAAGAGGAGATATGATTACATTATATAAATACATCCAGGGTCAATATAAGGCTTTGTCAAGTGAACTTTTTGTAGCAAGAGATTTTCAACTGACAAGAGGACATCCTTTGAGGTTAGAGGAAAAAAGATTTCACCTTAAACAAAGAAAAGGGTTCTTCACAGTTAGGGTGGTTAAACTGTGGAATTCTATACCAAAGGAGGTGGTGACAGCGAATTCGATAGACAACTTCAAAAAGGGGTTAGATATATTTTTGAAAAAAGAGGGCATTCAAGGCTATCCTAGATAACTAGCAAGGAATATTGATCCAGGGAGAAATCTGATCGCCAGTTTCTGGGGTCAGGAAGGAATTTTGCTTTTTTTTCCCCTTATGAGACAATTGGCAAAGTTTCAATGTTTTTTTTTTTTTTCTGTTTGCCTTCCTCTGGATCAATTAACAATTAACAATAATAATAAATAGTCCACATTAAAAAGATCAATAGAGATCTAAAAAGGTTGAACTTGATGGACTAACTCTTTATTCATCCTCCAATACTATACTATTAATAATTATTTAATCAATAATTTAATTAATAACTAATCCGCATATTGCAGATCAAAGGAGATCTTAACAGGTTGAACTTGATGGACTGAAAGTCTTTTTTCAACCTTAATTACTATGTAACTATGTAACTATGTTAGCCATTGGTTAACCATACTTATGTGTCTCAGCAAGTTAATTTCTCCTATTTATCACTTTACTGACTAACATATTCATATTAAAGGGAGACAAATTAAAACTTAACAACAGTACGTGAATCTCATTAGTCTTGTTTCATCATAGTCTGTTCACCTGTTATGTTTGGTGTTAGCTTATGGAGCTTAGTTGCTAACCTAGAATGCCTTTCTGCTAGTTCAATACATGTTTATTTCTAATATTCATAGATATATCTGTATATATTCATATATATATATATCTGTAAATATATATATATATTCATATATATATATATATATTTCTAATATTCATATATACCATCTCTGTTGATCAGGCTCAAATCATTTGTGGCGATAAGTACCGTATATACTCGAGTATAAGCCGAGTTTTTCAGCCCTTTTTTTAAGGCTAAAAAGGGCCCCCTCTGCTTTTACTCGAGTCACTCTACCCCCCCCCCCCCCCGTGTCTCTCTAACCCCCCCGTGTCTCTCTAACCCCCCCGTGTCTCGTTCCCTCCTCCCTCCTCATCCTCAACCCCCCTTCATTCTAACCCCCCCCTCCTCATTCTACCCCTCTAAATATCCCCACCCTCTCCCTTTCCTCTCCCTTACCTGCATCTGAAGCTTCTGCTCCGGCCTCCGCTCCTTCCAGCGTCTTGATGTGGCGCGCATGTGACATCACGTCATTAGCATATACCGGGTGCCATCACCCGGTATATGCTAATGACATGGCGCGCATGTGACGTCACGTCATTAGCATATACCGGGTGCCGGAGAACTAAAAAAAAATATATATATATTTATAGTATTTATACTGAATAGTGAGGTGCTTTGAAGACTTGCTGCTCATAATAAGACAAGTTAGATGAAAGAGTTAACTTTGAGCACAACTGCTGAGTGAGCAGTAAGGAAGCAGTGAGGAAGCAGTGAGGTCAGCTTGATTGTGACTGCTGCACTTTGCAAACCTTTTAGCGCAACCTAAGAAAAATGTTACTAAGACTCACAAGGTATAAGCTGTTATTAAAAGATGTTTGCTATAAAAGGAATTTCACAACGTGTAGAAGGATGAAGACTGCAGTGAGATAAAGACACCGAGAGGATTTGCAAAGGAGCTACCACAAAGAAAAGGCAGAGATTAACCCAGAGAGGTGTATTGAAGCTGTAAGGTGTCTGAAGCCAGAGAGAGACACCCAGAGAGAGACTACAATATGGAAGCAAGTTAATGTCAAAAGCCTTGATCTCCTAACTGGACGACCTCCCCCTGGGTCTGCGCAGCCACTGCTCCCTCCTGCCTGCTCCTCTTCTGTATTCACGGGTTGCCTGATTGCTGCTACCACCGCCTGCGGGGACTGGGGGCCATGCACCGCCACCTTCTCCCTCAGCTGCATCACAAGTGCATCCACAATTGGCGAGGCCATGGTAAAACACGTTGTCCCTTGCTCAGAGTGACACATGATTAGGAAACCCCTACCTAATATAACGTCTGCTCTGACTCCTCCCCCATTACATAATTACACTCCTCAGCACTATAGCCCGGTCAAATGCCCCCTCCCCTATTCTGTCTCCAGGGGCAATCTTTATTTTATGCCTTTGTTTTTGGTGTGTTATAATGTTTTTGTCTATTGGTAAAAATATATTATAGTAACCTTTAAAAATCCATACTCAAACCACCTGTAAATTTTCCACTATCTGATCTTAATGCTGTTCAGCCCTAAAATTACACTCCCCAAATATGGCCACATTTAGATGGCTCTGAGTTATCACAATTGGAAGTATTTTAGTTCAGAAAAGAGGGATTCGTTATTTTATGATAACTTGTGATTCTGGATGGCAGGGTGTCATGGTCCATCTTAACCACCAGTGATTCGGAGCCATACAAACAAAAGATATTTACTCTTACTATATTAAGATAGAAAGAGGAGCAACACATTCTCTAGTCTCATTAATATTTCTAAAAGGAAAATAACTAATTCACAATTTAAAAAAATGTGAAACACATGATCCTTCTAGTAAATAAAGTAACACAATCACATTTATAAGAAATACCAATACTACCACTCAACATAGTAATTCAATGGCAGGATGATTTAACATTACAAAAATAAAATGACCACTTTCAATTAGCAAACACTTGCTATCATAGTCACACTTCTTTTTTAAGGCACAGAAGGGGTTACAAATCAAGGTAGAAGTATTATTGTACTCTGCCTCCACTTAGAATATGGAAGGGAGGGGAAAATTGACCTGTGCTAACATTTTATCTGAATCCACCAGCTGGTAAAAAAACATTCCTCATTCTCCTTACACTCTTAGATAATAGCAAACAGTTAGTGTGGAAGACATAACCATGGCATCCTTCAGGCACAAGTCATGTCTACTAAATTAAGATTGTAACCTAAAAAAAACATTATGCCCACTGTTTACACAGTTTCTTATGTTGTTAATTTGTTAAAACTTCACAAACAACAGCATTTTTTTCTCATTCTACAGTGGTCCTTTAAATACCTTTAACATAAAAATTAAAATACTCATATGATAACATAAGTAATAAATCAATGACTCTGTTTTCTTGACACCTTTGTAATGTAGAGATATTTAAAGAACATTTAGCACTTAATTTCTTTCCTGGATTAACATACCTGGATTATTTTCCAGACTGCAGGTTGTGGCCATGGCCAGATTACCTATTAGGCAAACTAGGCAGCCGCCCAGGGGCGCTACCGTGTGAAGGGCGCCACTTTTTAAAAAACATGGTTCCTTGCTTAAAATAAATTAAATACTACAGTTCATAGACTGGCTACTAGGGAGTAGGAGAGTTACAACAGGAAAAGGAACTTACACACACAGAAAAGGCAAAAATGAGTCCATGCATACCTTGCATACTTACTCACAGGGGCTCCTTCACTTCACTACCTAGGGGCTCCAACAAGGTAGATCTAGTGCTAGTTGTGGCTTCTAATTTTTATAATCTAATATTTTTATAGTTCATTCTAATATTAAATGTTATAATATAAGGATCCACAAAGATGTATTTAGATGGGGTACACGGTTTTTGAAGAAAGAAACACTGATATTTTGAAATCTCTGTGTTTTGTACAAAAAAAACTTTTAAATTCATAATCAAAATGTCTGATCAACATCAACTGATTTTTTACAGAAACAATGCCACAATCAGAAGGTTAATTACTTGGAGTATGTAGGCATGTACTCTTTTACTCACAGATTTTGTGTTGGGATTTTTTTCCTCCCTAAATTTGCTCACACTTGGACCCACCCGTAGAAGCAGAAAAATGCCTTTGAAAATAAATCAAGCTTCAGATCTGATGCTGAAGACATCATAATCCCTCAACTGAGTCGTACATAAGTCTTGATTCCTTGATTAAGCCTTACAGAATATATTTTTATTTATAGACTTTTATCCATATCATTATTATTATTAACTTTTATTTGTAACGCGCCAACATATTCCATAGATCTGTACAGGGGAAGAGAACAGGGAAAAATACAATATTAACAACTGAAGAAAATTAATATTATGCATGTTCATACAGTACCTGCAAATCTCTCTGGTGGTACGGAGACTTTTCAAGATCTACTTTTGAAAATAAAAGAATATGAGATTTATTATATATTTTTATTTAAGGAAAAGTTAATCTGATTTTTTTTCTGTCTTTTGACTAACAAAGGAATATTTTAAAGACTTCTTGCATGAGAATGATTGATCTGAAATTCAGAAATGTTATTTTTTAACTTGCAACAAATGTACTTTTTTAAGTTAAAGGGTTGCTGTAATGCAATTTTTTTCATGATTTCTCTTTAGTAAGATTAGTATAAACAACTTTTCTCTTTAATGTGGATAAAATATTGATCTTTCGGATGGAAAACATCATACTAAAAACGTCTTGCTTTTCGCTAATCTTTTCAAAACTGTTGTAGAGTGTGTAGAAAAAGTATTTGCAGCTTTCTCGTTACTGCATGGCTTTTTTAGGTACTGCGTAGGTGGATTGGAACTGGACACTTTACTGCGATTTCAAAAAATGAAGACAAACCGGACAGATACAGTGGCTCTTTAGGCAGAAAGGAAATGATGAATTCCCTTCAATCTCTAAAAGGGACAAATCAAGGGAAAACTTCTGAAATTGTTGAACAGTTCTATACTGATTTTTCTACAAAAATTTTATAAAACGTGGAAAAATACAGTGGCTCTTTAGGTATAAAATAAAGGCTGCATTCCCATCAGTTTCTAAAAAGGGACAAATCAGGGTCCTGTACAGGTTTAAGTGACTCCAGGTCTATTAATAGACTGGACAATTACAATACCATTGATTACACGTACATTTCGCCTAGTCAATTTGAGACTATATCTCATTTCCTAAACAGTTTTTTGAGGACCACCAATGCTCCATGAGGTTCATGCAGATCAGTTGGGATCTTTTGAAAATATTAAACAAATGTAACCATTTTTTTTTTAAGTATATACGCCAGTATTGATTAAGTGCCTAGGTAATATACTGTGGACACATATTTTTATCGTCATTTTGTTAAATTAAACATGATAGAGGGAAAATGTTATTAGATAACAGATACATTTACATTATTAAATTGCATACATTTTTATTTCCAACTTTGATATGCAATTTTTTTTTTAAGGCACGCTTTAATTGTTTACAGCTCCTGTCTGTTATTTCCTGAGGTTGGTGTGTTCTTGTAAACTAACAAGCTACCCATTAGTTCTGCTGGAAGCACTGGCAGTAGTCACTGCCATAGTTGCGGATAGAAACTTAGGCCCCGTTTAAATCTTTTTTTTAGCTTTACGGTGCATGTTGCACTGCAATTAAGTAAGATCCCAAACAATATCAGCCTTTTTTTCAGCACTGCGCAAAAGCAGCTCTCAATAAGCAAAATTGCAAAATTTTACTAAGTTATGGTGACCTGTCACATTCAAATTTCCTACCATGCGCAAGTAATTTTTTCCTACCTAAAGTTGCTCACACTTAGACCCACCTGTAGAGACAGAAAAATGCCTTTAAAAATGAACCAAGTTTCAGATCTGATGCGGAAGACATCATAATCCCTCAACTGAGTAGGATATAAGGCTTGTTTCCTTGTATACGACACAATTAAGGGGTTAATAGTACTCCTAACAGCACACACATTTCCTAAAATCCATTCCTCCTATGAGCCTGGGGATCCTAAGCATTTCCCCATTGGCAGTTCTGTAAATGGGGGAACACCAAGGATTCCCCTCTCCCAAGCTGGAGGGAATCCCGGGCATCCCTCCTCCCACACCTCTAATATACTTCTCTCTATAGATGGATAGATAAATGCTGACAAGTTATTTTATCTTATTACTGTCACTCTAAAGTGGGTTCAATGTGACAATTTAACTCGTCAGTAACCTTTGGAAGGTTAAACAAAAAACCCTCAACAGCATTTACGTGACCAACAAAAATCCTCAACGATTTTAAGTGGTTTATCAAAACATCAAAAGGTTTGGAACCACTACTATGGTTTTTATAAAAATACAAATTGATAGGTTGAAGCTCCCAATACATTCTTTTGCATATCAGATGTTCTATCTAAATTACAGTATTTCTTGTGAATGCAAATATTATTGTAATGGAGTCACCTTGTAAGTTAAGTAGAAAAAAGGAATTGTTCTGAAATTCTTTCTAGAAAAGGTATCTAATCCATCTTTACGATTACGATCGCTTACGATCTCTTTTTCCATTGGCTCCATCTAAACCCATATCTACGTAATTGCTTAATTGTTTGCGTTCGAGCATGCAAGTCCAACGGCCGCAAACTGGTTTACGAAATAGCCTCTCTCGCTCATAACTCACAGCCCTTTTTAATTTAATAGCACATAAGTAGGACAAATTTGAAGCACGCACCCCTTACGTGCTTCACGTTGGATTTATGAGGCTGGATTTTAATATGGCCCTAAATGTACTTGGAACGGTTTATCTATTCCTCCTGATAGTATATTGCTCTTGAATAGCTCTTAATCTGTTTGGGTCTGTATATTGTATATAAATAATTATCAGGCTTAATAATTTTACCACACTGTATATAGACTGCTCCACTTCAGCTTTCATACAGCAATTAGTCATACCAAAAAATTCATTAACTTAAAACCAGAAACTTATTGTTGGCTAATTGGTCTTACGTCATAATATGACTATACTGGCAACATTTGACATATAGCCATGTCCCGAGGCATTAACTCATAAAGTGCAGCAAGGAATCTCCATCTATTAAATATCATTGCAAACACTCCAGTTCTCTCTTTTTGGATGGAACCCAAATGACAATAGACATATTTTGGATTTTCAGATCTGTATAAATTAATTATTGAAACATAATTTCCTAGTTTGCACTGGGAGGAGAAAATGTGTCTAGTACAATGTTTAGAAAAAGTATATATATTTAAAGAAATCAAGAATTACATTGGGAATCTTAAAGAGGAAGTTTAAGAAAGTAGGAATTACATTTCCTTCAATAGTAGACATACATGATTCAATTGTTCTCTCACATTTGTTGGGATAGAATAGCAATAAAGTAACTTCTAAATGGATACAAATGGAAGATGATATGGTACCAAATATTCCTAAAGGATTGTATTTATGGCTTCCAGGATTAGAAATGGGTATATTTAAATCTTTACCTTCTGGAATCCTATCAATATTAAGATTCTGGTATTTACATAGAAATTAATTTGCTAATTTTCCTTCTTTGGCTGCACCTATTGAGATATTACAGTATAATGAAGATAATTGGTGTTTGGGATAACTAATAAAAAAGGGTATGAAAGGCATTAATGATTTTTATAGTAAAGGCATAAGATTTACATATGACCAGCTGAAACGGGATTTTCAATTGAGAGACCTTTCTTGGTTAGATTGTTTGGTAATAGATCATAAATTAAAAAGGCTGGGCTACCAAATTAACTACGACCAGGAAATTCTTGCCTTTGAACAAATTATTATAAATGATAACATATCCCATAAGGTGGCGAAGTGTCAAGATATTATGAACTCCATCAAACATTGAGTTAAAACGGATAGAATTATTAAATGGGAAAAGGAACTGTAAATGGTACTACCTGAAAATAAATGGTGGAGTGGATTTAGTTTATTTAAAAGAATGTTGCAATATACTACCTTTAGGGAACTATTCTTTAAGTTAGTGCAAATGTGGTATTGGGTTCCAGTTGATAATAAACAAATGGATATTGATTCTTCTGATTTATGTTGGATAGGCTGTAACAACAAAGGTACATATATGCATATATGGTGGGACTGTGTATATATTAGAGTTTTTTGGGAACAATGCTTTGCCCAGTTGAACAAAATGACGGAAGTTACTCTGCATCCCAAATTGGTTTTGTTATATATATTTGAAGAAAATATACACATGCATAATAGATTGATAATTTATCATAGTTTATTAGTAGCCAAATGGCTAATGGTTAAAAATTGGAAACAGATTAGGGTTCCAACCTGGAAGGAGGTTTGCCTTATAATGATGAGAAATAGAGATTTAGAAAGAACAAATGTGAAGATGATGGGCAGAAACTTTGTGAAGAAATGGCAGATATGGGATTCTTACGTGCAATCGGATGGATAGTGTGAATCTTTATATTTTGAGATTGAGAACTTCATCAAATAACTCCTGGGATGGATGATTGAATGTACTTGAGGATGGTCGTTTTTATTTTGTGTTTTCTATGATTTTTAAATATGTGGGTTTTTTTTTGTATATAATGTATGTTATATGTATCAAAATAAAAAACTTTTCTCCCACATCTTCTATTGGCCTATTCATTTTTAAAATGTAGTTTCTCTCAATTGTTAAAATATTGTACGATTAATCTAGAAATGCTAGTTAAAATGGGATAAAATTATACAGTTTGAGATTCAGACCTCATGGCTCCCTTATTTAAATGAGAGTGGTGTAATCAGTGGCAAGAAATCATTATACTGGCAATAGACCCACCCGTTTATCTACCTAAAGAAATTAAAATAACGTAATTTATTAAATGTTCATGTTAGTGAAGTAGGAAACATGGAAATCATTTTAGCAACTGTTTAAGCTATATGTGGAATGTACTGGCAACTCAACTCCAGTATCTTTGCTAAAAACGTTATGGAAAAGCACAACTAGAGACATAACAATATGACACAGGAATATGAACCGCTCAGGGCAGAGGTTGCATACCACATTACTGGGGCAGAGCTTAGGGTGAGTATAAGTAGAACCAGAGCAAATTAAGTGGTTGGGCCAAATTCTAAAGGACGCCCTGCTGCGGATGTGTCTGGAGGACCACTGCTGCAAAGAACATGAAATTACAAGATAAAACGTTGAAATCTTGGGAATTAGTGAACTTAAATGAAATTGAATGGGATATTTTACATTGGTCAAACACCAGATCTTCTACAGTGGTCAAGAACCCTGCAGAAGAAATGGAGTAACTCATTTCACAATCAATCTAAGGTTTGCTCAGGTACAGTCTAATAAATTACATAATTAAATTTGAATAAAAGTCAAGTTATTTAACATCATAGTGATCCAGGTCAATGCTTCAACCATGGATGCTCAAGAGGCTGATGTTGTCCAATTCTACGGGGATATTCAACACCTCCTAGATATAACCCCCACAAAATTGCGAGACCATGCAGATACAAAATAAATAATATTCCTAGTGAATATGCAGTGGAGATAAAGAATAGATTTAAGGGAGTAGACATGGAAGATAGGATGCCTGAAGAACTTTGGACAAAAGTTTTTGACATTGTCCAGAAAAAAGGTGGAAATAATTTAATAGGGAAAAAAGTAGGATAATTTGGTGTTCTCCAGGATAAAGCAAGATAAGTAACTACAAAATTAAAAAGCGTCTATCCTGAAATAATGGCTGCAAGTCAAGAAAAATGGGTGTCACTGTCCCATAATACTGTGGGATTAGAAATAAGTGACCACCTTTATTATGACAGATGGAGTGGTATAGTATTTTATCTCTAGAGCTTAAAAATAAGCATCATAATGGTATAATAATAATAAAGGGATGCTGGTATGCAAGCCTCATATGCAAAAGGTATTTGCTAATCATAGGGATGCAGCAACATATATTATAGATGAAAAGTTTGAGGATAGGCGCTGTTTATTTGTAAAAATGTGCACTAAACTAAGAAAAGTTTAAAAACAACAACAAAAAGGCAGGGGGTAGAGAATGGTACCTAGTATAAATATAAATATAAATATGAACGCAGTATACTATAATTTAATTTGAAGTATAGAGGGGAGGCAGATATCACCATCAATCCTTAAATAGACATATGTATCACTTATAGCATTATCAAACCACTGCATAAAGTTAGGCTTTTACTGCTTAAGTGTGAGAAAAAAAAGAAAAAAAAGGATAGGAGTATCTTAAGTCTCCCCTTTAGGACATAAAGCAATACATGTATACTTGCGTTTTCTGAAATACCACACAGGGGGTATGAGCCCATGAGTAAGCCCCATTAAGTAGTGAAACGGACCGTCGGGAGCAGGGGGGAGATGGTACACTTCATTCTATGCTCTTTGTGAGCCACAGCAGAACAACTATACCCCAGTGTGGTATTTCAAAAAAACGCAAGTATACATGTATTGCTTTATGTCCTAAAGGGTAGACTTAAGATACTCCTATCCTTTTTTTTTTTTTTCACACTTAAGCAGTAAAAGCCTAACTTTATGCAGTGGTTTGATAATGCTATAAGTGATACATATGTCTATTTAAGGATTGATGGTGATATCTGCCTCCCCTCTATACTTCAAATTAAATTATAGTATACTGGGTTCATATTTATATTTATACTAGGTACCATTCTCTACCCCCTGCCTTTTTTTTGTTGTTTTTAAACTTTTCTTAGTTTAGTGCACTTTTTTACAAATAAACAGCACCTATCCTCAAACTTTTCATCTATAATATATGTTGCTGCATCCCTATGATTTGCAAATGCCTTTTGCATATGAGGCTTGCATACCAGCATCCCTTTATTATTATTATACCATTATGATGCTTATTTTTAAGCTCTAGAGATAAAATACTATACCACTCCATCTGTCATAATAAAGGTGGTCACTTATTTCTAATCCCACAGTATTATGGGACAGTGACACCCATTTTTCTTGACTTGCAGCCATTATTTCAGGATAGACGCTTTTTAATTTTGTAGTTACTTATCTTGCTTTATCCTGGAGAACACCAAGTTATCCTACTTTTTTCCCTATTAAATTATTTCCCCCTTTTTTTGAATTTAGTGTTAAGCACTAGGAAATTGCTTAGGTCATATATTCATATCCATTGTCCAGGAAACAGCAAATAAAGAATATTCCTAAAAGAAAGAACTAAGAGCCTCATTTAATTGAGCAATCGTGAGTTACTGGAGCCCGTAATTGAGGTAGTAAGTTAATTTGCTTTTTACTGGTTACAGGCTTGAAAACTTTGGCGTGGTTAAACCCAGAACTTACAGCCTTCCGAAGCTTTGATCTTTCACTTACGCAAGAGTTACGATCGCTAAAATCGCAAATTGCTATTCAATTGCTCCAATTCCCCAAGGCCGCAAATGGTTTCCCACCCGTAAATGGCAAATGTAGCAGAAAATCCTATGAGTGTTAGAGAGGACCCGCAAGGCTTGCGACCCGTAACTTGCGGGCTCCTTCAAATGAAAAGCACCGTAATCTGAGACGAACGGGAGTCAGCAGCACACCCTCAGACATACGGCCTGTATCCCGTTAGATGCAGGCTTGCAATTGAATCGGGTCTATGACGGCAAATTGTCTGTATAAGTCTTTGAAAGTAGCCCAGGAACAAAGAAAAGTGAAAAGTAACGGAGATGGGAAATGATTTGTCCAACTGAATGCTGGATTCCAGAGGACAGCAAGAAAAGACGAGGAGACAAATTGATTGTGTACACTACTTATGAACTTATCTGTGTAGCTGGGTGATTCAGCAGCTTCATGGTACCGCATAATACCTGATTCATTCAGAGTTAGCAATATACCAAATTTTTTTAATGTAACTCTGCCTTGTATACTACATACTCCACTGTTGTTTTTAATGGTTTTTATTTCAACGTCACCTTTATTGTATGCACATAGAAGATTTAATAAATATTGTAAATAAGCTCATACCTTTGGTTTTCCATTCATGTTTAACAAATGGTAGGGACTTATCAGAAGCAGATCAGATAAACAGCATTGATAACCTCAATAGTTTGTCCAGTGAGCTGGAGCCAGACATCTTGGAGAGTAAAGTGAGATGGGCCCTAGGAAGCCTTATTGATATCAAGGTTGCAGGAGTTGATGGAATCCCAGCTAAACAGTTCACAATCCTAGAAGATGATGCTGTGAAAGTGTTGCTTGTATTATGCCAACAAATTTGAAAAAAACATCAGTGGCCGGTAAATTGGAAACGGTCAGTCTACATCCCAATCCTAAAAAAGGCATTGTCAAAGATTGCTCCAATTATATAGAACAATTGAATTCATTTCACATGCCAACAAGGTAATGCTTCAACAATATATGGACAGAGAACTACCAGATGTGCAAGCCAGGTTTTGCAGAGGCAAAAGCACAAGAGATCAAATTGCCAATATCCACTGGATCATAGAGAAAGCAAAAGAGTTCCAGAAAAGCATTTACCTCTGCTCCATAGACTACTCTAAAGCCTGTGACTGTGGGGATCACAACAAAATGTGTCAAGTTCTTAAAGAGATGGGTGTACCAGATCATCTCATCCATCTCCTGGGAAATCTGTATGTGGACCAAGAAGCCATGGTTAGAAGCAAATATGGAACAACTGAGTGGTTCAAGATCGGGCAAGGAGTGTCGTCACTTTATTTATTCAACTTATATGCAGAATAAATCTTGCCTGGGGCTAGGCTGAAAGAATCCAAAGCCAGAATTAATATTTCTGGGAGAAACATCAACAACCTCAAATACGCTGATGATACTACTCTTATGACTGGAAACATAAAAGAATTAAAAGACCTATTGATGAGGGGGAAAGAAGAGAATGCATAAGCTGACTTGCTGCTCAACAATAAAACAGCAATCTTAGTTCCTGGCAAATAGATGCAGAAGAATTGGAGGCAGTGACAGATTTTATTTTCCTTGGCTTCACGGTCTCTTCTGATGGTGACTGCTGCCATGAAATTAAAAGATGTTTGCTACTGGGGAGGAAATCTAACTATTAACAAAGGTCCCCATAGTTATAATTATTATTCCCAGTAGTCACATACAGATGTGAGAGCTGGACCATAAAGAAGGCTGGACGCCATAGAGTTGACATGTTTGATTTGTGGTGTTGGAGAAAACTGTCCATTGGACTGTAAGAAAATCCAATTAATCAATACTACAGGAAATCAAGTCAAATTGTTCACAAAAAGGTATGATTATGAGGCTAAAGCTCAAATGTGTCGGCAATATTATAAAAAGATTCCATAGAGAAGGCATGCAAAGAGAAGGTGGAGATGGATAGATAAGGTTATTTAAGTAATGAACATGGGCTTGATGGAGCTCAGAGGGACAGTGGCTGACAAATGTGCCTGCTGTGTTGCGGTCCATAGAGTCGCTGAGAGTCAGACATGGCTCAATGACTAAAACAAACTATGAGAATTCAATTATTCATTTTTGAGACACTGCCGGTGTCTAGGTGTTCCTTTCAGCCTCGTAGCTGGTTGAAATGTAAGGAAGGGGTTACTTCTGCTAGGACCTTCTCTTTCTCTAATTAACCAGGATAACCTTGTATGTCCTTTTTATTTAAAAAAATTTTTTTAAGGTTATCTATCAAATCCACTGTCATCACCTCCTTTGGTAGAGACTGCCACAGATTAACCACCCTTACTTTGAAGAATCCTTTTCTTTTTTTAAGGTGGAACCTTTTTACTTTTAAGCTCAAAGGATCTCCCTTGGCACAAAAAGATCACTCAACAAACCTTATATTGACCCTGGATGTATTTATAAGGTAATCATATCTCCCCTTAGACACATTTTTTCTAGAGAAAATAAGTTTGGTTAGTCTTTCTTCATAACTTAGCTTCTCCATTCCCTTTATTAGTTTTATTGTCATCCTCTGTACCTTTTCCAGCTCTATAATTTCCCTTTTTATGAAAATTGTACTTTAAATTCTAAATTAAGGATCTGTATAGTGGCAGAATTATATTTGCTTCCCTTGCTTCTATACCCTTCTCAATACATGCTAATATTTTTTTGGCTTTGCAACTGCTGCTTGGCATTGAGCACTGTTACCTAGGTGGTTGTTCACAAGCACTCTTACATCCCTTTCAATATCTGATACCCCTAGATTTACTCCATTAAAATTATAAATTACATTGCTATTTTTCCTTCCTAAATGCATAACTTTACATTTATTCGTATTAAATCTCATCTGTCATTTAGTTGCCCATTTCTCTAATTTATGCAAATCACTTTGGAGGGAAATTACATCTTTTTCTGATTTAATTACCTTGCACAACTTTGTGTCATCATCAAAAATGGAGACAATACTTTCCAGTTCAACTTCTTAGTTCTTAATAAACACATTAAAAGGGAGAGGGCCTCATACTGGACCCTGAGGAACCCCACTTCCAGTCCAATCAGAGTATGTTCTATTTACAACAACCCTTTGCTTCCGATCTTTTTTGTTTTTTTACTATTAACTTTTTATTAGACAGAAATTCTTTACATATATATGGGTATATTGAGACAATACACAATATCTCACTAATGTTATAATATCCATATTATCTGTCTCACAACGTACATTTTCCATTTTCGAAACAAAAATGTAAATGGTCCAGAATTATTATGTGACAACAATACTATAATTTCCTTCAATAAAGAAACTATACATTTATTTGTGAGTTTGTAATCAATTTCCATCAACAATTTTATCTAAAACAGTATTCACAAAGTAAAAATAATATTGTACCGGTCACATCCTGTAGTTCCAAGAATTTTAAGTAACTTGCCTGTCCACACTCCACTCCCGCGTCCATACTCATGAGCGTAGCCATTGTCCATCCTAGTCTCCAAGTCTCCCCCTCACTCCAGGTACTTTACATTTTGGCCAATGTTAAGTGAGTGTAGATGTAGCATATGTAGGCAAGCCCTCCCTATATTCTAACTAAGGACCCCATATTTCAAGGTAGCAGGGCATTGCGTCGATCAATCGAAAGTTTAACTTTTCCTGTTTCCAATTTCTGGCAATGTGATTTTTTTGTCACTAGACACATAAACTGCCATAGTTTGTTTTGGGGGTATGATACAGTGTCTATTGGGATCCCTAATAAGCAAGATTCTAGCTCCCCTTTATCAGAGTATGAAAGAGATCCATAGCTAATTGAGAAATTGCTGTCCAAATTAGATTAACTTTGGGGCATTCCTACCAAATGTGAAAAAGGAGCCTTTAGAATTGCATCCCCTGAAGCAATTTTGGTTTGCTGTATGCTTCTATTTGGCTATTCTCTTTCTGGTGTTAAGTAAGTTCAATTAAGTACTTTAATTGACGTTTCTAATAAACTCTAATTTCGGGGGCTCCTATAGATATTCCTCCGGGCTATATGCATTTTTCCCATTCCCAGTCCTTTATGTATTTGTCTTTCTCTAATGTGTCTTTAGAGTTATAGATATCATAGATGCCACTTATTGTACCTTTAGAAGTTGTGAACTTAAGGCAAATTTTTGATAGTCAGGTCTTCTTGGGGGAGCCCTGGTTTTTAATTATGAAATCCACAAAAAGTTTAAATCTTTCTAGGTTATAATGTTCGTGGAGCGGGGGATTAAATATGTCACTGATAGTCTTGACATGGGTTTGTCATCTGCCACCCATACCCCTGGTCTGTCGAATCCCACTGTTTTCCACCAGTGTAATGATTCTCTACTGATGTCTTTGGGTGCGTAGTGACAGGGGTCAGATATGAAGGGTTTGAGAATAGGGTTGTATGTTTCTAGGCCCAGTTCCAGCAATGTAAGACGTGTTTGATTGCTGGGTGTCTGGTTTTAAGGACCAGTCCTGGGATTTTGTCGAGCCAAATTAAGGTGTCCCAGGAGTAGGGTTGTAATATTTGTTCTGCCATACACCCAAGCTGGTTGATGAAGGGGTGAATGAATTATGGGAATTAAGGATAAATGTGCCGATCCATAATATTTCCTTAAATAATGACAAGAAAGCCCACCTTTTGACTTGTGTTTGTACATTATATTTTTGTTAAGTTTAGCTGGTTTGTTTAGCAAAATAAATTTAGCTACCTTTGGAAACTTTGCAGTTCTGTCTGATTTATCGGTATTGGGTGAGAGATCTAAATAGGTACAAAAGTTTTGTGAGGATACTCATTTTGGAAGCATTTATCCTGCCCAGCCATGATATTGGGTATTTCACCAGGGGATGATCCTTTTCCTTATATAAGGTAACAATTTTCAGAGTTATTTTGAGACGTAAATATTGTATACAATTTACAATTCATTGAAACTGATATTGTTCTTGCCGAAACATTCTCATGTGAGCTGGCATAGCTATGAATAGTGTCTCTGTTTTGTCCTCATTTATTCCTAAGCCTGAGATATAGGCAAACTCTTTAATGGTTCTCATGAATTTTTCTAGGGAGTTGGCTTGGTCTGTCAGGGTACACAGCATGGACATCACCCAGCATGCTCTGGTTCCAGCATCTCCTCCTCCAACCCAGAGGCCACCCCTGTGCACCTGCAGCCTGGCCCCTCCTTGCCTCCCTCAATCCCTCCACCTCCACCAGTGCTGCAGCCTCCAGGGGGTGACACAGGGCCACAGTGGCATGGGGGCTCAATGTCAAGACGGAAGAGTAGATAGGGGCTACGCCAAGGATTTGAGTAGAGGCTACAGAGTAGAGGATCATGACCTATGCGATGGTGATATTTTGCAAGCAGATCACCATGGACACGTAGGGTTATCTTTAAAATGTCACCAATTTATGGTCACTGAGAAATGCTGTTGAGAAGAGATGGTGCAGTCCCTATTTTAGGAATAGTCTGTTTTATTTTTAGACACAATTCAGGTCCATGAAGGCATGCTCTTCATCTGCAAGCAGTTCTACCAAATAATGTAAGTGATATATATATACGTAGCGGCTATCATAAATGACATTACTCTAGCAGAATGATCTCACATGCCATTAAAAAAATCACATAACATGTTTAATAACACGTTTGTTGATAAGTTTCGCTTATATCAATACAGATATGGCATGGGACTAGCAAAGTCCAACAATGGCCTGTTATTTCAAGCCAGCATTGAAACATGCATTAATTAACCATGTCATCCAATCATCTATATGATAACATATATTTTTGTCTGTTGTGAGCAACAGACATTATGGCTGCTGACCTTTGTCTCCTCTTACTATTTATCGGTACGTGATCATACATCATGATATCCTAACAATCAGTTATAATCTGATAATCCTTGCATACCAGATAAATGTGATACCCATGAGGATAAAATATCAGAGAGAGATGGTGATTGTACTCTTGCCTCCCTGACTGTGGTCACAGCTGAGCATTCCTTCTGAGATGCCACATCATTACTCATGGTGGTGGCAAGCGATTTCTCATGACAGATACAGAACGGTTTGCACTGCTTGTGGATGAAGTTCATAGTATTAACCTACAGTATGTACATACAGATTTTTGTAGTTAGTTTTTTCTCCTCTGCCTATTTTAGCTGATGACTGAAAGGGTTAATTGTGTTTATGTTCAGCTTAGCAGGTGCCTAGGTACCAGACAGTGATAGAAACTGCTCTCACAGCTAAAGTATGTAATCCTGAAACCTGTTATCTATAAACATATTTTTTACCAATTATTTTTAATTGCATAGGCCTTGAAAATGTTCTAGAAAGATGTGTACGTGATGATCTGTGCACTTTTCTCATGCACTATTCTTATGCACTGCTCTCATGAACTGCTCTCATGAACTTTTTCTGTGGCACGTGCACTACACCTGATTGGTTGGTACCTGGCACTGGATATTAGCCAATGAGAAACCTGACATGTGTGAATTATTATCCTATCTGTTATATAAGCTCAAAACGTAACCAAATAAACGAGACTCTGTGTGGAAAACTTATGTGTGTATGTGTGCGCTCATTTCCATACGGAATCTCCAGGACGTCCTGCTTATGGGTAAAGGTTTACCTCGGTGGTCAGAAAATACAATTGGTGTAATCTTCACTGGTCCCCTTCAATTGGTGTCAGAGACGTGGGATGGACAGGACATCTGAGAGGTGAGTAGAAAGTGTCTTTTATTAGGACCTATTCTCTTGCCCTCATTTATCCTAAAGTCCAACTAGAATACCTAGGGAAACCTATGGAAAGTCTTTTGGTAAGACTTTAGGACAGTCTTTGGTAGACTGAAAGTCTTTTGGTAAGACTTTAGGACAGTCTTTGGTAGACTGAAAGTCTTTTGGTAAGACTTTAAGAAGTCTTTGGCAGACTTCATGTGGTCTTTGGCAGACCTGACGTGCTTTTAGCACAAACAGCGCTGTTATATATGGGATTTCTTTGGTAGAAATCAGGAATATTATGGGACTTCTTTGGTAGAAATCAGGAAAATTATAAAATTACATTTTGACTTACCGGGGCAACCATACTCATACTGCTTATATGCTTGCTTAAATACTTATTGTGCTGTATTGCTGTGCTGGTTTAAAGCTTCTACTTGCTTAAGAAAAAAATGTGCTGTATTGCAACGCTGTATTGAGAGGAGGTATTTTTCTCTTTGTGATCTTAAGCCGTTAACGCTCTCCTACACCTGATGGTTTTGCAGGAGCTATTCTAGTTCCACGCAGCCACTCTTTGTGGGTTGATTGATCACTAACTGAAACAACCGAGGGGATATTGTGCTGTGACATTGCTCAAGCATGAACTTCTGATGGATTGATGGGGTCTTTGGACTCTAACAGCCACTCCTGTTCCGTGGGCAACTGTCGCAGTCACAATATACACAGTCAAGTTGAGTGATGAGACAACTGACTTCCCCTTAACAAAAGAGTTGAAAATGGGTACTTCCCAATCAAAACAATTTCCACCTCCAAATTTACATGAAACATGTAAAGAATATGTGTATAGAACCTCACAAAAAGGAGGGTTCTACGTAGATCCCTTTGTAGATAATTTAGCAGGATGGACTGAGGGAATGAGGAGCACTGACCCTTTCCCAAGAGATGGAGCAAATGATGAATTTCACATGAATATGATTAAGGGACTGTGTTTGGGAGGTGAAAAAGCTTTTCCATGGTACAAAGGGGATCCTGCATGGGACATGACATATATGAGTGAGGGAGGGAAGAACTGGTTAGAGGTTGCACCACACTGGCATCCAGTAGACAGAAACAAAAAGATAACATTTAAGAGACTTTTTAAGAAAAAGACCTCTCATCCTACACCAACACCTAGTGCCCCTTCACTAGCACCCCCTTCCTACACACCTCCTGTGACCCTGTATCCTAACTTAGACACTGACATGGAAGCTATAATAGCTAGTTACATGCGCAGACATCCACAAGGTGAACAGGGAGCACAGGGAGAACAAGGAGCACACAGAGAGCAGGGGACACATGGTGCAGAGACACCTCACCGCACTAACCCTCCCAGAGACATTGTTACCCCACCTGTATCTCCTCCAATGCCTATTTTGAGTCCCCAACCTACTTACTACTCAAACCAACCCACAGTACAAGAAAGACAATCACTGACAATTCAGATAGAAGTCAAAGATGGAATAGCACGACCTAAAGACTCACCTGTAGTCACACATAATGCAGAGAAAGAAATAGTGACAACTAACAATGCTTTTGTTTCTGACAGTCCTATTTCTAATAACCCTTTTGTAAATACACACACAGACACTGACACAAACCCAGTAGTGTCGCAGTTTCCTTTTCTCACATTGGGTGACCAATTGATTTTTAAACCAATGACAGCGACTGAACTGAAAGATATAGTTAAAGGCGCTCCTAACCCACGTACTAATCCCTCTGCATGCATAATGTACTTAAAGCAAGTGACCCAAGGAATGTGTCTTACTCAGGTGGACTATCGATTGATTATCGATGGTCTCCTTGATTACGACGATGAGTCAGGATGGGACTGGAAAAATTGTCCTCTTATTAGTACCCACAATGCAGGTATCACAAGGGAAGATTATCCTTTAGCTACCGAGAATGGAGTTAAAGAAATGTGGGCACAAGTAGAAAAAGAAATAGACAGGTTATGGAAAGATAAGCAATCAATGTCCACTGTCCTAGCATGTAAACAGAAAGATAAAGAGTCAGTAACTGATTTTACAAAAAGATTTTATAAATGTTGGAAAGAAGAAGCAGGTTTGCCCACGAATGAACATATGGGACAATTAAAGGTACAGACATGTATAGGGAATATGACATCACAATATTCCTTGCTAGTAAAGCAAATGATTTCCGAATGGCCGTCTTTAACTGCCACGGATTTCATAAAAAAGGTACACGAGAAAGAAGCAGCAGGTTGTTTTGATATAAAGAAAAATGCTACTGCAGAAAAAGCTTTTTATTAAAACCAACAGAGAAGTAATACAGGAAATCAGAGAGGAAATTTTAAAGGTCGAGGAAGAGGTAGAGATCGGGGTGGTTACAATAAAGGGGGAAATTATAACACAGGCAACCAAGGGGGAAATTATAATTCAGGAAGGACACAGTGTTTTAACTGTGGACAGCAGGGACACTGGAAAAATGAATGCCCTTGCCCTCCCAGACAGACTCAGTCCAACCAACCTACCCAGAAATCATACCCCCCTCCCCAACCACCACCTAATACTCACACTGGACAACCTACCCACCACATACAATGGCCATAGGGATGCCCGGAAGGTAGCACTCCCGTCTTCCCGGTGGTTTCCTCTCATTTCCGCGAACTGCCTTACTTAGTTTTAATTGTGGAAGACCAGGCTCATCCATTTTTAGTAGACACAGGAGCAACTTGCTCCACACTCTGTGCGGACATGTATGAGGGACCCACTAGGGAGGCGTCACCTTCTTTGGGAATAAATCGGGTGCTCACCCCAACTGTCCTTACACCTCCATTACTCGTTACCATTCCAGATGCTGACTAAGGGTTTTACCACTCCTTCAGAGTAATTAAAGGATGCCCAGTAAATTTGTTGGGACGGGATCTTTTGGGACTGTTAGGAACCACTGTAGAGTTTAACACAACAGGGGGAATGTGTGTCACTATTGCACCTGACAATGCCCCATTACAGTATTTTCTTGACATTGATCTGGCAGACGTCCCTGCTTCGGTATGGGCGGAAAGCAAGCTCGATGTAGGATTTGTAAATTGTACTCCGTACAAGGCACGTCTTAAAGAAAACACTACACCAGTTTTTATAAAGCAATACCCACTCTCACAGGAAAAGAAAGATGGAATTCGACCAATGATCGAATCCTTCTTACAGCAGGGTATACTCATTCCTATCATCTCACCGTACAACACACCCATTAATCCTGTGCCAAAAGGTACTAAGGATTATAGACTTGTACAGGACTTAAGGGCTATTAATGACCTCGTCATTCCTATAGCCCCTATAGTGCCTGATGTCACAGCCCTCATTACTGCCATTCCACATGATGCCACCGTTTTCACGGTGATAGATTTGGCAAATGCATTTTTTTCGGCCCCTCTGGCCGCTGAGACACCACTACTTATGGCTTTTTGTTTTGATGGGGGCCAGATCCCGTCTCCCTCAAGGCTACGTTGATTCGCCAGCTGCTTACGCGCTGGTGCTCCAAAACACCTTGCGGTCATGGACCCCTGGTCATGGTTCCGTCCTCCTTCAGTATGTCAATGACTTACTGATGTGCAGTCCTGACGGGGAAGCAAATAGGCAGGATACACTCAGTCTGCTCAAACATTTAGCAGCTGAAGGTCACAAGGTTGCTAAACACAAACTGCAAATGGGTGCAACACAGGTTGAATACTTGGGTTTTACTCTGTCACATGGCACACGTTCTGTTAGCCCAAAACGCATTGAGGCTATTCAGAGAATTCCTAAGCCCAAAACTAGGAAGGAAATGCTTTCTTTCCTAGGCATGATTAATTTCTGCAGGCAATGGATCCCTGAGTGCTCTCACTATGACTCTATTTTACGTGTGGCTGCTAAGGGGGACAGCCCAGAGCACGTTCAGTGGACTCCAGGAATGGACAAGGCATATGTGACCTTAAAGGTTAGCATTATGAGGGCCCCCGCATTAGGACTGCCTGATTATTGTAAACCATTTCATGTGTATGCGAGGGACAACTGTAAAACCATGGCCGCGGTCTGTGCCCAAGACCATGGAGGTAAAATGCATCCCGTAGCATTCTTTTCCAAAGTAGTCCCTACTCCGGTACAGGGGATGCCGGCGTGTCTCAGAGCATTGGCAGCCTGTGCCATGGCAGTGGAGACGGCTAATACCATCACCCTAGGCCACTCCACCATCCTTCACACTAGCCACCAAGTGTTGCAACTGGTTAAAAATTTAACCACGCAGCACATGACGGCTCAGCACCTTAGTGGTTATGAGTGCATCTTACTAAACCACACTAACTTGCAGATCCAATACAGTGCTCCAAACTCTGGCCCCATAGCAATTCTCAATGCTATACTCACAGGTAGCCCTGGTACAGAGGATGAGCCCCTCCCTGAACATGACTGTCTTGCTACCATACATGACTCTACTACACCCAGACCTGACCTCCTTGACAGACCCATTGAACATGCTGAAAATGTATTTGTTGATGGGTCCTGTTCAAGGCCCGCTGATGGTGTTTATAAAACAGGTTTTGCTGTAGTTCAGCTCCCAGATATTGTCCTTGAAGCAAGCTCTATTCCTTACCATCTACCCAGGCTGCTGAGCTTGTGGCTCTCTCTAGAGCTTGTCACCTTTTTGCAGGAAAATCTGTAAATATCTACACTGACTCTCGCTATGCTTTTGGTGTGGTACATGACTTTGGGAAAATCTGGCAACAACGAGGCTTCGTTGCTGCGGATGGAAAATCAATTTCTCATACAACTCTTATTAATTCTCTTTTGGAGGCTATCCAGCTGCCAAAAGATATTGCTATCATCCACTGCCGTGCCCACACTAATCGCAATGACTTTGTTTCCAGAGGTAATGCCTTTGCTCACCAAGTAGCTAAAGAAGCTGCACTTAAACCACTTTCTGCTAACCTTACTTACCCTATGCTCCAAGCCCCGTCTTACTCATCTGACCTTCTTTTCAATGAGTTACAAGGTTTTGCCACACCAGAAGATTTATCATATTGGCAATCACAAGGTTTGGAAAGAGTGGAGGATAGGTATACCTGAGAGTAGTGCCCCTATATTCATAGTACAGGCACACGGGGTAGGACACAAAGGAGTTAAAACTACCATGCAACAGTTACAACAATCTTTTTGCATCAGAAATCTGATGCTGCACTGTCATACATACATACAGAGATGGGTACAATGTTTGCAGAATAATTCTACAGTGCCAAATAAAGCAAAGCATGATCATCTGCCTCCACCTACAGCTCCATTCACTCATCTACAAATTGATTTTACTCATATCCCAAAGACGGGATCAAAACAGTTATATCTTTTGGTGATAGTGGACCAGTTTTTCCGATGGCCTGAGGCCTTTGTAACACAAAGAGAGGATGCTAAGACAGTAGCTAAAATTTTGACTACTGAAATTATACCGAGATATGGATGTCCGTTACAAATTAACTCTGATAATGGACCAGCCTTTATCAGCGCAGTAATTAAGGAATTGATACAGTGGTTACAGATAACCTGGAAATTCCATATCCCTTACCATCCTCAGAGTTCAGGAATAGTGGAAAGAATGAACCGCACTATTAAAGAGAAACTTACAAAGGCCACTGCAGGTACATGGGTTAATTGGCAAAAATATTTACCTGCTGTACTAGCAGAGATTAAGATGTCTCCTAATAAAACTACCAAATTGTCTCCTTTTGAGATTCTTATGGGAAGACCATTTCCAACTCCTTGGGTAAAAGACCCACTTGTAATTATGCCAGGAGATCTTGATCTTATACGAGAACAATATGTGAAACAATTGATTGGTAAATTGAATGGCATCTATGGTGATGTGTCTTCTCGCTTGCCTTTACCCTCACAGGAACCAACACATCCATTCCAACCAGGTGACCTCGTCTGTGTCCGACAACTGAACAGAGCAAAGAAGGGAGGCTTCCCATTCGGACCACCGACGACTGTGATAGCAGTGACTAGGACAGCCGTCCTCACCGACGCACAGGACATCTGGATTCACGCATCACGACTGAAGCTGTGTCTAAGAGGGGTGAAGCGGGTGACAAAGTCTCCCGACCAGCGATTGAAGACAGCGATGATGACGATGTCAACTTTATTCCTGTACCCGAAGAACTTCCTTTTGATGATGAGCATTATGCTCCTGATCTTTTTTCCCTTCTGGACAGTCCTTAACTGCTATTATGATCCAGAAGAACTAGGACTATTGAGATCCATTTGTGATGAACACAATGTCACTGATATTGATTTTAGTAATAGAACCAGAAGATCATTGCTAATAACACAGTATATTCATATAGTGATAAGGAAAAACACCCATGGGAACATAACACATATGTTTCAATACTAGAAGGCTTTGCTCACTCTATTTATCTTTCTAATTGCTGGGTTTGCTCACATATTGCTACACATGGAGAAATGGGGATGCCTCTATTTGGTCTACCTGCAGAGAATTTTACTCAAAAGCACATGTATATTAGCGATAGTACACAACCTTATAATTGGAATTTCTTTACTTATGTCCAATCTGCTACCTCTCTCAGCCTCTCACTAAAGATGAAGATTATCCGTACATACTTTCCTTCCAAATATAATAAAAGTGTCTATTTTAAGTTAGTATACGAAGGTTATAACTGTTTTCGGGCCCAGGGGAATGGAACTAAGGTGGGATGGTCCACATGTACTAACACTACCCTTATCTTTAATAGAACCACCTCTAGTAGCACACTAGGAAAATTACATAGAAGTTGTGCACCTTATGATTGTATGGGCCCTGGATGTTGGTATGTATACCACTTACTTAAAAGACTAGCTACATACTGGTCTAACACAACTAAGTGTGATCAATTCAACCGATCATTATCTAATATCTTTCACCTTATGCCACCTTCCCCAGCTACTGATGTCTATTTCATTTGTGGTAAGAATGCTTATAGATGGCTTCCGTTAGATTGGGTTGGCTGTTGTTACTTGGGACAAGTAGTTCCTCATGTCTACCATACTCCCACTCTCCCTGAGGGACGTCCGAGAAACCTCAGAGATATACACAGGAGATCAGGTTGGAAAAAATTCACAGATGTAGTAAGTGTCATGTTTCCTAATGTAGGTGTAGCTAATCTGCAAATTGAGTTATCTGCTCTTTCCTTACTTGTGCAAAAAGCCCTGAATAGTACTACTTCAGCCATTGAAAAGTTAAATCAAGAACAAGTGCAAATTAGGATGGTAGCTTTACAGAATAGAATGGCCTTAGACTATGTGTTAGCTTCTAAGAGAGGAGTATGTGCTCTCATAGGCAATGAATGTTGTTCCTACGTTGATGATAATTCTGCTCTTATCACTGAAGATTTAGCAAACACTCAAGCAATAGTTGACCGTCTTCGAGACTTCCAGGGTAGTATATGGGAAGACATGTTTTCATGGATGGGAAGTCTAGGTCAGAAGATATTCATAATCTTTCTGGTGGTAATATGTGCTCTTATCCTCTTGTGCATTCTTGTATCCTGTTGTAAAGCCCTACTCAATCGGATGATAGAATAACGTCCAGGATATATACAATTCTTTGATATACCGTATATTCTCTCTGAGTAATCTTCTACCTACACATTGTATCACATATTATATTTTCACAAAGATTATATTTTCATAAAGGTTATATTCTCACACTAAAATAACGATAGAGCACATTATATTTCCACTATAGTATATTGTATTTTCACTTTAGAATAACTTTTAGACTGCAAATATATTCCATATAATAATTACATATGCATACGTACTCTCAAATATGTATCTTTTTATTATGCTTTTATTATTTCCTAACCTATTTCTTGTTAAGAGCTTTGTATTTTACTATTCACATATACCATTACAGCTCTAGATGTTTTTGAACAATTAATCCATGCTTTCCTACTTTTAGTCTAGTTCTTCTCGAAGATCACGTTGTGATCTAAGAGGGGAATGAAAGGGTTAATTGTGTTTCTGTTCAGCTTAGCAGGTGCCTAGGTACCAGACAGTGATAGAAACTGCTCTCACAGCTAAAGTATGTAATCCTGAAACCTGTTATCTATAAACATATTTTTTACCAATTATTTTTAATTGCATAGGCCTTGAAAATGTTCTAGAAAGATGTGTACGTGATGATCTGTGCACTTTTCTCATGCACTATTCTTATGCACTGCTCTCATGAACTGCTCTCATGAACTTTTTCTGTGGCATGTGCACTACACCTGATTGGTTGGTACCTGGCACTGGATATTAGCCAATGAGAAACCTGACATGTGTGAATTATTATCCTATCTGTTATATAGACTCAAAACGTAACCAAATAAACGAGACTCTGTGTGGAAAACTTATGTGTGTATGTGTGCGCTCATTTCCATACGGAATCTCCAGGACGTCCTGCTTATGAGTAAAGGTTTACCTCGGTGGTCAGAAAATACAATTGGTGTAATCTTCACTGGTCCCCTTCAATGACCACCTTTTTATTTAGATTTTTTTATTTCTGAACACATTTTATGTGTGTAATGGAAATGGGTTAGATAATCCACGAGTTAATGCATCTGTGTAATGGAGCAGATGAAGACATGATGTATGTGCTATGCCCATTACTGTTAACTTCTATTACATATATAAAGTTTTAAATTATGAGGTTTTTATTCATCTGATTATGGTTACTGTAGTGTAATGCCGACATGTGAGTTTAGTAGACGCTATGCATCATTGTTATTATACAGTATTACCTTTCCCCCTTTGAGTTTTTCCCATTTTTTTAGCTTCTTATCCTCTCAGATCCATCCATACCACACCCATGATATTAATGCACATTCGGATATGTTTATGACTGGGCTCTGTGAATATAATAAACTAATATATTGTTTTACAGGTGATCACATGTATTAATATATCCAAAGTGTGTTCAAACACTTTTTTAAATGTTAAACTATTTTCTGAAGCATGTGTGAACAAAATCTTTAGTGATTATTGAGAGTTAATACTTTGATAATTATACATGGAGACACTGTTGTGGCTAACATGCCTAAGTATTCATCAATTTATAAATTATGGCTAGAGACAATTGTCACATGGTCATTTTTTATATACTTTTTGCCACTTGCACATAGTGTGGGACTTGCCAGGACAGGTGTACGCCTGACTCCCGTTTTTGGAGATAAGAACCCTGGTGCTCTATCTGCCTCTCCACAGTCTTCTTTTGTGTTTTGTAGGTCTTCCTGAACAGCTTCCGTACATTAGTGTAATCCCCATTCTCATGATATGCCCCAATGTGGGCATGTACCTGTGCCTATTACAGTCTGTTCCTTATATGCTACGTGGGAAGGTCCAGTACCTGGATTGTGCTATCTAGTGATATACCTGTGGTGTTCACTTCCCCCATTTAACCATCATCAGTGTCAACCCCTCTTCTGTTCAACGCCTCATGCTGCTCATGAAGACAAATGTTACCCCCCCCAGTGTATAAGACTCAAGATTATTGTGTAGATGACATACCTTCTAATGGATGTGTCTTAGATTATCTCTGTCAGTACTGTGCTGTGGTTATGATCACTACTTTTGCTGAGCATTGTTTGGGGTGTGTTTAACCCTTTAATACCGAGTGCAGCTGCTGTGGTACATGTTTGTTTGCTGATTGGCATACTCTTGCATACTGTGGTCTATGTTCCCCTGGACATTGCGATTTATTATGTGCAGGTGTGATATTGGCAATATTTGATGTTTCCTTATATATGTGAAGAGTCTAACATATTATCATATATATATATATATATATATGTGTGTGATTTTTATTTTTCACATTTTGCCTCTGTGACTGTAACATACTATTTCTAATGGAGTTATATTATTTATGTGGCTATATATTAATGTGCTGTCTCTTTAATAGTATTATCCATCTGTGATCAAAACATATTCTGTTTCCATATGTCTGATGAGTCACACATAAACTAAAAGGTGGGGAGACTAGATAGAAGTAATGGGGTAGTAAGTGTAGAGAGGGTAAGGAATAAATTAACTAGTCATGTGGGAATAGATGGGGGGGTGGGGGGTGGGTTAGTATAGTCAATATGGAGGTAGCATTAAAAACTCAAGTATAGTGGCAGGCACTCCACAACTACAGACTCATAACATAAGGTGTATGCTTGCTAATGCCAGAAGCTTGCCAGGAAAAATGGGAGAGTTATAATCATTAGCAGTTAATGAAAAATGGGATTAAATAGGAATTACTGAAACATGATGGGATGACTCATGACTGGACTGTTCATCTGGATGGTTATAACCTATTTAGGAAAGATAGGGGTAATGGTAAAAGGGGAGGAGGAATTTGTCTGTATGTTAAGCCTGAATTTAAGCCTATATTAAGAGAAGATATTTATGGTGGAACGAGTGATAATATTGAATGTTAGTGGATATAGTTAAATAGCAGAACAGCAAATTCCAAAAGAATATTGCCAGAAGTATGCTATAAACCCCCAAATATAATTGAAAGTGAAGAAATGCAATTCATTTTACAGATTGGAAATGCAGCTAAGAATGGGAAAGTTCTAATAATGGGCGATTTTAACTACCCTGAAATAAACTAGATGAGTGAAACCAGCAGTACGGGTAACAGGAGCAGGTTCTTGAGTACACTCAGGGATCATAATCTGGCCCAGTTTATACAAGAGCCTACTAGAAATGAAGCTTAGATTTAGTCATCACAAATAATATTGATATGGTATCAAATGTTGAAATAGGGGCAACCTTTGGGAAACAGTGATCACAACACAGTCTCATTTGAGATTGAAATAAAAAAACAAAACTGTAAGGGACCAACAAAAACTCTTAATTTTAAAAGGGCAGATTTTAATGGTCTAAGGGCAGCAATACAACTGGGACAGAGAACTGAGGTAAAAAGACTAAACATAAATGGACAATGTTCAAATCCTTACTAAATATACATACACATCGGCATATACCATGTGGAAATAAAAGTAAAAGGAGTACATTTCATCCAAGGTGGCTTAAGAATGATTTAAAGATAAAGATACAGAGTGAAAAACAGGCATTTAAATTATACAAATAAGAGCGGACAGAGTACAAGGAAATCAACAAGGCCTGGCTAAAATAGAAAATGAAAAATGTCAGTATATTAATGGAAGAAGGCCAGGAAGGAAGAAATAGGAGCATTACAATGTGACACAGGCCATCTGATAATTAGTGACCAGGAAAAGACAGATGAGCTAAATATGTTCTTTTCTTCTACACAAGGGAGGTTAGAGTGGTTGGTACACTGCAACATAGTGGGGCTACACTACCTTCACCAAATAATTAGTTAACGCAGGAAGAAATCCCAAAAAGGTTATAAAAAAAAGGTTCTTATGGAATATATCCAAGGGTACTGAGGGAACTGGGTTATCAAGATTTACTCAACACAGGGTCGCTACCAGATGACTGGAGAAAAATAGAGATGATACCTATATTTAAGAAGGGAGCGAGAGCAAATCCAGGGAATTATAGACCTGTAAGCCTCACTTCTGTTATGGGAAAGCTTTTAGAAGGGTTAATAAGGGATAATATACAAGAATATGTCTATTCAAACAGGATTATAAGTAGGAGACAACATGGATTTATGAGAGATAGGTCATATCAAACAACTCTAATTAATTTCTATGAGGAGGCTAGTAGGAACTTGGATCAAGGCAACTCAGTGGATGTAGTCTTTTTAGAGTTTGCAAAGGCTTTTGATACAGTGCCACATGGGAGACTTGTGCAAACTAAGGGATACAGGAATTTCAGCAAACATATGCACATGGATTGAGAGCTGGCTAAAAAACAGGAAGCAAAGGGTTTTGTAAATGGAACATACTCCAATTGGACTAATATGGTAAGTGGGGTTCCTCAGGGTTCAGTATTAGGTATTTATTAACGACTTAGAAGTAGGACTGGGAAGTATTGTCTCCATTTTTGCTGATGACACTAAGATGTCCAAGGTAATTAAATAAGAAAATGATGTACTTTCTCTCCAAATGGATTTTCATAAATTAGAGAAACTGGCAATTAAATGGCAGATGAGATTGAATACAAATAAATGTAAGATTATGCATCTGGTAAGGAAAAATAGCCATGCAATTTATAAACTTAAACAAGCAAATTCCAGGAGTATCAGATATTGAAAGGGATTTGGGAGTGCTTATGGACAACCACCTACGTAACAGTTCTGAATGACAGGCAGCATTTGCAAAGGCAAATAAACTATTAGCATGTATTAAGAAGTGTATAGAAGCAAGGGAAGCAAATATAAATCTGCCACTATACAAATCCCTAATACGCACTAATTTGGAATATGGAGTAGTGTTTTGGGCACCACTTCATAGAAAGGACATATTAGAACTTGAGAAAGTACAGAGAACAACAAAACTAATAAGGGGAATGGAGGGGCTAAGTTATGAAGAAAGACTAACCAAATTAAACTTATTTTCTCTAAAAAATGCATCTAAGAAGGGATATGATTACCCTATATAAATACATCCAGGGTCAGTACAAAGATTTATCAAAAGAGCTTTTTGTGCCAAGAGGTTTTCAACTTACAAGAGGACATCCTTTGGTTAGAAGTAAGACGATTTCACCTCAACGGAAGAAAAGTGTTCTTCACAGTAAGGGTGTTTAATCTATGGAATTCTCTACCAAGGGAGGTGGTCACAGCGGATTCAATAGATAATTTTAAAAAGGGATATATTTTTAAATAAAAAGGGCATTCTGGGTTATCCTGGTTAATTACATAGAGAGTATTGATCCAGGGGGGAAGCTGATCGCCAGTAACTCGGGACAGGAAATATTTTTTTTTTCTCTCTTGAGACAATTAGTACATTTTCGCTTGTTTTTTTTTTTCTGTTTGCCTTCCTCTGGATCAATTAACAATTAATCCTCATATTCCAGATCAGAGGAGATCTTAAAAGTTTGAACTTGATGGGCTAAACGTCTTTTTTCAACCTTAATTACTATGTAAATATGTAACATGGAAATGAAATTGCATTGAGGATGGGCGGTTGAGGAGTGAGGTTGTGGGGGGGTTGAAGAGGGAGGATGAGGAGGGGGTTGAGGATGAGGAGGGAGGTTGAGGATGAGGAGGGAGGTTGAGGAGGGGGTTGAGGATGAGGAGGGAGGTTGAGGATGAGGAGGGAGGTTGAGGATGAGGAGGGGGGTTGAGGTTATGGAGGGGGTTGAGGATGGGTGGGTTGAGGATGAGGAGGGAGGTTGAGGATGAGGAGTGGGGTTGAAGATTGAGGTTAAGAATGAGGAGGGTGATAAGGGAGGGGGGAAGAGACACAGGAAAGGGAGAGGGGAGAAGAGACACGGGAGAGAGAGGAGGGACACAGGGGGCAGCACATTTCCCACCCTCAGCTTATACTGGAGTCACTCATTTTACCCAGTATTTTGTGGTAAAATAGGTGCCTCGGCTTATACTCAGGTCGGCTTATACTCGAGTATATACAGTAATTTGGTAAAAAGCGTCAACAATTTCTGAAGGCTACTGTGGATTTCCTGGGGACCTTCCACTTACACGAAATCATTGAGGTAATGGATGACTATTGGGCATCCAACAAGATGACTATTGGGCATCCAATAAGAAGGATCCAACAAAATGCCCTTTTGGTTCTGAATGTGAGCTTAAGGCCAAAACAGTACAGAGAAAAAGTACAGAGAAGGCAACAAAACTAATAAGGGGAATGGGGGGACTAAGCTATGAAGAAAGACTAAACAAATTCAACTTATTTTCTCTAGAAAAAGGGGGTCTAAGAGGGGATATGATTACCTTATATAAATGCATACAGGGTCAGAATAAGGTTTTGTCAAGTGAACTTTTTCTGCCACTATGTTTTCAACTGACAAGAGGGCATCTCTTGAGGTTAGAAGGAAAAAGATTCAATCTTAATGAAAGAAGCGGTTCTTCACAGTAAGGGTGGCTAAACTGTGGAATTCTCTACCAAAGGAGGTGGTGACAGAGGATTTGACAGATAACTTTAAAAAGGGAATGGATATATGTTTTTAAATAAGAAGGGCATTCAGGGTTATCCTGGATAACCAGAGAAGGAGTATCTAGGGTCAGGGAGGCATTTAATCTTTTTTCTCTTTTGACACAATTGGCAATATTTCAATGTGTTTTTCTTTTCTTTTTTTGGGGGCTTTCTCTTTTCTTTTTTTTTTGTCTTTCTCTGGATCAATTAAGAATTTACAATCAATCTGCATATTATAAAGATGAGAGAAGATCTAAAAAGATTGAACTTCATGGACTGAAAGTTCAACCTCAATTACTGTTAAACTATGTAACTAAATTTGCCTACCTTATTAACAAAAATATTAGGTATACTTTTAAAATTATTCAAAGGTCTAGTCATGAGTATTACATTACTTTACTTTTGGCATAGGTAAATGTAAACAGATTAGCTCACTCAACTTATCTTTCTTTCCCCCTCCCCTCTCTCTTACCAAAGGACCCCTCCAGCCACGACTTTACCAAGCCCTAACCAGTAAAAAAAAACAACAGCACAGTATCAAATTATTTGTTTTTGATGCTTCACTTTATTGTTGTAATACAATGTTTTTTTTATATTTTAATTACTTAGTACAGTATATTAGCATGTATTCTAAGGTTAAGGGAGACACTAGATACTAGTCATTTTTGTAGTGTGAAATGTATTTTTCTTATGAAACTAGCATTGATACTCATATTATACTATGTTAGAATACATTCTATATTGTGGTTATTTCATGAAGTTTAATACTTGAATTCACTCACAATTTAGTATATATTCCTGTTAATATCACCCTTCTTTTGTTGTACCCAATACAATTTTCCTGTGCAATGAAGAAATATATATATGCTTAACACTGAATTACCTAGGTACAAACATAATCACACTCAAAAAACTTAATAAACTTAAACTAATAGGCACTTAACAACAATGCAATAAAAAAGAGGGATTCACTTACGTTATATAAACCTACCAGTATGACTCAACTTGAAATGTAAAATAACTCCATCTCCAGGGTTTATCAAATCGGGGTAACAAGGGCGCAATAAATGTGGTCAAGGCTCCCACACCTGGGTAAGAACCGCAGAGAACTGCGCTATGATGACCCTCTGCGCTCCAGCCTGCATCCCATCTGCCCCATCTCATATTTACTGGACCTGCTTGCTGGAGGCTGCCAAGGCTAAGGTAAGGGGCTAAATATATATGTGGGGCAGTGGGACTGGCATGTTTCACTAGGATCATTTTGTATGTAATGGAACTATCATTGTGTGCATGTGTCACTAGGAGCATGTTGCATTGCATGTTTATCACTACATACATTAAAAACATGTTATGCAACATACTCCTAGTGACACATGTACACAATGCCTGGCCCATATGGCACACTGTCAGACCCTTACCTTAGCATTGGCAGCCTCCAGTAAATATGAGATGGGGTCCTCTGTGGCAGATAGGATGCAGGCTGGAGCGCAGAGTGTCATCATGGCGCAAGTTCTTGGCGCCCTGATGATGGCGCGCTGTTCTGCAGCGAGTGAAGGTCGGGGCGCCAGAAGTTATAACACAGTAGGAAAACATACCTGTCTGTGAGAAAAACACAAACTGAATTCCATTAATCATAAAAAGTCTTCAAAAATGTAGATTTCCGCCCAAAAAAGTTGTATTCCCATGGCTTACACAGAGCGAATATTGTTAGTTTGCTATATACTTGAACTGCAGTGGTCCTTCAACACAGGTGGGAACAAGTCTCGAGGCCTTATACAATTCCATGGAAAGAGGTTTCACCATTCACTGATTCTGTAAATATGTTCATCACTTGAGTAGATTCTGAAGGTAGATAAGTAGTGCCACACTGCACAGTAAAAGGGCAAGAACTTACCACTTGTGATGTATATTCTCCTCCCAAAATACAAATAAATGAAGAGACCGAACTAGTAAGTTTTCAAAAGGATACACTCAGTGGTAGCCAAATATATACTGTATATAGCTTAAGAGCTAGGAAGACTTTATAGGAGCCAGACATACTGTTTTCTGGGAGCCTGTAAAGAAGCTGTTCATAGAGATATGTTATACTTTGGAATAAAACATTCCTATTTATTACATGCTAGGTCAGGAGAGATCCTTTTTGCTGTTTGAAACTATCATTATCATTGCTTACATTTCAAATATTCCCTATTATTTCCATTGCAAGATAATATGAAGTTTCATAGTGCGGACATAGTGGGACCAGAAGAGACTTCGGTATGTGGATAATTACCTAGATCCTGAAGCCAAACAATCATAGGCCCCTATGCTAATCCCTGAACAATCCAATACAAGTGCCGTATTGGCACAACAAATTCTACCTAGTTATGTTAATCATCTACCCTTAAAACATTGGGAGAGAACTTCTATGAGTCACTTTGCAGACTCTAAGCCGGTGTTGTAAATTATGGATAACTTTTCCATTGACTTTTCACACTGTCTATAGATTATGAGTTATTCTGAGAGACTATCATCCCATGGAATATGGTTAACAACATTGTATGATCTTTTAATTGTTGTGTGTTCCTATCAATCTGACATGCACTTATCATGCACCGACATTGTTCACTTAGCAGTTAATGTTTAAAGCTATCCTTTCCTAGATGTGATCATGTCCTTATCTAATGTTCTTGATTGTTATTGGCTCATAAAAATATATTGATATATAACTGATGTGGGGCCTCTGCAGCACATGCATATACACACTCTACAGAGGTTTTTGCGTATTGTGTCATACTAACCAATCAGTGAGCATATGTCAGCAAAAGTCGTTAAGATGTTGCAGAAAGGTTTTCCCCTTATGGCCTAGTACACTACAGTCTGTAACTGCTAACCACTGGTATATGCGGCTGCTCTGGCCTCCTCCTCCATCATCCTTCAGACCTTTGCCTGGCTGTCATTGTAACAATGCCTTTCAAATCTCACATCCCTATTTTCAAAACCAAGCTCCGTAACTGCGGCTGCTACCTCCTTCCAGGCCTTGCCCCTGGGGCTGGCCTTAATGTCCCAAACCTCAGTAATAATATGGCCGTGGACACGGATGTTATTAAGGTGTACCACCATCTCCTCTGGCCTATAGTTAGGGGACCTATGTTTGGCTCGAGACTCTTGTCCTACGGACTGAACTTGGATCCGGACCTCCCTGCTCTGACCCTGAGGCCTGTCTCCCCCCACCCCTACTCCCTCCCTCCTGAGATCAGCCCCCCTGAACTATGTGTGCATAGGTCTATGGGCTCTACCCACCATCCTTCTACCTCATTTCCCAAATAGTATCTGATTCTCTAGAATAATTAAAAGAAGATAGTCCTGCACTCCAAAATAATTCTCTCCTGCTCTCTCTCTCTCTCTGTAGAATGAAACCTGCGTGCTAATTTGTAAAAATCTACAACACAGTCAACGGTGGGGTATGATGCTTGCAAATATATATATGGTATGCCTGTCAATCATTAATTTGCTAGTCATTTCCCATTGGCTGCTATGTCGGTGGCACAGCAAGAATAGCTGTAACAGTTGATTGGAGAACTTTTTATGTGGGTGCCGTAACCCAGCCCCTTCAGTGCTACTGACGAGAGCATGGCTTACACAAGCTGACTGCCATACTGCTGTGTAGCAAAAGATTAACGTACACACACAACGTGGGTGAAAAATTCTCCTGCAGCAGATTTAAGACATTGTTGCAAAATACACAGTTAGTTTAGCATAGGGCTCATGCTTATTTTAACAATTAAGAGATAAATCAATATCCCAAACAACCAAACATGTGAGATACTATGTCCACTTTGTTGTATTTTAAGGAATTCTTCAGGTTGTTCAGTAGGGTATTTATTCATGTCTTTCGCAGGCAATTTTACTTCTTTTTAGTAGAATTAGTCTAAGCTGACATCCCTGTCGTAGTGTAATGTGTATAGCATATGTTGTGTTTTCTATCAGACATGGTTGGGATTAGAGGTTTCTGTGCTTTAGTTAGTGTGCATCTAGTTGTAAAAATAATCTGTGCTACAGGAAATTGTTGACCCTTGGGGATGTTTTGCACTGGTAATCCTTAGAGAGCTTCTACTGGAGTTTTATTGCTGTTATATACTATCAACATTCCAGTTAGGTGTTAGAGTCAATACCTTATGAGCGTTTTAAGTATTTTTGTAAAGCAATTTAAAGGGAGAAGTTGTCAGTTGACTTTTCCTTTATACTATCCCTTATTAGCCCTTTGAAAAGATTCCCAACTACTTAAGTGAGATTTACAGGGCTATAATTTCCTGGATTTGTTCTTGCTCCCTTCTTAAATATAGATATCAACTCTGCTTTTCTCCAGTCATCTGGCAGAGACCCTGTGTTGAGTGAATCTTGAAAAAATAGATATAATGGTTTGGCTATTACAGAACCCAGTTCCCCCGGTACCCTTTGATGTATTCCATCAGGATCTGGGGCTTTATTAACATTTATTTTTTCCAACCTCTTTTGGATTTATTTCTGTGTTAACCAATTATTTAGTGATAGTAGTATTTTGTTGCAGTGTCCCAACCACTGGTACCTCCCTTGTATATACCAAAGAAAATAACCTATTTAGCTCATCTGCCTTTTCCTGGTGACTAATTGTCAGACAGCCTGTTTTACATTGTAATGTTCCGGTAGCATCCTTTCTGACCTTCTTCCCATTAATATATTTAAAAAAATATTTTAAGGTTAGTCATACTCTCCTTTGCAACTAACTTTTCATTTGCTATTTTAGCCAGTCTAATAGCCAGGTTAGGGATACTGTAGTTCTGTAGGAAACACAAACTTTTTACAGATAGGAATAAGTTTCTCAGTTATAATAAAATAAAATACTTTGTTCAGCAAACAAAATGAATATCTACTTAAACATACTTACTAAAAATCAGGAACAGCCCTGACTATCCCGGGCAGCTAACTTGCTATCCCGGCAGATAAAAAAAAAATATATTTCTTGTGGAAATGGAAGTGCAAATGGCCAAACAGATAATGTCAGGTCCAGTACTTACAGACTTGCAGTAATATGTAAGCATTTTCTATTCATCAAAAATGGGTTGAGCATGGGCATACCGTTCCCTCCACATGCTCCACCGCAGGGGTGCATGTAAACGCTGCTTAAATAATGAAAATATGGTTGGGAAATAAATCCTTCTCTTGGACAGAAATAAATGTCTGGTGCTCATCCAGACTATCAGAATACCTCCAGGGATCAAGATAATGTAAAACTTAATTTTTTTTTGTATTTCTAAAGAAATAGAGAGTTTAAAATATATTCAAAATCAATAGTGAGAGACCCAGATTTTCCACCTATAAGTTACATAGTGTGCTATTTGTGATTTTCTGAGATATAGGTAACAATACTACTCGTTGACAATACTACTTTTAGTATCTTATGAGATGCAATGTGTCTTTCTAGTGTGTGGGAGTAGAGTTATTCCGAGGAGTTGCTGTTACCAATAACAGTATTATTAGTGACAACAAAATTATTATTATCATTATTATTCTTTATTTGTAACGCACCACCATATACCATAGCACTATACATGGGTTAAGTGCAAAGCAAGTATTCATAGCAAACATAAAAATGGATGATGATGCAGCAGATTTTACACAAGAACCAGCCTCATCAACTAACCAACTATCTGTGATCAGAGTCAGTCACATGGCTGCTCGACCATTACAGCAGTGGCCCTGGATACCTCTCTGCAGGGCGATGTGCCTTGTGCTCCCCTACTGAGAAGTGGCAGCCACAGCTTTGCTCAGCTTTGTTTTTTGAGGATCCTGGAGGTGCTCCAGCTTCCCTAAATCTCAGCATGCCAAATGCCCTCAGCATTAACTTGGATCAAAAAATGCATCTGGCTGTTGATACTTTTTCTATGCCCTGCACCATTGGAAAAAAAAAAAACAATTTAAATATTGCCAATTGTCTCAAAACGGGAAGAAAAAAAATAAAATTCCTTCCTGACCCCAGATACTGGCAATTGGACTCCTCTCTGGATCAATACTCCCTCTCTAATTTAGCAGGATAACCCTTAATGCCCTTTTTACTCAAAAATATATCCAACCCCCTTTTAAAGTTAACTATTGAATCTGCTGTCACCACCTCCTTTGGTAGAGAACTCCACAGATTAACCACCCTTACTGTGAAGAACCCTTTATTTTCTTTAAGGTTGAATCTTTTTAATTCTAACCTCAAAGGATGTCCTCTTGTCAGTTGAAACCTGTTGGCACAAAAAGTTCACTTGACAAAGCTTCTGGGAAGATAGGCTGTGTTTCATTGGATATTTTCCTATCCAGCAATTGCAATAGCTACCAAAAGACATATAAAACACCATAATTGCTTACTTGGTCCATATACCTCTGCCCACCAAGCGGGGTAAACAGTTTTACATTCATGTTGTATTGTAATTTAAATTTTTATGTGTTCTGGGAATATGTGGTAAAACTAATATGACACTTGTGGAGGGAGTAATAAAGAATGTGGGAGTTACAACTTTAAGCCTGGTCCCTCCTGCTAGCTCCAGTGGCCCATTGGTATTTCCTGGCCCAATACCAGCCGTGTAGCTGAAACGCGACGTGAACCTGTGACAGCATGATTGCAGCCCCAAAAACTTGCATGGACTGTCAAGATGTGCTAATTGAGACATCAGACACAGATAAACATGTGTAGCAGATGTCAGTTGACACAGATTAAGTAGTGTCAAGTATTGTAACTAATCCCCTTTGATCGGGCTAAGCATTGGAATTGATACCCTTTGATCCACTGTCAGAGATAAATTGCACATTTGCATGTGTTCTATAACTGACGTATAGTGCAGACCTCCCATACATTTTTTATGGCAGTTTTTTCATGAAAATATAAATGGGGCATACAGCCCCGTTTAAAAAGTTTAGTGACCATCCCCTACCTAAACCCAAGAGTAGCCCCTATATATCTAATAAATGTCAAATGACCCAGGGCACTGTAGGCTTCCTTTACCAAAGATAACCTCAAGGCATCAACTGTCCTTGCCGGCGACATTGGATCTGGGAGATGAATAGGATTCCCTATAGCAGCCAAATGGCCAGTGTGTGTATGCTGACTAGGTTGGCAAGATAAGCTTCACATTACTCCAACAAAGGGGAACAGTAGGCTAGTTGGTGCCCAACTCTTGGGTAAACCTGGAACTTCCTTCCACACCAATCAGCACTCACAGCTGCCAATATTGACTGATCGAAGGCTTGTCCGACCAATTCCATTAATATGTACCATCAATGATTCTGATTGGCCCACGAACAGAATGTGGAAAAAAATCCCCCCCCCAAGTTGCTCAAACCATATTTTATCATGTATAAAAGAGGAGACCCATAAAAATTGTGTTTTTTATTGAAAAATAGCCTGTTTTGAGAGCTTGCTGTTCAGTCATTCCTGATATCCTAAAAACAACCTAAAGGCTTATTCTACAATTAGGATTGGTTCTCTTTGGCCTTTTCAAGCCCAACAAAGACTAGATAATGACAAACTGGTGGCAGTAGTTGGATCCCTTCTGTACACTCAGGATGTAGACTATGAAGACCTGTCTATTGCAGAACTGAGGGACCAAATTAAAATGAGAGGAAACAAACTACCAGGCTCCCAGACCAAAGCTGGAGCTTTGCAAGGTGGAGGAAGTGGGCTGAAAACTAGGGAGGCAGGAGGGAGCTACCCTATCATCAGGGGGTAGTACTGACACTGGAGGCAAACCTGAGGCGCACCAAGGAGGACTGTGAGGTACTGGGTGGCTCTTACTTCGGGAGCTAAGCATGGAATAAAGTGCTAGGACTGATGGACCACACACACACATGTGTAGGGGTGAGCTTCCCCCCCACATACACCCAAGGAGGACCCAGCCATCTTGACATGCCTTCTACTGCAAGGGAGATCATCTCCAAATCATTACCCGAGAAAGATTGCAATCCCCAATGTTTTGGATGTCATCGAAGGCGCCATTTGAAGTAGGATTACCCCAATTCACCCCTTCTGCAAAATTTGGTCCCTGCCCAGCTACTGTATTATCTGGGCAAGGGAGAAGGATTGTTCCATGACTGCTCACATGATTGTATACCGTACTCCTCCATTAGCTCCATACAATTAACCCAAGGGGACAACCGGCGCAGGTTGTCTTTCATGGCAAATCTGTCCACAGATTTTGGGACACTCGAGCGGCCACAACAGTTATTACTCTGGAGTTTGTTACCCTCACTGCCTTGCCTACGAAAATGGTGGATGTGATGGATGCAGGGGCCAATGATTTTTTATCCCTGTGGCCCGGATCCACATTGATTGGGGAACCGGGAGGGGAGTGTGAGAGGAGGGGGTGATGTCTGGACTAACACTCAATGTGTCCTGGACAACCATCTCAGACATATGGAGTGTTGCTACATTAATACCCTAACCCTCTCCATAGATACTTCCTGGTCCATCCCAGCCAAACCAGAGGACTGAATCATGTCTACAGCCAAGGACCAGGCATAAGTCCAATACCTGCTTGTAGACAGGGGTTACAGTGGGCTAGCATAGCGTAGTTAAAGACAGTCCTAGTACAGGACTTCACACTAGAAGGGATGAGGAAGAAAGCTGGTCAGTAAGGAAAGTCTTTCATTTGAGAATAATTGCTCCTGGGGAAGAAGGGTCCTGGGGAACGAGGGTCCCCCAGGGGGAAAACAAAAGAGCATCTGATCATCCTAAAATAGTTTAGGGCTAAGCCCTAAGTATTAGCTCATAATGTCTACCTGGGCACATGGGCAGCAAGCAAACCCATAAGCACCTAACCTTTGTTATACTGGTCAGGGATTAAAAGGGATGTCATTACCTACTGTGACACCTGTGACCCTGTCAGAGCTATGGACACCATTGAAGGGCCCAATGGAACAGGGAAGAAATACAGTATATGCCGATCATAGTGGAATATGTCACATGGTAATCAGAGGCAGTAGCACTTATTATACTATTTCCACCAATATTAGTTGGGAATTTTTTCCTCCACTATTTAACTCTACTCACAAGCATTCAACATTATCGATAGTCCCACCATAAATATTTTTTCTGACTACAGGCTTATATTCAGGATTAACATACAGATAAATCCCTCCTCCTCTTTTACCATTGAGCCTATCTTTCCTAAATAGGTTATAACTATCCAAAATGAACAGTCTAGTCATAAGATTCATCACATCATGTTTCAGTAATGCCTATTAAGTCCCATTTCTCATTTACTGCTAATAATTCTAACTCACCCATTTTCCCTGGCAAGCTTTTGGCATTAGAAAGCATACACCATATGTGGTTATGAATTTGTAGTTTTGAAGTGCTTTCCTCTATACTTTTGTTACTTAGCAATACCTTCCTTTTGAATATACTAACCCTTCTCTTCTCCTCCCCCATTACTAGTTTATTAATTCTTTACCCCCTCTACACTTACTTCTATCTAGTCCCTCCCCCCCACCTAGTAGATTAAAACCTCCCCCAGCCTTTCAAACTTCCTTTCCCCTAGCACACAAGCTCTTTTGTCATTAAGGTACAACACATCACTGCTGTAGAGATTGTACCAAAGTGATAAGTCAACCCAATGCTATGAAAACCCAAACCCATTCATAGTGCACCACATTTTTAGATATGCATTAACCTCCCTAAGCTCCTTCTGTCTCCCTGAGGTCGCATGTTGTACTGATAGTATCTCAGAAAATACTACTATGCAGGTTTTTGTCCTAAGCTTGTTTTCTAGTTATATAAAATTATTCTTTAGGATACTCCATCTTCCACTTTGTCTATGGCAGCAGTATTTACCAAGACTGCTGGTTCATATCCAGGCCCTCCCAATAATTTATCTACCCGATTCATAACATGCTTAACCTGAGCACCTGGGAGACAGCAATCTGGGTGACAACTCACCCTGTCTACCTTCCTAATAATATAGTCCCCCACCACAACCTGTCTGTTACTCTGCCTATTCTACCCTTCCCGTCCTCCAGTTCTCCTGGCTGTTAGAGAATACAGATCTATCTGGCATTGCCATTCCTGAATGGACATCCCAAACAGTTTCACTCAATCTGGCAAATCTGTTGAATCTTGTCAAATCAAAACTGGCTTGCCTTCTCCTCCTATTCCATCTGCTTCTCCTTTTAACTGTAACCCAGCTACCTCCCTGGATATCCTCACTAGCCCCATCTCCAACATCCTTTCCAGTGGAGCAATATCACTGTGTGCTGCAAATTTCCTCTCCAGTTCTCCAATTTGAGCTTTAAGAGAGACAACATGCTCACACCAGTCACAGAGTTATTGACTCTGGATCACCTGTTCCAGCAGTGCATACATGTGGCAGGATGTACACTGAGTGAGGTTGCCAATGGACTGATTCATGATTACTAATTACAAAAATACAGTGAGAAAACATATCAATATATTCGTATAAAGCTTTAACAAAAATGTTTTTCTTTTTTCCCTTTCTATTTTGTTTTTGCCTTCTCATTTACCCTTATTTCTGCTTCTTTATTCCCCTTTCTCTGCTACAACTTTATCACTTTTTTTTAACTGCCTCATTTTCTTTAAACTCCCACATACTATAACTGTACTTTTACTGGAACTGTTTGCAAGCTCACTAGTTCTCTGCTTCCTCTGTTTAAATGAGATTTTGACTACTCACCTGTAAGGTAATAAGTGAACACAGCAAATAATCACACTACTTTTCAAAAGCCAAATATCTAAGCTCATCCTCATACCACTGCCCGAACCAATGGTCTCTGTGAAAGGTTCAACAGTACCCTGAAACAAACGTAACCCGGAAACATTCCCTGCATGGACGAGCTGCTTAATCACCTTGGCACCACCACCTACCTGACCACCATCAATCTGTCAAAGGAATTCATTACCCCCCTTTGGCATTTACCAGTATACAGTATAATAATAATAACAACACAGTTTCAGATGAAGAACACACCCTCCACCTTCCAGAGACTGGTGGATCAGCTCTTCCAGGGCCATCAGGATTTTGCCAAGTTCTACCTAGATAACCTCGCTATTTTAGCATGTCATGGGATGATCACTTAACACACATAGAACAAATTTTAGAAGCAATGAAGCAGGCTGGACTCTTGATTCTCTTCAACATGTGTTAGTGGGCTACGGTGGAAGTACAGTACCTAGGACAACGGATGGGGAGTGAGACGACCAGGCCAGAACCTACTATGGTACAAAAATGATGAGTTTGTAATTTTGGAAATCGTTTGAATTCTGCTGAGCAAAGAAATAATCCAATATTTTACAGTTAAGTAGTAATAGGTATTCATAATAGGATAAAAATGTATCATATTATTATTGCAAAGTATTTTACATTATTCAATCTAATAAATAGCTCTCCAAATTTGTGGCACGGAGCACAGGAATATTTGTGAAATCTGTATCGTTATTTAAAAAACACTATTACAAATACTGTCTTTGTGTTAAAAGAGCACAAATTGTGTCAGACTGTTTTTGGCACATTATTATTGTTGAATTTATTTTGATCCTTATCTGTGTAGTGGAATTTTAATTTTGTTGAATAAAAATCAGAAGTTTTATGAAAAAGGATTAAGCCTTACTGTCCCTTTATGTATGCACCAGATATGTGAAAGCAAACTGTAAATGGAAGTATGCAACAGGCCAAAAATACTAGTAGCTGTGGAATCCATAAAAATGTATAAGTTTAGCAGATTCTCCTAGTGTTTAGAGCAGTGGTGGACAACTCAGTCCTACAAGGGCAGCTGACTCTCTGCTTTAAAGTAGGATGATTGATCAGTTGAATGAAACTGATTAACTCATCTGAGCTCAGACAAATATAACCTGAATTCACAAGCAGAGAGATACTGAAATCTTGGACTGTTGATGGCCCTCACCTTTGAGAAGAAGTTTTGGAACCACCAGTACAGAAAATGAACTAAATGCTGTGATAGTGTGCCCCCAGAGGCCAGATGAAGGCACTGTAAGATATATCCCCAGGAGTGAAGTGGTTAACCAAAGTTTAAAAGACACACTCAGAGGAATGGGTGTGGCTCCTATTAGAGACTGGCTTGAGAGAGCTGAAGTGTTTGCAAGTTGTGCAGTGCCACTGCCAGTGGCTGCACTGAGAGATGGTGGAGCAAAGCAAAAAGCTTTGACGAGAGAGCCTGCAGGTGTCAGTTGATAAGAAGAACTAAAAGACCCAAAAGGTGACTACCGAAGAAGGGATCTGCTTTTGAAAGAGAGGCCTAGGTTACAGAGCCTGAGAGACAGTCTCAACTAAGAGGTGAGAGAGTGAGAGAAACACCTCTGCTGCTTAAAGGACTGTGAAATTTATAACTAAGACAGTGAGGGAACTGTAGTTTAGTTATTAGGCGCAAGCTAGGTTTTTCTTTTTATTTCTGTTCTGTATATTATTTGTTGGCTAAAAGCAATAAAGCCTGTTAAAACATTTAAAGGCATCCTGTTTCCTCTATTATAGTGCTGGATACTAGGGCATTGATCCTGAGCGTGACAGGATCTGTCACATAATGATGACAGTGTTGGGATGATAATGGAGGAACTAGTGAAAGCCCTGGTAGAAGCCACTAGACACCAGTAGGAGGGCATAGCACGCCAGCAAGAAAACAGAGAGAAATAGCTGAGGGAAATTGCAGAGGACAGAGCCCATGCTGCAAAAGAGGATAGCCTAAGAGATGCTGCTGCACATCTGAGTGAGGCCACAGAGAAATGGCGGAGACAAGCAGAAGAGGACAGAGTGCAAATTAGAGATTTTTGGGGGAGCACAGAAAGAGCAGCTGCAGCAACTGTGGTCTTCAACACTGTGGTTCCAGATTCAAGTGGAAGTATGAATCATAATCGCTGATGAAACATATCTCCTGAATTTTAAGAAAATTGCCACTAGGAAAGGTTGGCCTAAAAAGCACTGAGCAACAGTCCTTGGTCCCTATCTGTGTGGAGAAGCACATAAAGTATATTGTGTTTTGCCTGAAGAAAAGGCAACAAATTATTGTATCCTGAAAGAAGAGATCCTTAACAGAGTAGGAGTGAAAAGAGTACAGAGATTGCACTCCTGGGATTTTTTTGACAGACAGGCTTATCGCTACCCAAGTGGCATGCTTGTCTACCCAAGTTTAAAATGCAGTTTCCCTGTTAAGGGAAGGCAAACCAAACCTAATGCAGAAGGAAATCAGGAGTTAGAGACCTGGTGGATGTCAGAGAGAGTGCAAAAAGCCACCAAGTTCAGTACTAAGAATGAGACTGAAGGAGCTGTAAATGAGACTGCAGATGAAGAAAATGAGAATGCTGGAGAGCCAAAAGTGAGACTGCAGAGAGCGCCAAAGAGACTGCAGAAAGCACCAAAGGGACTCCACAGAGGGCAAGTGAGACTGCAGAGAGCGCAAGTGAGACTGCATAGAAAGAAACAGGGATTGCTGAGAAAGCAAAATAGGCCACTGATGCAGATAAAGAACCTTTGCTCCTGAAGCAAGATGATGATATAAAAACAACTAAAGTTGTGAGCAAAGGTCAAGGAGAAAAGGACAAAGTTATGTCACTGACTGAGTGCAAAACCAGCCTCAGTGTCAAGCATGTGATAAATAGCCTCATTCATTTGCCAGCTCGCAGCTCACTCGCCGATGGCCGCATGTCAGCGAGTGAGCTGCAAGTTGCGGTTCCCCTCCATTTCCAAGGCTCTTCAAATAGCCAAGTCCGAGACTTGCAGCCCGACATCCAAAATCGGAAATCCATGTTTCCGACGTAAGCAGAGCTGGGCTTGCGAGGGCTTGTAGCAGCTTCTGCTCACTACCAGCCAATAGTCGTGGTCGTCATCATGACAGCAGGAAAACCTGCAAGTGCTTCCGCAGGCTCCGTTCATGAAACACTGCTGCAGGGATCCAGATCGGGATCCCTACAGTATCCCCACATGACCTACATGATGCAGGGGTCCCCCCCCCCCCCGCAAGGAACCAACATGAACTCTTGCAGTGGGGGGGCCGATTTAAAAATGTTAACTTCTCCGCCACGAGTCCTTAAAGAGCCTGCGGCACACTAATAGTTAAGACGGGCAGCGAGGGTACTGTAAGTACCCCACCCCCGGTGCCTAAAATTAACCCCCCAAATTCTGGGGGTCTAAAATTTAAATTTCCCACCTTGCAGGTCCTTAAAGGACCCACGCTAAATAAAAATTAACCCTATCGCTCATGGGGCTCTATACAGAGCCGCATGAGCCCCTAATTAACCCTATCACTCATGGGGCTCTATACAGGGGCTCTATTAACCCATACTAAACCCTGTTAACCCTATCTAGACCCCAAAACCCTATCTCGCCTATTTAACCCTAACTGTACCTACATAATCCCCTTTAAAACCTATTTAACCCCGTCTAGTACTATGTAAGCCTATCTAGGCCTATTTAACCCTTACTGTACCTATTTAACTCTAGCTGGTCCCTATAACCATATCTAGGCCCATTTAACCCTATCTAGACCTATTTAACCCTGTCTAGTCCTATGTAAGCCTATCTAGGCCTGTGTAACCCAAACTGTACCTGTTTAGCCCTATCTGGACCCAATAACCCTATCTAGGCCTATTTATCCCTAACTGTACCTATTTAACCCCATCTAGACATATTTAACCCACCTAGTCCTATGTAAGCCTAACTGGACCTATTTAAACCCAAATGTACCCAGAAAACCCATTCTACCCTATCCTATTGACCTTTACACTACCTACCCAACTCCTACCCTACACTATAAATCTCCCCTCTACACACACACCCTCTACCCTGTTAAAACTACTACCTAACACCCTAATAAAATCCCTGTTACCCCACTAATTACACAAAACAAAACAAAATAGAATTGCACAAAATAAAAAAAGGACATTACTGAAAATAAAAAAGGACATTACTGAAAAGTAAGAAGAACATTACAAACATTAGAAAAACCTAAGTTACATAAAAATAAAAAAAACTACATTACCCAAAAAACTACAATTAATTTAACCCCTAAATACGTTCAATATAACCCCTAACTACAATAAATTTAACTCCTAAATCCATTAAATGTAACCCCTATATATATATACACTAAAAATCCCTAAATCTAACTCGCCTAAAACCACCCCCCTCACTAAACCTACAATAGGGGGGAAAAAAGGCCACTTACCTTGCCCAAATGCGACAATGGTTTTCTGGCCTTCGTCCCTAGCATAAGTGCCGATCCTTCATTTCCACAGGTACGACACCCCTAGGAAAAAATAAACACAGCATATAAAAATAAACATTATAAATAGTCCACTGGAGGTGCTTCCTGCCACAAATGAGGCTTGTAGCTCTAGGTCTGATTGGCTGAAAATGCTGTCAAACTAATTTCAGCCAATCAGAATCGGATACACCCCTATATCCCATTCTGATTGGCTGAAGTACCTGTCAATCTTTTGTAAACCAATCAGGCGCTATTCCCTTTAGCCAATCAGGATGAGATACACCCCCACGGGCCCTCCCAGGGAAGACTACAGGAAGGATGGGGGCATCGCGGAAAGGTGAGTGGACTATTTATAATGTTTATTTTTATATGTTGTGTTTTTTTTAAAATTAATTTTATGTTTATTTTTTTCCTAGGGGTGCCGGACGCCGGATCTGCAGCAATGAAGGATGGCCCTTATGCTAGGGACGAAGGCCAGAAACCCGTTGTCGCATTTGGGCAAAGCAAGTGGCTTTTTTTACCCTATCGTAGGTTTAGTGAGGAAGGTGGTTTTACATCAGATTTAGGGATTTTTAGTGTATGCATATAGGGGTTAATTGATTGTAGTTATGGGTTATATTGAATGTATTTAGGGGTTAAATTGATTGGGCCTCATTCAAATGCGATTTGGCCAATTTAATAGGGCTCTATGGGCCTCATGCAATTAAGGGCTGTAAATCTGCGATTCCTTGCTTACTGCCCCGCGTATCGCTACTTCTATGCTGGTATTTAATTGGGCGGAGCGGCAAGGAGGTCTCTATTGCGGTCGATTACAATCAATGCTATCAGCCGTATGCATTTGCCGCAAGCCCGTAAGTCGTGTTTCAAGGCCTCAAAGTCGGAGAACTGTAAATGCAAAAATAAATTCAAGACAGCACTGTAAATGATGGGGTACATAATGGGTGACATGAGGTTTAAAGGGACAACATCCTCAAGCTGGCAAATCGCCACAATACAATACTTGATACGTTTAATTTATGTCCAAATTCCCACTGGCTTGAATAACCGGCAAGCACGTAATTCGTTATTCAAGCCTGTCAGACGTGAAATCAAGTATTGTATTGTGGCGATATGCCAGCTTGAGAATGTTGTCCCTTTAATCCTAATGTCACCCATTGTGTACCCCATCATTTAGAGTGCTTTACAGTGCTGTCTTGAATTTATATTTGCATTTATAGTTCTCTTTTAGAGTTTGCGGGCTGCAAATAATGAGTTACGGGCTTGGAGGTCATTCAAGGCCGTAGGTCTTACTGTCAAAACATAGTTCTTCATAAGCAAATAAAAAAGCCATCCTGTACTTTTATTAAAATAAAAAGTGATGTTAGGCCTCAGAATTAATAGCACAATATTCTCAAACCCGCAAATCAGCATAAATAACTACTTTATTGCATATTAAATTCCTGTTGTGAAATACTACAGGTTTCAACCTCCGGGCCTAGAGGTCGGATTCAAAATTCCTACGGGTTCGGAGGTTGAAGCAAGATCAAAGGCTTTGACAGAAGTAAGCTGCGATATCGCAAGGGATCACAACTCGAGGCTCACAAGCCAATCAGAGGCCTTAAATGTAAGCCGATTGAATAGTTACATAGCTTGCGGCCCCGCATCTCAAAATTGTAGCAATTGAATGCTATGTGCTTATATAGCGCCCTATTCAATTGGCAAAATCGCATTTGAATGAAGCCCATTGTATTTAGGGGTTAAATTGATTGTAGTTAGGGGTTTAATTGAATGTAGTTAGGGGTTTTATCATTTGTATTGTAAGTATTAAAGATAAAAAAAAGAAAAAAATCTTTATTAAGCATCTATATAACACTGCGCGCTATAAAGACAAATTAAAAATAAAATATACAAGAACACTAAATTGTTATAATCCAATATGTGGGGGTATAAAAAAAGTTCAGTATATTGTAAGTATTATATGTAATATTGTATGTATTGTATGTTTTATTTTCTGTTATGTATGCTTTTTTATTTTTGGTAATGCAGGTTTTTTTTTGGTAAAGTAATTTTTTTTTAATTTTATGCATTTTAGGATTTTTTAATTTTGGTAATGTTCTTTTTTATTTTCAGTAATGTCTTTTTTATTTTGTGTAATTCTATTTTTTTTTGTTTTGTGTAATTAGGTGTTTTTTTTATTTTGTGTAATTTGGTGGGGTAATGGGGATTTTTTTTAGGGTGTTAGGTAGGTAGCATAGGTTTTTAAATGGGTAGAGTGGGTTGATAGTGTAGGAGTTGGGTAAGGAGGGTTAACAGGGTAGGGTAGTATGGGGTTTTCTTAAGTACATTTGGGGTTAGATAGGCCCAGTTAGGGTTAAATAGGACAAGATAGGCTTACATAGGACTAGACAAGGTTAAATATGTCTAGATGGGGTTAAATAGGAACAGTTAGGGTTAAATAGGCCTAGATAGTGTTATTGGGTCCAGATAGAGTTACCTGGGTTTAGTATGGGTATGAAGCGCAAGGCCTTTTAAGTACACAAGGGGAGAGGCTTGCAATGAGCGCCAAAGGCACTCATTGCCAGCCACTCGATGAGCACCGAAGGCGCTGATCGTGAGGCTTGCGATGAGCGCTAAAGGTGATCATTGCAAAGCAGGAAAGTTGAAGTACACTGGGGGAGAGGCTTGCAATGAGTGAGTTATTGTGAGCCACGCGATGAGCGTCGAAGGCGCTCAGTGCAGCCCTCACGATGAGTGACGAAGGTGCTCAGATGGGGCAAAATCATTACATTGGGTGGCAAACCGCATTGTCAGGTTTACAATTTTATTTCTGTCATTTTTGACAGGCAATTTCCTAATGTATATATATCTATATGTTTATCGCTGATATATTTATATTATGCTCTTATAAAGAGCTTGAATTGATGTACAACATGTTTTAAAAAAAAGTAAAAGCGATAAATGCTGGCTTTTATTTTTAGCTATTGCATTCTAGTTTGGCATCTACTTGCTGTTTGCGATTTTAGCCATCGTAACACTTGCAAAAGTGAAAGATCAAAGGCTTCGGGAGGCTGTAAATTATGGGATTAACCATCACCATTTTTTCAAGGCCTTACTTGTAACCTGTTTTGAGCCAGCAAAAAGATGAGAATTGAATAGCAAATTAACTTGCAACCTACCCTTACGGGCTATCGAATAGCCAGAAACCTCAATTGAATATGGCTCAAAATATTTTTCTACATAAAAGGTTGGAAAAACAGATAGTTTGGTAAGGATTGAGGAGATGTAATATAGGTGTAAAATACTACATGCCTATATTATTATACCTGCTTATGTATTTAGGAAGTGTCTGTTATGGCCCATGTGAATTATTAATAAAATCTTAATGTTATCTCTAAGTTTCCCTGTTTTTAACTTTCAAATACTGCTTAAATTAGAAAGATACATTACATTATATACACATACATTTTTTTTAATTTATTTTCTACATCCCCAGAGATGCCTACATAGCCACCATGAACCTACCAATAGAAACACTGCATTTGGGTAACCGTATACTAACCTTCAACCTAACAGCAGCACAATGCAGAGATCTAAAGAGCAATGTTTGACTCCTCCTTCATTTTGCAGGGGACTACACATCCCTTAATGCCTTACTGCACAAACTACCATCACAGATTGATACAATGTATTAGCTCCCTGCGATTGGCCAAAACAAATTATGAATTTTATGCTAATTTTAGGGGTGTTAAGTATAAGAATGTTTGTTTATTTTGGTATTTGGTATATAAAATGTTTTCATGCACTGCTGATTCTCCTCTATCAAATTCACTCATAAACCATGAAACTTAAATATGCCTTTCAAAGGCTCCCTGTATAAGGGCCTCATTCAAATGTGACTATATAAGCACATAGCATATTTTTTTACAGACGCTTTTAGTTTGTGAAGACTTTGCTTTTGGATAGAAGTTTACTAACTAAAAACTTCGGTAAAAACATATGCTATGTGCTTATATAGAGCCCTATTCAATCGTCCAAATCATATTTGAATGAAGCCCTAAGCTCTTAGGCCCTCATTCAATTGCGATTTGGCCAATTGAATAGGGATCTTAATAAGCACATAACATATTTTTTTTAAAGAAGTTTTTAGTTAGTAAGCATCTATCCAAAAGCAAGGTTTTCACTAACTAAAAACTTCTTTAAAAGAAATATGCTATGTGCTTATTTAGATCCCTATTCAATCGGCCAAATCGCAATTGAATGAGGGCCAGAGTAAGCACACATTGGGCCTCGTTTAATTGTGATTTGGCCGATTGAATAGGGCTCTATATAAGCACAGAGCATATATTTTTTTACAGAAGTTTTTAACTAGTGAACTTCTATCCAAAAGCAAGGTCTTCACTAACTAAAAACTTCTGTAAAAAATATACTCTGTGTTTTATATAGAGCCCTATTCAATTGGTCAAATCACATTTGATTGAGGCCCATGTTTTTTTTAAATACTTGTACTTGTATATATATATTACTTGCATATTTCTGTAAGTTGTTGAAGGAAATAATACATTTTTTTTTTGGCATTATATAATATCTTGGACTACTCTTCAGAAGAAAGCCAATATTGTTTTGTGTTTTTTAGGGATTTTAGCAGAAACTGTAAGAAACCAGCAACTGTCAGAAAAATAATTCAAAATAAAACACATGAATATACTAATAAATACATAAATGTATAATTAATTAAAATAAATAATATTTTTTATTTCTAATATCAACTTTTTTTAAATGATATATATATATATATATAATTTCTTTTAATGTAAGAGTTTAAATCTCAGAACAGAAAATTAAAAATTCAATTATGTGTGCATATACATTTCCTTTATCTTATTTTCCAACTTTTATCGCAGAATAGGGTTTTTTTAAAACATTTTGCTGGCATTTAAGAAATAAATCAATAAAGCAATTAGCAGATACAACACCCAAAGAAACACACCAGGATTTTTACATTAATTGTACATAAATTTAAATTTTTCATATTTTTTTCCATTATTTTGTTAAGAGATAATAATCATGTTTAATTCTAAAATCAACATTTTTAGAAGGACAATTATAAGTTGTTTTTAATATTTTTCATAAAAACAATTATTCATTTGAAAGTGAAATTGCCAGTCCAGTTATGTTAGATGAAGTTGCCCTCTGACACCAGTGAGTGGGAATTAATTATTTGTCGTAACTCTCATCACTCTCTTAACACATAAATCTAAGTGCTAACATGAAAATATGCTGAAGGACACCATCATTTTACCCTTACTATATCCATATAAATAAACATATTCATACACTCTGCAATTATAATTAGATCAACAAGGCAGCTATAACACAGCACACTAGTTCCATAATGCAGCTCTGCAAGTCATTATACCATGACTCTCATACTGGTATTCAGTAACGATACATCACAAGCTCTCATTTAACCCTTATTTGCTTTATCCCTTCCAAAATCTGCTTGTTGAATCCGGACTACAAAACTTTTATATAATTTGATTTTATATAATTTGATTCTGTTTGCAGACCATGCAATACGGATACATTTGCTGATGATTTTTAAAGTACAGAACCACATATATATAATTATTATTCAGCATTAATACCTTTATTATACAATGTATATATATAGTTTTAGTACAATCCTTTTAATGTGATCAAGATGTACTATTGGGTCATTATGGTGTTGTAGGTAGAGATGATCTGCTGTTGTCAGGTGGTATATTGTAGGACATCTTTCTCACGTCACCATTTATGTGATCAACAGTATCGTTAGCAACGTTGTCTTTGCCAGAAGGTCTGTCTCTTATCCGTGCTTGACTCTTGTCATCTACATTGAGCGTGCTTGAGAAAAATACAATATTATAGTATTTGGATTTTACAATTATCAAACAAAAATATATTGTTCTAGACCATAATCTCCCTCTCAAAAGTTTTTGTGATTTAGCACATGATCAGTGTAACTCATAATCTTATACAGAGGTTCCCTGTCATTAAAGGATCAGTGTATAATGAAAATAATATATGTTTAATATATGTCTAACTAAGACTATTATTAAGCAGGGAAAAGTCTTCAAGCTACTTTTTAACAAAATAAATAAATAAAAACATTGATGTCTCTCCTGGACCCTGTAGTCCATAATAATTTGTTGAACGTTTTGTGTATGCAGGGTGTTTATATTTCTAGAGAGCATTAATTCATCTATTGATGCAAATATCCTGCTTCTGTGCAATTGAATAGGGCTCTATATAAGCATATAGGATATTTTTTAGATAAGTTTTTAGTTAGTGAACAGGTCTTCACTAACTAAAAACTTCTGTAAAAAATATGCTATGTGCTTATATAGAGCCCTATTCAATTGACCAAATTGCATTTAAATGGGGTCCTGTATGTCTACGGTCAAGTGTGCAACCTTATTATGTGTATGACAAAGCAAAGATTTGATTTTTTTGAAAAATATAAACAGCTTTACCATATGATTTGTAATTCTATCTGATAGTGCTTGTCACTATTGGTGAGATCCCTGTCCATTTGTATTAATTTACAGGATAATAAAAATATGGTGAAACAGTCAATCTTTAGACAATATGGTGAAACAGTTAATCTTTAAAGAACCACCAAAAGCAATGTCATTTTCATCCACTAAATAAGCTAAAAAGCGAAAAGCAACCTGAAATCCTAAAATTATGTACACAAGGAAAAGATTTTTAGACTTCTATGATGGAGTCTTTACACAAGAAAGAACATGGAGTTCTCTACCAAAACATCACTGCATTATTTAGGGGAAAAAATGAATTTAGATTCTGATCTACAAAATTATATTACATCTACGGGAAAATGAACAGACCCACTAGTAATTAAAACAGATACAATAATAACACCTATGCAACCATGCATGATGATATTATCCAGAAGTAGCAAGAATGAGAGTATCTAGATAACTGGTTCAGATGACATCATTTTTCTCCATCATTTTTCTCCATTCTTATTTGAAAAATGAAAGAACCCAAAGCCCCTGCTTGCAGTAGTTCAAAAAATCAAGATCCAATACAGATGGGACGTCCCATTCAAGTTTCTTTTTCATTTAATAATACAACACACATTGTAAGAAACTTGGAAATCGGGATCCAACTGCTACAAAGACTGGAACTCATACCAACAACCTCTTCACCAAGGGAAACTGAACAGCACTGTCCTCCTCTGCTACAACATGAATGGAACACTATTCAAAGAAATAGGAAACAACAAGAATTCCAGATATTTCATCCTCAGACGGATTTGAACCTTCAGAGGGCTCCATACCTCCATATCCAATAAGGTGACTAGACAGGAAAATATGAGACATTGCAGAAATGGTGACAGACGATAGGTTTTCATGAAGACAAGAATTAATAAATGGGAGCACAGCGACTAAAAAAATCAAGAAAGCTCATGTAATTTAATATCCAAAGGTTTACAGAACTGTTATAAACGACATATGCACAGGAATACTTAACTTTACAACAATTATTCACTGGGATGTTAGAAAACTGAAACATTAAATTGGTAGGCAACATAAGCAATATTACAAAGAATTTCCATGTAAAAATTAAATCTGACATTGCACAATGTTAATGAGTATAATTTCATTTGTATAAATCTTTTAACTACACCGTAATATTGCTACAAAAGACACATTTAACAAAGCAGCATCCACAAAAATCCTTAGGAGCAAGTACAAGCAATACATTGAGATAAAGAAGGGAGTTTTATCAGTATAAAACATTATAATAGAGTAAGAATATATGTTAGCATCAATATACACTCGTAATGCCAGATTTCTGAAATGTATCTTAAATGTTTTACACATCGTAAAATCTAAAAGAACGGGAATAAAATCAGTGGAGGAGAGTTTAACATCACTTTGAATTATAGGCTAGATAAATCCAAGGCTAAGGTAATCCAATCTACTTTTCCAGCAATATTTTAAATTTTAAGTAGACTATAATTGTTAGATGTTTGGAGAGAAATACTGCCAACGGCGCAAACATAGACCTTTTTTGTCTAAACATAAAGCATACTTGAGGATAGATTATATATAAAGTTTTCATAACAGTTGTAACAAAAACAAACACAGACCCCTTACTGTGCAAAACAATTAAAGCAATTTCTTTATTGAAAATAGATCCTAAAATATTCACAAAAAATACTAAATATATATCTTCCCTCACTAATTCATGGAGACCAAGTGGGATTTATTTCCAAAGGACCAGACATTTTTAGAAGAGTACTAAGCTTATTGACATTTACAGAGCAAACAAAAATATCGACATGGGCCTCCATGTAAAGTTAGGGCAGTGCCATACATCAGCTGTGGAAGCTTTTTTTTCCTAAGTTCTACACTAATGTAAACTTTTTGCTCCACCCAGGTTAGGACACTGATCCCACAGCTGTAAATCCTGCCTTAGCCCCAACAGATTTTTGTGTCGGGAGTAGCCAAACCAAGGTTTATGGATGAGACACGGTTCTACGGGCCAATAGGAAATGTTAACGTCATGAATATTGTAATGAGTGGGAGGTGCTGTGATAAGTGCCGTAACTGCTGGGCAAGGAAACATTAGAGATATATATATATATATATATATATATATAAAAAAATAGTTTTTTATTTATTATTATATATTTGATATAAAAAATAATTGGCAATTGTACGGTATTTATAGCTTCAATAAATAAAGATATAACTATTTAACTTTGTGTTTTTTTTTGTGTTAAAATATGATATATTTATAGACAACAAATATATATATTTCAAACTCTTCAAAGTTTTGGCTTTACACGCCCCTTTTTTACAACATTAAATGGGAAGAGATTTATGGAAAGTCTTTTGAGTGACAGAGTGTGCCAGCATTGAAGACCTATGACATCACCGATAGAGGCTGTTCCAATGAGCAACATCTGTCAGTGGAAATGTCCCCTTCCTTTTTAATATAAAATGCCTGGAATGAACTTCTTTTAAAATTCTGTACTTTTTCAGAATATGTCTTGAAGATTGCTTTTTCTATACAGGATAGAGAGATCGATAAAGATATATATATATATATATATATATATATATATATATATATATATATATATATATATATATATACAGTATATATGCAGTATTTCACAAAAGTGAGTACACCCCTCACATTTTTATAAATGTTTTATTATATCTTTTCATGTGACAACACTGAAGAAATGACACTCTGCTACAATGTAAATTATACAAACAAGAGGGGACAGAGACTGCTTTACGGGAGTACAAGGAAATCAACAAGGCTTGAAAAAGCGCTATTAGACTGGCTTAAATAGAAAATGAAAAAGTAATTGCAAAAGAGAGTAAGACCAACTCTAAAATATTTTGTAAGTATATTAATGGGAAGAAGGCGAGGAAGGAAGCTAAAGGAACATTACAATGTGACATAGTCCGTATGATAATTAGTGACCAGGAAAAGGCAGATGAGTTAAATAGGTTATTTTCTTCGGTATACACAGGGGAGGTACCAGTGGTTGGGACACTGCAACATAATGGGGCTACACAACCTTCACCTAATAACTGGTTAACGCAGGAAGAAATCCAAAAGAGGTTGAAAAAAATAAATGTTAATAAAGCCCAGGGTCCATGATGGAATACATCCAAGGGTGCTGAGGGAACTGGGTTCTGTAATAGCCAAATCATTATATTTAATTTTTCAAGATTCCCTCAACACAGGGTCTCTACCAGATGACTGGAGAAAAGCAGATGTGATACCTATATTTAAAAGGGAGCAAGAGCAAATCCGGGGAAATATACACCAGTGAGCCTCACTTCTGTAGTGGGAAAGCTTTTAGAAGGGTTAATAAGAGATAATATACAAGAATATTTCAACAGGATTATAAGTAGGAGTCAACATGGATTTATGAGGGATAGGTCATGTCAAACAAATCTAATTAGTTTCTATGAGGAGGTTAGTAGGAACTTGGATCAAGGTAACTCAGTGGATGTAGTCTATTTGGATTTTGCAAAGGCTTTTGATACAGTGCCATATGGGAGACTATTGTGCAAACTAAGGGATACAGGAATTGCAGTAAATATCTGCTCATGGATTGAGAGTTGGCTAAAAGACAAGAAGCAAAGGGGTGTTGTAAATGGAACATACTCCGATTGGACTAATGTGGTAAGTGCGGTTCCTCTGGGTTCAGTATTAGGTCCTCTCCTTTTTAACATATTTATTAATGACTAAGAGGTGGGACTGGAAAGTAGTGTCTCCGTTTTCGCTAATGACACAAAGTTGTGCAAGGTAATTAAATCAGGTAATGATGTGCTTTACATAATACATAAAATTGAGGAATGGGCATTTAAATGGCAGATGAGATTTAATACGAATAAATGTAAAGGTATGCATCTGGGAAGGAAAAATACCCATGCCATTTATAATCTTAATGGAGCATCAGTTATTGAAAGGGATTTGGGAGTGTTTGTGGACAACCACCTAGGTAACAGTGCTCAAAGCCATGCAGCAGCTGCAAAGACAAATAAAATATTAGCATGTATTAGGAAGGGCATAGAAGCAAGGGAACGCAATATAATTCTGCCACTATACAAATCTCTAGTATGCCCTCATTTGGAATATGGAGTACAATTTCGGGCACCACTTCATAAAAATGACATTTTAGAGCTGGAAAAGGTACAGAGGAGGGCAGCAAAACTAATTAGGCAAATGGAGGGGCTAAGTTATGAAGAAAGACTAACCAAATGAATCTTATTTTCTCTAGAAAAAAGGCGTCTAACAGGAGATATGATTACATTATATAAATACATCCAGGGTCAGTATAAAGAACTGTCAAGGGAGCTTTTTGTACCAATATGTTTTCAACTGACAAGAGGATATTCCTTTAGGTTAGAAGAAAAAAGATTCCACCTTAAAGAAAGAAAAGTGTTCTTCACAGTAAGGGTGGTTAATCTGTGGAATTCTCTGCCAAGAAAGGTGGTGACAGCAGATTCGATAGATAACTTTAAAAGGGGACTGGATTTATTTCTAATTAAGAAGGGAATTCAGGGTTATCCTGGATAATTAGAGAGAGTGGATTGATCCAGGGAGAAATCCGATCGCCAGTATCTGGGGTGAGGACGGAATTTTTTTTTCTTTGAGACGATTGGCTAAGTTTCACTTGTTTTTTTCCTGTTTGCCTTCCTCTGGATTAATTACTAATGAAAAAAAATAAATAGTTGATTAATAATTAATTAACAACTAATTAATTAATAACTAATCCTCATATTGCAGATCAGAGGAGATCTTAAAAGGTTGAACTTGATGGACTGAAAGTCTTTTTTTAACCTTAATTACTATGTAACTATGTAAAGTAGTAAGTGTTCAGCCTGTATAACAGTGAAAATCTGCTGTCCCCTCAAAATAACTCAACACACAGCCATTAATGTCTACACCGTTGGCAACAAAAGTGAGTAAACGCCTAAGTGGAAATGTCCAAATTGGACCCAATTAGCCATTTTCACTCCCCGGTGTCATGTGACTCGTTAGTGTTACAAGGCCACAGGTGTGAATGGGCAGCAGGTGTGTTAAATTTGGTGTTATCGCTCTCACACTCTCTCATACTGGTCACTGGAAGTTCAACATGCCACCTCATGGCAAAGAACTCTCTGAGGATCTGGAAAAAAGAATTGTTGCTCTACGTAAAGATAAGATTGCCAATACTGCAGCACAGTGTGCAAGACCAAACAGCGGTTTCACAGGACATGTTCCACTCAGAACAGGCCTCTTCTGAGTGCATGTGCTCAGCGTCATATCCAGAGATTGTCTTTGGTAAATAGAAGTATGAGTGCTGCCAGCATTGCTGCAGAGGTTGAAGGGGTGTGGGGTCAGCCTGTCAGTGGAAGAGAACTCCAGTGGCAACCTGTGAAGCTCTGTTGAACTCTATGCCCATGAGGGTTAAGGAAGTGCTGGAACATAATGGTGGCCACAAAACATATTGACACTTAGGGCCCAATTTGGACATTTCCACTTTTGTTGCCAACGCTTTAGACATTAATGGCTGTGTGTTGAGTTATGTTTAGGGGACAGCAAATTTACACTGTTATACAGGCTGTACACTTTATACTTTTACATTATAGCAGAGTGTCATTTCTTCAGTGTTGTCACATGAAAAGATATAATACAATATTTACAAAAATGTGAAGGGTGTATTTACTTTTGGGAGATACTATATATATATGATGAAGTACCACCAGAGGTAAGAAGAAAGCAGTTCACAATTTCTCCTTAGGAGTGAGACGGTTAACAAACAGCTTAAGAGGCATGGGTGTGGCTGCAATAGAGGGCTTCATCCAGGAAGAGTTTTGTTTGGAAGTTTGGAGCCTGAGCTCAGTCTGAGCTTGGATGGAGATCCTGAGACAGCTCTGCGTGTGGACACAGAGAGAGGAAGTCAGTAAAAGAGACTACCTGAAGCATAAAGACAGCAAAATTGTGAGACACTGTGAAGAGTGTTCAGTGTGACCTGAGAGTCAAGAGAGACAGCACCTCTGCACCCTGAAGCAGGCCCAAAGACTGTTGAAGCAGACAAGCATGCATGCAATCATACAGATAATCATATATAGATTTGTCAGTGAGGAAACTGCAGCTACTGTTTAGTCAGCGCTTCAAGGAAGCTAGGCTTATTGTTTTGTGTTACATTTGTTTTTTTACCAGTTGACCAAGTTTTCAGTAAAGATCCTTAGAAGCTTTAAATGGCCTCCTGAGTACTCCATTATGGTGCTGGAGACTAAGGCACTGAATCCCTAACGTGGCAGTGGATCTGTCACAATATATATATATATATATATATATATATATATATATATATATATATATATGAAGAGTGAGGCAGCCGTGAATCGCCAGTAACCCAGATGATTAATCAGAGTATTACAGTATATAGTGATACCTTTTTTATTGGACAAACATATTCATAGGTTTCATGACGAGCTTTCGAGAGCGTTCCTCTCTTTGTCGAGTCAGAGTCAATACTGATTATAGATTCACAAATACAGCAAAAAATTCCAGGATTAACAAACAATGTTCTGATCAGCCAGCCGTGCAAGTGTGTGGGGGTGCAGACCAGAGTAAGTAAATTGGGGTCGTAAATAGTTTTACATCTAAGGAACCATAGGGTTGTAACCAAACTCAGGATGAAGGCAGAGAACAAAAAGTAAAAAAATCAATAAACACACATATATATTTACAAGCATGAATGTTGGAGGTTATAAGAAATTTTGAGAATGAGATAAGAATTCAATGTCGACATTAAGTCCCGACTTATTACTGTTGAAGAACATAATCATTTTAATTTCAAATGTCTTTCTTTCCTTAGTGTTTTTAAAAAAAACTTTGAGTATTTTGATTTTGAGATTTTTCATGGAGTGGTTATTCTGGGTGAAATGGTGTCCAACTGGAGTACAGTAAGTCTCCTCATTGTGCTTATTGATGTCTGAGTCTGTGTAGATTCATCCTCATATGTAATTTCTGGCTGGTTTCTCCAATGTAGCAGCCTCTCTCACATGCAGTACATTTTATCATGTAGACTACATTGGATGACGTACATCCTCTGATGTTATAGGTCTTCTTGTTTGCAGATGTGTTGACACAATTTGCACCGATTTTTATTGCAAGGTTTTGTGCCATTTTCTATGTTAAGCTCTTCATTGGCCAATCTACTGTTCACCAATGTTTGTCTGAGATTTGGTGGCTGCCTAAATGCAAGAATGGGGGGTTTGGGGAATATATGTTTTAATTCAGTGTCCTCTGTTAGCAGTGGTTGTAGATCCTTAAATATTTTGCGGATTCCTTCTAGATCCGGATGGTATGTGGTTACCAGAGGTGTACGTGAGGTCATTTCCTTAGTTTTGTATTGCAGCAGGTGTTCCCGGGGTGTTTTAATGGCAGAGGTTACTTTCTGTGTTATGACATTAGGTTTGTAGCCCTTTCTCCTGAAGGAGTCAGACAGGGTTTTTAAATGTTTATCACGGTCCTCATTGTTAGAACATATACGGTGGTATTGGATGGCTTGACTATAGATAATCGCTTTTTTAGTATGTGAGGGATGAAAGCTAGAGCTGTGGAGATAACTGCATCTGTCTGTAGGTTTCCTGTATACCGATGAGTTAAGTTTACCATTGGTGATGGATATGGTGGTGTCCAGAAAGTTCACCTGTTCTGCAGAGTAATCTATTTTAAATTTAATAGATAGGTGGAAGGTATTAAATGCAGTGTGGAAGTCTCTCAGTTTTTTTTCTCCCTCTGTCCATATGATGAACAGGTCATCTATATAACGGTAGTATCTGTAAGGTTTTAGGATATATGTGCACAGGAATCTCTGTTCAAGGTCAGCCATAAATAGATTGGCATATTGTGGTGCCATTTTAGTCCCCATTGCGGTCCCCATTATTTGCAGGGAAACCTGTTCATTGAAGGTGAAGTAATTGTGGGTCAGGATATATTCTAGTATTTTGGCAATGGTATCAGGGTTATATTTGCAGTTCGGAGTGTGTGTTGAGAGGAATTTGAGGCATGCCTCAGTACTATCTTTGTGAGGGATGTTGCTGTAAAGCGATTCAACATCCATGGTTACGAGTAGTGTGTTAGCAGGTAGTTCTTTAATCTGACTGAGTTTGTTAAGAAAGTCAGTGGTGTCTTGTATATAGCTGTCAGTGTTTTTAACTAGTGGCTTCAGGATGTTTTCAACAAGACCAGATAACTGTTCAGTCAGTGTGTCCTTACCTGTAACAATAGGTCTCCCTGGGTTGCCTGGCTTGTGTAACAGACAACTGACAGACCGCACCTATTACAAGAAATTGGACCAGAATCCTACAGGGGATTATACCAGCCAACTCAGGGAACTTATCCGAACGTTCCCCAAGATCGTGCAGCACGAATTGGAGCAGCTCATACCCACCCATCCTACAACTGGGACTTTCTACCTGCTGCCCAAGATCCACAAGCCAGGCAACCCAGGGAGACCTATTGTTACAGGTAAGGACACACTGACTGAACAATTATCTGGTCTTGTTGAAAACATCCTGAAGCCACTAGTTAAAAACACTGACAGCTATATACAAGACACCACTGACTTTCTTAACAAACTCAGTCAGATTAAAGAACTACCTGCTAACACACTACTCGTAACCATGGATGTTGAATCGCTTTAAAGCAATATCCCTCACAAAGATGGTACTGAGGCATGCCTCAAATTCCTCTCAACACACACTCCGAACTGCAAATATAACCCTGATACCATTGCCAAAATACTAGAATATATCCTGACCCACAATTACTTCACCTTCAATGAACAGGTTTCCCTGCAAATAATGGAGACCGCAATGGGGACTAAAATGGCACCACAATATGCCAATCTATTTATGGCTGACTTTGAACAGAGATTCCTGTGCACATATATCCTAAAACCTTACAGATACTACCGTTATATAGATGACCTGTTCATCATATGGACAGAGGGAGAGGAAAAACTGAGAGACTTCCACACTGCCTTTAATACCTTCCACCCATCTATTAAATTTAAAATAGATTACTCTGCAGAACAGGTGAACTTTCTGGACACCACCATATCCATCACCAATGTTAAACTTAACTCATTGGTATACAGGAAACCTACAGACAGATGCAGTTATCTCCACAGCTCTAGCTTTCATCCTTCACATACTAAAAAAGCGATTATCTATAGTCAAGCCATCCGATACCACCGTATATGTTCTAACAATGAGGACCGTGATAAACATTTAAAAACCCTGTCTGACTCCTTCAGGAGAAAGGGCTACAAACCTAATGTCATAACACAGAAAGTAACCTCTGCCATTAAAACACCCCGGGAACACCTGCTGCAATACAAAACTAAGGAAATGACCTCACGTACACCTCTGGTAACCACATACCATCCGGATCTAGAAGGAATCCGCAAAATATTTAAGGATCTACAACCATTGCTAACAGAGGACACTGAATTAAAACATATATTCCCCAAACCCCCCATTCTTGCATTTAGGCAGCCACCAAATCTCAGACAAACATTGGTGAACAATAGATTGGCCAATGAAGAGCTTAACATAGAAAATGGCATAAAACCTTTCAATAAAAATCGGTGTAAATTGTGTCAACACATCTGCAAAGAGGACACAGCCACGCACAACAAGAAGACCTATAACATCAGAGGATCATATTCTTGTACGTCATCCAATGTAGTCTACATGATACAATGTACTGCATGTGAGAGAGGCTGCTACATTGGAGAAACCAGCCAGAAATTACATATGAGGATGAATCTACACAGACATTCCATCAATAAGCACAATGAGGAGACTTACTGTACTCCAGTTGGACACCATTTCACCCAGAATAACCACTCCATGAAAAATCTCAAAATCAAAATACTCAAAGTTTTTTTTTAAAACACTAAGGAAAGAAAGACATTTGAAATTAAAATGATTATGTTCTTCAACAGTAATAAGTCGGGACTTAATGTCGACATTGAATTCTTATCTCATTATCAAAATTTCTTATAACCTCCAACATTCATGCTTGAAAATATATGTGTGTTTATTGATTTTTTTATTTTTTTACTTTTTGTTCTCTGCCTTCATCCTGAGTTTGGTTACAACCCTATGGTTCCTTAGATGTAAAACTATTTACGACCCCAATTTACTTACTCTGGTCTGCACCCCCACACACTTGCACGGCTGGCTGATCAGAACATTGTTTGTTAATCCTGGAATTTTTTGCTGTATTTGTGACTCTATAATCAGTATTGACTCTTACTCGACAAAGAGAGGAACGCTCTCGAAAGCTCGTCATGAAACCTATGAATATGTTTGTCCAATAAAAAAGGTATCACTATATACTGCAATACTCGGATTATTCATATATATATATATATATATATATATATATATATATGAATAATCAGAGTATTGCAGTATATATATATACCCAGTATATATATATATATATATATATATATATACACATACATATATATACATACATACATATATATATACACAAATATGCATATATATATTTATACATACATACATACACACATATATATATATATATATAAATATATACATACATACATATATATATATATATATATATATACATACATACATACATTCATATATATATACACAAATATGCATATATATATTTATACATACATACATACACATATATATCACATATATAGTTGTGAGCGTACGGGCCGTTCGCTCACAACTATATATGTGATGTGATGTGATGTCTTCATGCCAGCAACTGACGCCGCCTGCGCGAGCCGCGGCAGCGCGAGCCCGCAGCCCTCGCATAGCGAGGGCCTCAGTTGCTGGCATGGAGCGCCTTCGCCAGCAACTGAGGCCCTCGCAAAGTTGTGTGAGTGTGCTCCTGTTCCCTGTCTATGTGTCTGTCCCTCCATCTATCCCTGGTGTGTGAGTGTGCCTCCCTCTGAGCCTGGCTCCTCCCCCAGGGGTCCTGTTTGCACTGTGGAAGACAGGCAGCAGACAGGACGCCCTCAGGATGAAGGAGGAGGTCAGGGGACCGAGAGCTGTCGGGATATTTTACCTTAAATCCTCCTAACCCAACTCATATCTCCCCTATCTTCTCCCCCTCCTCTATCCCATCTATCTCCCCCCACACTCCTTCTACCAACCTCCACACTCCTTCTCCCCCTCTCTTCCCCTTCTCTCCCCCTTTTCTTCTCCTCTCCTTCTCTCTCCCTCCGCTCACTCCCCCTCCCCTCACTCCCCCTCCCCTCCCCTCACTCCCCCTCCCCTCACTCCCCCTCCCTCTTCTTCTCTCCTCTTCTTCTCTCCTCTTCTTCTCTCCTCCCCTTCTCTCCTCCCCTTCTCTCCTCCCCTTCTCTCCTCCCCTTCTCTCCCCTTCTCTCCTCCCCTTCTCTCCTCCCCTTCTCTCCTCCCTTTCTCTCCTCCCTTTCTCTCCCCCCTCCCCTTCTCTCCTCCCCTTCTCTCCTCCCTTTCTCTCCTCCCTTTCTCTCCTCCCTTTCTCTCCCCTCTTTCTCTCCCCCCTTTTCTTCTCCTCTCCTTCTCTCTCACTCCCCCTCCCTCTTCTTCTCTCTCACCCTCTCCTCCCATTCTCTCCCACCCTCTCCTCCCATTCTCTCCCACCCTCTCCTCCCATTCTCTCCCACCCTCTCCTCCCCTTCTCTCCCACCCTCTCCTCCCCTTCTCTGCCCCTCTCCTCCCCATCTCTGCCCCTCTCCTCCCCATCTCTGCCCCTCTCCTCCCCATCTCTGCCCCTCTCCTCCCCATCTCTGCCCCTCTCCTCCCCATCTCTGCCCCTCTCCTCCCCATCTCTGCCCCTCTCCTCCCCTTCTCACCCCCCTCTCCTCCCCTTCTCTCCCCCCTCTCCTCCCCTTCTCTCCCCCCTCTCCTCCCCTTCTCTCCTCCCCTTCTCTCCCCCCTCTCCTCCCCTTCTCTCCCCCCTCTCCTCCCCTTCTCTCCCCCCTCTCCTCCCCTTCTCTCCCCCCTCTCCTCCCCTTCTCTCCTCCCCTTCTCTCCTCCCCTTCTCTCCTCCCCTTCTCTCCTCCCCTTCTCTCCTCCCCTTCTCTCCTCCCCTTCTCTCCTCCCCTTTCTCTCCTCCCCTTTCTCTCCTCCCCTTTCTCTCCCCCCTTTCTCTCCCCCCTTTCTCTCCCCCCTTTCTCTCCCCCCTTTTCTTCTCCTCTCCTTCTCTCTCACTCCCCTCACTCCCCCTCCCTCTTCTTCTCTCCCACCCTCTCCTCCCCTTCTCTCCCACCCTCTCCTCCCCTTCTCTCTCACCCTCTCTTCCCCTTCTCTCTCACCCTCTCCTCCCCATCTCTGCCCCCTCTTCTCCCCATCTCTGCCCCCTCTTCTCCCCATCTCTGCCCCCTCTTCTCCCCATCTCTCCCCTCTCCTCCCCTTCTCTCCCCCTCTCCTCCCCTTCTCTCCCCCTCTCCTCCCCTTCTCTCCCCCTCTCCTCCCCTTCTCTCCCCCTCTCCTCCCCTTCTCTCCCCCTCCCTCCCCTTCTCATTCCCCCTCCCTCCCCTTCTCATTCCCCCTCCCTCCCCTTCTCATTCCCCCTCCCTCGCCTTCTCATTCCCCCTCCCTCCCCTTCTCTCTTCCCCTCTCCCTCCCACTCCCCCCTCTCCTCCCCATCTCTGCCCCCTCTCCTCCCCATCTCTGCCCCCTCTCCTCCCCATCTCTGCCCCCTCTCCTCCCCAACTCTGCCCCCTCTCCTCCCCTTCTCTCCTCCCCTTCTCTCCTCCCCTTCTCTCCTCCCCTTCTCTCCTCCCCTTCTCTCTCTCCTCCCTTTCTCTCTCTCCTCCCTTTCTCTCTCTCCTCCCTTTCTCTCTCTCCTCCCTTTCTCTCTCTCCTCCCTTTCTCTCTCTCCCCTTCTCTCCTCCCCTTCTCTCCTCCCCTTCTCTCCTCCCCTTCTCTCCTCCCCTTCTCTCCTCCCCTTCTCTCCTCCCCTTCTCTCCTCCCCTTTCTCTCCTCCCCTTTCTCTCCTCCCCTTTCTCTCCCCCCTTTCTCTCCCCCCTTTCTCTCCCCCCTTTTCTTCTCCTCTCCTTCTCTCTCACTCCCCTCACTCCCCCTCCCTCTTCTTCTCTCCCACCCTCTCCTCCCCTTCTCTCCCACCCTCTCCTCCCCTTCTCTCTCACCCTCTCTTCCCCTTCTCTCTCACCCTCTCCTCCCCATCTCTGCCCCCTCTTCTCCCCATCTCTGCCCCCTCTTCTCCCCATCTCTGCCCCCTCTTCTCCCCATCTCTCCCCTCTCCTCCCCTTCTCTCCCCCTCTCCTCCCTTCTCTCCCCCTCTCCTCCCCTTCTCTCCCCCTCTCCTCCCCTTCTCTCCCCCTCTCCTCCCCTTCTCTCCCCCTCCCTCCCCTTCTCATTCCCCCTCCCTCCCCTTCTCATTCCCCCTCCCTCCCCTTCTCATTCCCCCTCCCTCGCCTTCTCATTCCCCCTCCCTCCCCTTCTCTCTTCCCCTCTCCCTCCCACTCCCCCCTCTCCTCCCCATCTCTGCCCCCTCTCCTCCCCATCTCTGCCCCCTCTCCTCCCCATCTCTGCCCCCTCTCCTCCCCTTCTCTCCTCCCCTTCTCTCCTCCCCTTCTCTCCTCCCCTTCTCTCCTCCCCTTCTCTCTCTCCTCCCTTTCTCTCTCTCCTCCCTTTCTCTCTCTCCTCCCTTTCTCTCTCTCCTCCCTTTCTCTCTCTCCTCCCTTTCTCTCTCTCCTCCCTTTCTCTCTCTCCTCCCTTTCTCTCTCTCCTCCCTTTCTCTCTCTCCTCCCTTTCTCTCTCTCCTCCCTTTCTCTCTCTCCTCCCTTTCTTCTCTCTCCTCCCTTTCTTCTCTCTCCTCCCTTTCTTCTCTCTCCTCCCTTTCTTCTCTCTCCTCCCTTTCTTCTCTCTCACTCCCCCTCCCTCTTCTTCTCATTCCCCCTCCCTCCCCTTCTCATTCCCCCTCCCTCCCCTTCTCATTCCCCCCTCCCTCCCCTTCTCTCTTCCCTTCTCCCTCCCACTCCCCCATCCCCTTCTCACCCCCCTCTCCTCCCCTTCTCTCCTCCCCTTCTCTGCCCCCTCTCCTCCCCTTCTCTCCCCCCTTCTCCCCTCTCCTTCTTGCCCCCTTCTCCCCTCTTCTTCTCGCCCCCCTTCTCCCCTCTCCTTCTCGCCCCCCTTCTCCCCTCTCCTTCTCGCCCCCCTTCTCCCCTCTCCTTCTCGCCCCCCTTCTCCCCTCTCCTTCTCGCCCCCCTTCTCCCCTCTCCTTCTCGCCCCCCTTCTCCCCTCTCCTTCTCGCTCTCCCTCCCCTCTCCTTCTCGCTCTCCCTCCCCTCTCCTTCTCGCTCTCTCTCCCCCTCCCCCGCTACCTCCACTCTCCTTCCCCTTCCCTCCCCCTCCACCTTTTCTCCTCTCCCTCCTCTACCCCTCCTCTCTCCTCTCCCCCTCCTATCTCCTCTCCCCCTCCTCTCTCCTCTCCCCCTCCTCTCTCCTCTCCCCCTCCTCTCTCCCCTCCACTCCCCCTACCCTCTCCTTCCCTCCCCCTCCCCTCTTCTTCTCTCCACCTCCCCTCTCCTTCTCTCCCCCTCCCCTCTCCTTCTCTCCCCCTCCCCTCTCCTCTCCCCCTCTCATTCTCATCCCCCTCCCCTCTCATTCTCCTTCTCTCCTCTCTCCCTACTTCTCTGCCGCCTCTCCTCCACTTCTCTGCCCCTTCTCCTCCCCTTCTCCCCTCTCCTTCTCGCTCTCCCTCCCCTCTCCTTCTCGCTCTCCCTCCCCTCTCCTTCTCGCTCTCCCTCCCCTCTCCTTCTCGCTCCCCCATCCCCTTCTCGCTATCTCTCCCCCTCCCCCGCTACCTCCACTCTCCTTCCCCTTCCCTCCCCCTCCACCTTCTCTCCTCTCCCTCCTCCCCCTCCCCTCTCCTTCTCTCCCCCTCCCCTCTCCTTCTCTCCCCCTCTCATTCTCATCCCCATCCCCTCTCATTCTCCTTCTCTCCTCTCTCCCCCTCTCATTCTCATCCCCCTTACCTCTCATTCTCCTTCTCTCCTCTCTCCCCCCCTCCCCTCTCCTCTCCCCCCCTCTCTCCTCTTTTTTTTTTACAGATATATGATTTTCTATCAAAACACTGCATTGATACAAATACACACTCTTTGTATAATAAAACTATCACATATATAGTTGTGAGCAGGCGAGCCTGCCAGAGCCGTTGCTCACAATCGCGTAGCGAGCCCGCGGCACTCATGTAGTGAGGGCTGCGGGTGAGGGCCTCAGTTGCTGGCATGGAGCGCCGAACCAGCAACTGAGGTCCTCGCCCGCGGCCCTCGCAAAGCGAGCCACGGACCTCGCATAGCGAGGGCCTCAGTTGCTGGCATGGAGCGCCGAAGGCGCTCCTTACCAGCAACTGCGACCCTCGCAAACTTTATGTCGCAACGCAAACATACGAGACAGTTTGAACACTACAAAATTCGCTAAGCAAGAGAAAAAATGGCCGCAGGACAAAACTAAAACGAGGCTACAGCACTCAAAACACCCAAAACACCACAAGAAACCCGCAAAACACCACAAACGACCTATGGATGTTCCGCTAAGACGCATACCACACATTACCCGCCATTACACATTACCCGCAAGTACACAACTACGCTAACGGTTTGTTCTCGCGCACGCACACTATTACACTGCACACATTCAGCACGCTTACACAGCAGCTCCACACCACTAATGCTGCAGCAACATCAAAACAGATTGCCAGCTCTTTAACACAATGCTTCAAAATAGGTAAAGTATATTCATTTATTAATGTATTAGATATCTCAGTAGTACACACAAAACACCATTAGCTACCTTACAGTTTCATTGCCGTCATTTTTTGACGGGCAATTCGCTAGTATACATATATTCCTGAGTACGAGACTACAAACAATCATTCCGATGGCCTTACAAGATCCAAAGTTCATTGGAGAGGCCGGTTGTTTTTTGGAGACTGACTGAAGTGCTGGTTGTAGATTCGATGAACATTAGGGCACTTTTTGGTGTTCAGGAGAATCTAGTTTGGGAGGTGTGATGTAGTGTGGTCTAGGCTGAATATATATATATATATATATATATATATATATTCCTAGTGAAATCCAGAAACTTTCCATGCATTTTATTGTGTGGCGGTAGATACATGTCCATAATACTCACTACACTTGCCAAATACATAACCCTTAAATATAAAAGAAAATCATTACATTTAAAAATGGAGTTATTTTATCAAATACACAATTTTACTGTATTTTTAATCAAATGATTGCCAGAAGACAAAGGTCTCATTAGTCAAAATTAACATATAATATATCAAATATATTCTAAAAGCACAATTCATAGCCTATTTCAGGTGGAGATTTCACTGAATGCTAACAATGGTGTATATTTATCAAACAGGGATAAAAAGTGTTAAATATCCCAATTTCTTATGTTTATAAGGGCTGTTTATCTTTCATTAAAGTTTATGCAGCTTGATAAACAGGTCCTTTAAAAAACATAGAAAATGGAGATACTTAGTTTTAACTCCTCTTTTCCCATGCATTCCTGCTTATCCCCAATGACTCATAGGTGTAGACTCAGTAAATTGTAGAAGGGACTGCAAGGGGGTGGGCTTTGATTACATGTTTTCACATCAAAAACAGATAACAGCCCTTCTTGAAGCACATCACAGTTTTTGTGATGCTTAGATAATCTCCCCCATAGTATGACAGTGAATAAAATATATAAAGCTAAATATATTTTATATTTACTTACTTTTTATGTTGAAACTTACCTTTTTGGTGGATTCATTACATACCACATCCCAAGAAGGCAGCAGATTATTATAAGTAAATATAAACCCAAAATTCCACACACTATGGAAAGCACAATATATTTCTCCATGTAGTATGCAACCATAAATGTCTCAGAATATGCATCTGTTTTTCCATACTTTGTTGACTCTGCTAAGTTAAAGAAAATAAATATTATTAAATTGTGATAATAATTAATTTCAAATAGTCCTTATAATGTGTATACTTTTAGTCTTTTCAATTCATTTTATTTTTGGTCACATTCAGAGTATTACAATTTATCTAGGTAGAAATGAGTAATAAAAATAGCCATTTTAATTTATTCAGAATAGTTTTAAAGGACCCCTGTTGTCATATTTTAAAAATGTACTATTTTGAAGATCTATACTTGAAAATATGTAACATGTTAAAATGTAAAAAATAATACAGTCTGTAAGTTATTACATTTTATATGCAATTATGTTGCTGTGGGATCTACCATTTTGGTTTTAGAAGATCAGCTTCCTGAAGTGGGAGGAGACTTTGAATGCAGAGTAAAGTGGCACAGCAGAGGTTCCAAATAATAATAATTTTGAAACAATTGGTAACTACAAGTATGTCACAACCCATTTTTTGGGGGCAAGGGTAGGACTCCCCTCAACTCCACATCCAACGCTCTTCAGGACCCAAAGGTGTATTGTCACAACTCCCAGAACTATGAATCAAAGGCCTATTGTAATGGACATAAGGACATTGGAAAAGACTATGTCACTTGCAGAGTTGTAATATTCTGTTTTTCCCCAGCCCTAGTTGTATGTACTGGGAGCTTAGTGCCCCTTTTACTAGCAGCCCCATTACATTCCAAACCCATAGCGGCAACAGCACAACCGCAAAGCCTGCGGGCTTGAAATTCTGCCGCGTTACATTCAACCATGCCGAAACCTACAAGCTGTGAACGCAAGCCCATAAACCCTTTCTGCGCACAGAAGCTGTTAAGGGGCTGGCAGAGCCGCTTCAGGCCGTTACTATCCAAACCCTTAATCACGGACTGCAACGCAGGCCAAACAGCCAATAGAAAGCAGGAAACTTCAAGTAACGCCACAGGAAAAGGTTTTAAAGGACACAAAAAACGTAAATCATTGACTGTGCTGTAGCTGAGCAAGTAAACACACAGGTCTAGGAGTTGGTGGGTTTGTTAGCATTGGAGAGAGAGAAAGAGCTTTGTGAGTTTTTTTTTATATTTTGATCTCTAATATATATTAACTCTTAATTACATAATTTACACACATAGATTAATACGTACACATAGCTATACTTAGCGGTAGGCCACAGCACATCTACACCCCCCATACCACCACCTACCCTTACCCCCACCCCCCCACCTACAATTACTATACTACACATAATACTCATATTCTTGTTTTACCACATCCACATATATATATATTATATATATTTATCCTCATTTTTATTTCATAAATCATAGGAGGGGAGAAGAGGGGAGGAGGAAAGTGAGGAGAGAGAGGAGAGAGAGGGGAACACCAGAGGGTGAGAGTGAGGAGAGGAGGAGAGTGAAGAGAGGAGAGAGGGAGAACCAGGTTAGGGAGGGGAGGTACAGATAGAGGAGAGCAGGAGGTAGGAGGGATGTGCCCCCAGATGTAGGCACACAAGGAGTAGGGTCAGGGGCCTGATCCCAGGGGGCGAGGTGGTAGGGACCAGCCCCAGGAAGAGAACACGGAGGCCAGAAACCCCAGGCACAGTTGGGAGGGCAAGAGGCTGTGGCAAAGTACAGGGCACCCAATTATAGCAGAGATGAGATGGACGTCCTCCTCAGGGAAATCCGTGCACGCTATTGGATTATACATGGTGGGAGAGATGTGAGGCCCAGCCAGAAGGCAGAGGCCTGAAGTCAGATAGCTTCAAGTGTTGCAGCATTAAGGGTTGCAAATAGGGACATAAAGTCTGTCAAACACAGCCAGCTGAAGGTGAAGAGGAAGATGGCAGAGGAGGCAAGAGCTGCACGTGCAACCGGTGTTGGGCCACCAGCCTAAAGGAGTGGATTGAGCAAGCGGCAGTAGTGGGTCTACCAGGACCGGTGGACAAGAACAATGCAAAGTGAATATCATATCACACCACACACATTGGTGTATGAACTGGGGGAGGGGGGGAGGAGTCAAAAACCCTGCAGATATCATTATGTTTGTATATATGTATAATTCAGCTTTTTCTCTGGCTGTGTGCCCCTGGAATTATTCTGGCTCACACACCCCTGCCCACATAAATAGATAACTGACGTACAATAGCACTTTAAGCCCTATGGTTAAGACTGAAGATATATTGGGCATCAATAACCATGTAAATCCTGGCAGCAAACATATATTTTTCATAATTTTTATCAATTAAATGTCTGGCCAATACCTGCATTTAAAACTGATTTGGAGTATGATTTCCTATTAGATCAATATTGATTTGACATTCAAAAGAGACTACATGTCTGGGTGTGCATACTGCGGCCTATGTGTATACAGACTCGGTAGGACTGCATGTGTGTATCATATACTGTCCTAACCTGGGCCATGTCTCAGCTGCATGTTAACAACCATTGCTGAGAACATGTATCAGATTGGTCAGTCTCACACACTGCACAGCATATCCAGCAGAACAGTACATATATTCATATGAGCCATGATCCACAATGCTCATTATGCAGGCCGTGGTTCATCTGTATAACACAAGCACCACAGTCAATCACAGGTGGCCATGATGTCAAGGATATTGTAAAAATATGGCTTATATATAACATGACTTCAATGGGTATTATTGATGTGTATAAATTAGCTAGCTTTATGTGTATGTAATTAGCTAAAAACCAAGTCTGTGTGTGGGAAAAGACAACAGGTGTGAGTAGCCCCACTCAAAATAACTCAGAGAATCACAAATGACTTATTTACAGTAAAAACAGGAAGTCTTAAGTGTACATTTTTAGACAGCTGAATACAAGACTCTAGATGGGTGTATATGAGTGTAATGTTACCACCTGTATAGAAACCAACAGTCTAATTTCAACTTATAGCCATGTATGACGTATAGAGAGGGTGTGTCATGAGCTACAATATGATATATAAAGCCAAGAATCTATGGAGGAGATGGCAACCAGGACGGGAAACCAGCACAGGCAACCAGCAGAGGCACCCAGGACAAGCACCGGCTGGCCCAGGTTGAAGGAGCCTTCATGCAGTCCAGAGGAAGTGTGCCAGATGAGCCCAGCTGAGCAGAGCCTGATCCTGACCAAAGAGAACCTGATGGAGACTGAACTTCCAAAACTGTCCACAAGTGGTATTATCCTGTATCTTTATATTACATAATGTAGAATTCATATCAGTATTATATTAGTAAATATTGCCTTAATACTTCTTGTCTGTTATCTGTTTTGGCTAAAACCCATTGTATAACTGTATCTTGATTTATGTAAAATATATCTTTTAATTATAAACTTATTCATATGTTCGTTTATTGATTTGTCCAAAATAACTTATTACTTGTAGAAATTATACAATAATGATTTAGTTATTAGTTATTTTTTTACAATATGGAAACATATAGCTGTCAATTGTGTAGGGAAAAATATCTTCCATTTCAGTACCAAGGAGGACGACCACAGAGGAACAGGTAGAGGCTCCACTGGAGGTGGGAGTGGTTGACAAAGCAGGCCAGGACATTCCAGAGGGCCTGGGACCTTCCACACAAGCTGGCAATTCACAATCACCGTCATATCAGGAGTGGGAATCACTGTCTGGGCCCTCAACAGCATCATCAAGCAATGCACAGCTGGGCCAGTCCCTTCCGCAGCCCGTGTCCTGGCCCCAGACATCATCACAGCTGCCACCTGCTACAACAACAATGCAGCCATGGCAGGCCACAAGCATTCCCACACAATGGGGTCCACCAACATGGCCTCCCACACAATGGGCTACCCCAACATGGCCCCAGCCCTCCTGTCGACACCGAAAAGCCCTGCTGCCGTCACCTTGGGCACTTATGTCGTCAACACCACCACCCCTGACTTTTTGACATCAGGATCAATGTGCATGTGTTTAGGAGTAATGTGAACAGTGTAATCTGTCTAGCCTTGGTACCACCCATATACCAGTGAGATATCAGCATAGTTACATAGTTACATAGTAATTAAGGTTGAAAAAAGACTTTCAGTCCATCAAGTTCAACCTGTTAAGATCTCCTCTGATCTGCAATATGTGGATTAGTTATTAATCAATTTGTTGAATAAATAATTATTAATAGTATAGTATTGGAGGATAAATAAAGAGTCCCTCAAGTTCAACCTTTTTAGATCTCTATTGATCTTTTTAATGTGCACTATTTATTATTAATTGTTAATTGATCCAGAGGAAGGCAAACAGAAACAAAAAAAAACATTAAAACTTTGCCAATTGTCTCACAAGGGGAAAAAAAGCAAAATTCCTTCCTGACCCCAGAAACTGGCGATCAAATTTCTCCCTGGATCAATATTCCTTCGCTAGTTATTTAGGATAGCCTTGAATGCCCTCTTTATTAAAAAATATATCTAACCCCTTTTTGAAGTTGTCTATCGAATTCGCTGTTACCACCTCCTTTGGTAGAGAATTCCACAGTTTAACCACCCTAACTGTGAAGAACCCTTTTCTTTGTTTAAGGTGAAATCTTTTTTCCTCTAACCTCAAAGGGTGTCCTCTTGTCAGTTGAAAATCTCTTGCTACAAAAAGTTCACTTGACAAAGCCTTATATTGACCCCGGATGTATTTAAATAAGGTAATCATAATCCCTCGTAGACGAAAATAAGTTTAATTTGGTTAGTCTTTCTTCATAACTTAGCCCCTCCATTCCCCTTATTAGTTTTGTAGCCCTTCTCTGTACTTTTTCCAGCTCTAAAATGTCTTTTTTATGAAGTGGTGCCCAAAATTGTAGTCCATATTCCAAATGAGGGCGTACTAGGGATTTGTATAGTGGCAGAATTATATTTGCTTCCCTTGCTTCTATAACCTTCCTAATACATGCTAATATTTTACTTGCCTTTGCAGCTGCTGCTTGGCTTTGAGCGCTGTTACCTAGGTGGTTGTCTACAAGCACTCCCAAATCCCTTTCAATATCTGATACACCAAGATTTATAGATTGCATGGCTATTTTTCCTTCCCAAATGCATAACCTTACATTTATTTGTATTAAATCTCATCTGCCATTTAGCCGCCCGTTTCTCTAATTTATGAAAATCCATTTGTAGGGAAAGTACATCATTATCTGATTTTATTACCTTGCACAACTTAGTGTCATCAGCAAAAATGGAGACACTACTTTCGAGTCCTACTTCTATATCATTAATAAATATGTTAAAAAGGAGAGGACCTAATACTGAACCTTGAGGAACCCCAATTATTACATTAGACCAATAAAAGTATGTTCCATTCACAACAACCATTTGCTTCCTGTCTTTTAGCCAGCTCTCGATCCATGAGCAGAAATTTACTGCAATTCCTGTATCCCTTAGTTTGCTCACTTGTCTTCCATGTGGCACTGTATCAAATGCCTTTGAAAAATCTAAAAAGACTACATCCACTGAGTTGCCCTGATCCAAGTTCCTACTAACCTCCTCATAAAAACTAATTAGATTGGTCTGACACGACCTATCCTTCATAAATCCATGTTGACTGCTACCTACGATCTTGTTCAAATAGACATATTCTTGTATTCTGTCCCTTATTAACCCTTCTAAAAGCTTCCCAACTACAGATGTGAGGCTCACTGGTCTATAATTCCCCGGATTTGCTCTAGATCCCTTCTTAAATATAGGTATCACCTCTGCTTTTCTCCAGTAATCCGGTAGAGACCCTGTAGTGAGTGAGTCTTGAAAGATTAGAGATAATGGTTTGGCTATTACAAAACCCAGCTCCCTCAGTACCCTTGGATGTATTCCATCAGGACCTGGGGCTTTATTAACATTTATTTTGTCCAATCTCTTTTGGATTTCTTCCTGCGTCAACCAGTTATTTAGTGAAGGTAGTGTAGCCCCATTATGTTGCGGTGTCCCAACCACTGATACCTCCGTTGTGTATACAGACGAAAAGAATCTGTTTAGCTCATCTGCCTTTTCCTGGTCACTAATTATCAGGTGGCCTATGTCACATTGTAATGTTCCGATAGCTTCCTTCCTGGCCTTCTTCCCATTAATATATTTAAAAAATATTTTAGGGTTAGTCTTACTTTCCATTGCAACTGACTTCTCATTTTCTATTTTAGCCAGTCTAATAGCCCTTTTGCAAGCCTTGTTGATTTCCTTAAAGTCACATAAAGCTGCCTCTGTTCCCACCTTCTTGTATAATTTAAACGCATGTTTCTTTTTCCTCATCATGATCTTTAAGTCATTGTTAAGCCACATGGGATATGATTTACTCCTATTCACTTTATTTCCACATGGTACATGCCGATGAGTATGTTTATTTAGTAAGGATTTGAATGTTGTCCATTTATTTTCAGTATTTTTCCCTGTAAGTTCTTTGTCCCAGTCTATATGTAGTATTGCTGCCCGTAGCCCATTAAAGTTAGCCTTTTTAAAATTAAGAGTTTTTGTTGGCCCCTTACAGCTCTGTTTTTTGTATTCAATCTCAAATGATACTGTGTTGTGATCACTGTTCCCCAAGGGTTCCCCTATTTTAACATTTGATATGATATCAATATTACTTGTGATGACTAAATCCAAGATGGCCCCATATCTAGTAGGTTCATGTATTACCTGGGCCAGATAATGATCCCAGAGTGTACTCAAGAACCTGCTCCCCTTAGCTGAGCTGCTGGTCTCATTAATCCAGTTTATTTCAGGGTAATTAAAGTCTCCCATTATTAGAACTTGCCCATGCTTAGCTGCATTTCCAATCTGTAACAATAAATGTATTTCCTCACTTTCAGCTATATTTGGGGGTTTATAGCATACTCCCACCAATATGCATTTAGAATTAGCTCCTCCACTATTCATTCTTAAGCCACCTTGGATGAAATGTACTCCTTTTACTTTTATTTCCACATGGTATATGCCGATGTGTATGTATATTTAGTAAGGATTTGAACATTGTCCATTTATGTTCAGTCTTTTTACCTCAGTTCTCTGTCCCAGTCTATACGTTGTATTGCTGCCTTTAGATCATTAAAATCTGCCCTTTTAAAATTAAGAGTTTTTGTTAGTCCCTTACAGTTTTGTTTTTTTATTTCAATCTCAAATGAGACTGTGTTGTGATCACTGTTTCCCAAAGGTTGCCCCTATTTCAACATTTGATACCATATCAATATTATTTGTGATGACTAAATCCAAGCTTCATTTCTAGTAGGCTCTTGTATAAACTGGGCCAGATTATGATCCCTGAGTGTACTCAAGAACCTCCTCCCGTTACCCGTACTGCTGGTTTCACTCATCTAGTTTATTTCAGGGTAGTTAAAATCGCCCATTATTAGAACTTTCCCATTTTTAGCTGCATTTCCAATCTGTAAAATTAATTGCATTTCCTCACTTTCAATTATATTTGGGGGTTTATAGCATACTTATGCCAATATTCTTTTGGAATTTGCTGCTCTGCTATTTAACTATATCCACTAACATTCAATATTATCACTCGTTCCACCATAAATATCTTCTCTAACTATAGGCTTAAATTCAGGCTTAACATACAGACAAATTCCTCCTCCCCTTTTACCATTACCCCTATCTTTCCTAAATAGGTTATAACCATCCAGATTAACAGTCCAGTCATGAGATTCATCCCAACATATTTCAGTAATGCCTATTATGCCCCATTTTTCTTGTACTGCTAATATTTCTAGCTCGTCCATTTTCCCAGGCAAACTTCTTGCGTTAGCAAGCATACACTTTATGTTGCTATGGCTCTGCCGTTGTGAAGTGCTTGCCACTGTAGTTGAGGCCCCTATTAATAACTCCCTACTGTCTATTGTAACCCTCCCCCTTCTCCTCCCCCATGGGTAACTAATTCATCCCTTTCCCTGTCTACCCTATTTACCCCAATACTTCTATATAGTCCCTCCCCCCCACCTACAAGTTTAAAACTCCCATGGCACAACTATTCCATGTAGATAGTGATCGTACTCTTTGCTAAAAGATTGTGCTCACAGTGAAGCATGCCTTGTTGTATTACAAATCCTCAACATATTCCGGGAACACTGATTGAACAGGACAGAATCAATATGGTTATCACTGCTCGTAGATGACATTCATGTTAATTGGTTTATTGTAGTGTCCAGAGCAAAAACAATGTACTATAATAACAGCTTATGATTGTTCTAACACCTTCTGTTTATGTTTTCCAGATTCCTCTCATCTGCTTGGGAATCATCATTAATGTATGAAAACACACTGTGTGTTGAATTGATTAGTATCACATGATCCATGATTTCTAGCATCTGTTTAATATAGCAGATAGAGATATATGGTTGCTGAATGTGCATTAATGGTTATTTCTATGAAATGAAAGTGTTATATGATGTTCCAATTTCACATCTGATTATGGTTACTGTGGTGTCCTGATCACATGTGACCCTAGTAGATGCTATGCATTATCCTTAAGATGTTGTATAACATTTAACCCTTTAGGTGTCCCATTTTGGCCAACACCCTCTTGCCCTTCCGGTATCCACCCACACCAAACCCATGATATGTATGCACGATCGTATACATATTAACATGTGCTATGTGTATCAAATAAAGTATGATGATGTTATACTATTATAACTGTTTCTGTGTGTTTGTACCGTATCATGCTTTAGAATCGACAGAATGCAGATTTAATGAAGTTTTATAGCATCCATTCCCACCCAGTTCACTGCAACAATCATTTAATATATGGGAGGGGGGGGGGGGCAAACTAGAATGATGATATTCATTTACATTCATGATTATTATGCAGTAATGAAACATATACTGAACAGAATATTTACACCCCTAACTGATGGTGATGAACACATCTGTTGACTTTCAGGGTAATTTAATTGTTGTTATGGAAAAGATAACACAAACAACATTGCTGATAAATAATATTTAATCTTAGCACAAATAATAGCAAACATACCAACAAAGCCACACAGTGACAAATTATCATGTTGGAGGTGGGTAGGATAGGGTAAAGAATAATGGAATAAAAATGCATATAATTGTATAAGAATGTTGCAAAATATACAATTTAATCTGTTGTGTTATAAAAACAGTTTGTTTATGATACAATTTAGTTATTTCAAAAAGTATATATAAAAAACTGACCACAGTGCTTCTTCATGTCCATCTCCCCTTCATTATTTGGGCAGTAAGTTATTTTTCTTTAATTCAAAATGCCTGCCTCTATACAAACTGGAATAATACTGGGCAAGTTGTTCACTCATAGAAAACTAAATATGCATATAAAAGTTTTAGCATTTGCCTTTTATTGCTATATTGATGTAAGCTGCAGAAGAACATAGAAAAATGGATATAACTATCACTGTAGTGTAAGAGCAAGAGAATGGAGGGCCATGGTGCAAAAAAAAAGTTTTGGGCCCCCCTCTGGAGTGATGTAAAAATTATTTAGGGCTGGGCACCACCAGAACCAAATAACTCATTACTGCTCCCGGAGACCCCTTCCCATAACTGCTCCCTTCCTGAAGACCTCTTCCCATAAGAGCAAACCTTCCCATGACCCTTATCCATTGCTGTTCCGCCTCAAGACCCCTTTCCAATTTAAATATCACATATAATATTTGTCAAACTACGAGACGCTGTCACGCTTTGCGTGGTGCATACGAGTTAGGCGATGAGCGTCAAAGGCGCTCGTCTCTTGCGAGCCTCGCTAAACGAGGCGAGCAGTTAACACGGAGCACTTAGACGATGAGCGCCATCGCCTGTGAGCCTCGCATATCGAGGCGAGTCATTAAGGCACTAAAACTTGCAGCACAAAGACGATGAGTGCCAAAGTAGCTCATCGCTTGCTCGCCTCGCGAAAGCAATGAAACACGCTTGCAATCCTCCAAACACTTAGGCAATGCGGGATTACCTTAGGTTGCAAGTACTTGATAAACGCGGGACTTAAAAAAAATAAATAAATTCCAGACGCGGGACTTAGAAAAAAAAACGAGATAGGAAAAATCACCTAAGCGAGAAAAAAAATGGTGGCCCAATAAAATAAAAAGGAGGCTACACGACCCTGGACCGCACAAAACACCACGTACCACTTTACGAGACTCGGCAAATAGAAAAACAAAGTACGAGATGGTAAAAATACGAAGTTAACGGCTGAACCGCGCAAAGCATAAAACACGAAACACAAAAAATACCAAAAAAAAACTCAATACAAAAACATGATAGACAGCACGAGGGAACAGCCAGAATGTCTGTGAGTGAGGTGGAATGCAAATTTAAGTGAATTTCAACAAGTTTCGTCACTCGAAAGTAGGCTAAGCAAAAAAAAATGGCGGCCAAAAAAATGAAAACGAGGCTACATGAACCTGGACCGCGTAAAACAACACCAACCGCATACCACAGGAACCTATGAGATACAAAATACAGTATTACAAAGGACGGCAAATGCTCACGAAACACGTAGCACATATGCTATTTTACAATCCTAACTTGCCACTAACAACATTACGCATCTACAGAAGCGCTTTACACAAATAAACCAACTGTTTGCCCTCGCGCACACAGCCTATTTCTAATGCACTATACAACATGCAGGACAATAAAAAAGAGATTGTTACCTTCAGGCTATTGATTGTTATATATATTAATTAGAAAAAGGTAAACTATATTAATTTGTTATTCAATTAATTCATTAATTAGTATTTAAAAAAATATAGAGACGAGCCAAAGGACACGCGAGGAGAGGCTCACAATGAGCGCCGAAGGTCCTTAGAGTATAAAAAGCTTAACATTGTTTGCCAAACAGTATTGCCATGGCTTCAAATTGTATTGACCGTAATTTTTTGACAAGCAAGTAGCTAGTATATATATAAACATCACCCCCACACAGCACCCACCTCTCATAGCATCCATTCCCACCCAATAGTTATCAACGGCCAACCTCTCTCAGCATCTATCCTTGCCAAACACCAAACCCATCTCAGCACTCACCTCACATAGCACCCATCCCTATATCCTTTGCTCCCCCACTCATGACACCCATATCTCCTATACTTTGCTGCCACTTTGCAGTCCTTGCTTTCTTACTTTCTTCCCTGGTATACATCCACAGCATGCTGAACTGCTCCACACTGCCACCTCTTGAAGCTTAAGTAGAATCCTATTATATAAACAGGCACACAACAATTTCAGCCTGGGGGGATGTGTGTGCAGCCAAGGCACAGGGAGGGTCAGGGTGTGCACAGGAGGGGGGACAGCAGGACCTCTGGGCGTGAGGTTGCGCACGAATTAAAGTAAATTTTACGCAGTTTCGCCACTTGAAAATCGGCTAAGCAAGAAAAAAAATGGCGGAAAGAAATTAAAAACGAGGCAAAACAGTTTCGTTACTGTGTGTGTATTTTTAATTTTCATTGTTTTTTTGTGTTTTTTGCTGTACCCGTTTCGGCCGTTAAGTTCGTATTTTTGTGACCTCGTATTGTTTTCTTTTCTAAGTCCCGCGGGTCGTATTTTTATTTTTTCTAAGTCCAGCGGCATGTTTTTTTTTTCAAAGTTGCGCTTTTCTGGGGTTTATTTGTCCCGGGAGTGAGAGCGTAGAGCCTTCACCCACGCAAATGCGGCCTCTCCCTTCGGCTCATTGCAGCCAACGTTGGAGCCACCACCTCCGCAAATGTGGCCCCTCGATTTGCGAGGGTCCGCATTTGCGGCCAGAACTGCGTCCCTCGCTTCGTGTGACAACAATTCGCAGTTTGACAACTATTATATGTGATTGTACAAAAGTTTGAGTGCAGGTAACTAGAGGCTGCCTTGGGAACATTGTTATCTTTAATTATATCCTATACATGATATGTTTTCTTTATAGGGACACAACAGCATTAAAAATATATATATACTTTGGCGCTACTTCCTTCCTTGTGTCTCATTTCCCCCCTCCTCTCCCTCCCTTGTGTTTCATTTCCCCCCTCCTCTCCCACCCTTGTGTCCCATTTCCCCCTCTTCCTCCCCTGTGCCTCTCTCCCTCCCCTGTGTCTCCTCCACCCTCTCCCTCCCCTGTGTCTCCCCCCCCTGTGTCTCTTCCTCCCTCTCCCTCCCCTGTGTCTCTATCCCCCCTCCTCCCTCCCCTGTGTCTCTTCCCCCCTCCTCCCTACCGTGTCTCTTTCCTCCCCTCTCCTACCTTGTGTCTCCTTACACCCCTCTCCCTCCCTTGTGTCTCACCCACTCCCTCCCCTGTGTCTCCTTCCCCCCTCCCCTGTGTCTCCGTCCCCCCTCTCCCTTTCCCCCCTCTCCCTCACCTGTGTCTCCTTTCTCCCCTCTCACTCCCCTGTACCTCCTTTCCCCCGCTCCCTTTCCCCCCTCTCACTCCCCTGTGTCTTTTTGCCCCTTTCCCTTTCCCTGTGTCTTCTTTACACCTTTCACTTTCCTCCCCGTGTGCCTCCTTACCCCCTCTCCCTCCCCTGTGTCTCCGTTCCCCCTCCTCTCCCTCCCTTGTCTCCGTTTCCACTCCTCGCCCTCCCTTGTCTCCTTCCCCCCTCCTCTCCCTCACTTGTGTCCTACCCCTCTCTCCCTCCCCTGTGTCCCGTACTTGGATGCGACCCTGCCAGCAGCCCTGGACTCACCTCCTCTGCGGCTCCTGTCTTACAGCCGGAAATACTTTCTGAAACAAGCCGCGCATTACGCATGTGCATCACGGCTGCGCGATGCACGGCTTGATCCAGAAAGTAGTTCTGGCCGGAGGACGGGAGCTGCAGAGGAGGATGGAGTGCGGCTCTGCTGGTACGTCCAGGTACGTGCTTCAGCTACTGGCAGGGTCTCATCCAGGTACTGGGGTTCTGATTGTGGCACGGTCGCATCCAGATACTGGGGTTCTGATTGTGGGTGATGCTGATTGGGGGTGATGCGAGCCCTGAGGAGCCCAGGAACCAGATACTGGGGTTCTGATTGTGGGTGATGGGGGTTATGCTGATTGGGGTGATGCAAGCTCTGGGGGCCTCGCGATGAGTACCTCCGATGCGCATCACCAGCCCTGCATTGGCAGGAACCAGGTACTGGAAGTGATGCGAGCCCTGCAATGAGCGCCATCAGCACTCATTGCAGCCCATTTGGTGGTTGGTAACGCCTACGTCCCACGGGCCTTGCGATGAACGATTGCGCAGCTCATCGCAAGGCCTTCAATGAGTGCCTTCATCGCTCATTGCAGTCTAAGTCCCACGGGCCTCTCAGTAGTGTGCCTCGCTTCACGAGGGACACAAAAGCATGACCAACATCACAAACATTCCGAACATTCGCAAGATCCATAGCTATATATGTGATATACAAAACTGAAGGTCAGAATGTAATAGAATATTGCAGTGGACAGAGAGTTCTGTCACAACTCAGCCTACTCCTAGTAGAAGTAGCAAAATAAACTAATCAACAATTGCTAGCCAGTTTAATCTCTGATGTTGAACATTGTCGTACATTGTATTTAGATTTGTCTAGCATCGGTGTGTGGGTGAAATGGTTAACAACAAACAAGATTATCAACACTATAATTCACCTATAATGACCAGTGGTAGAGCTAGTGCATGTGGGGCCCCGGTGCAAAAAGAAAACAGGTATACATTTACATATAATTCTACATATATATATATATATATATATATATATATAAATACTGCATATCTATATATATACTGTATATATACAGTGGGGGGAAAAGTATTTGATCCCCCAATGATTTTGAGCATTTGTCCACTGACAAAGAAATGATCAGTCTGTAATTTTAATGGTAGGTGTATTTTAACAGTGAGAGACAGAATAACAAAAGACTTACAGCCTTATTAAATTGGGATTCAGCAAATTTAAAAGGGCTCTATTTAAGCACATAGCATATTTTTTTAACAGAAGTTTTTAGTTAGTGAACTTCTATCCACTAGTCTTCACTAACTAAAAACTTCTTTAAAAAAATATGCTATGTGCTTAAATAAAGCCCTTTAAAGTTTCTTGTAGTTGGCCACCAGGTTTCCAAACATCTCAGGAGGGATTTTGTCCCACTCCTCCTTGTAGATCCTCTCCAAGTCATTAAGGTTTCGAGGTTGATGTTTGGCAACTCGAACCTTCAGCTCCCTTCATAGATTTTCTATGGGATTAAGGTCAGGAGACTGGCTAGGCCTCACCAGGACTTTATTGTGCGTCTTCTTGACCCACTCCTTTGTTGACTTGGCTGTGTTGTTTGGGTGATTATCATGCTGGAATACCCATCCATGACCCATTTTCAATGGCCTGGCTGAGGGAAGGAGGTTTTCACCCAAGATTTGATGGTACATGGCCACGTCCATCTTCCCTTTGATGCGGTGCAGTTGTCCTGTCCCCTTAGCAGAAAAACTCCCACAAAGCATAATGTTTCCACCTCCATGTTTGACGGTGGGGATGGTGCTCCTCCAAACACGTTGAATTGAGTTTATGCCGAAGAGCTCGATTTTGGTCTCATTTAACCACAACGCTTACACCCAGTTCTCCTCTGAATCATTCAGATGTTCCTTGGCATACTTCAGACAGGCCTGTACATGTGCTTTCTGGAGCATGGGGGCTTGCGGGCGCTGCAGTATTTCAGTCCTTCACGGCGTAGTGTGTTATCAATTGTTTTCTTGGTGACTATGGTCCCAGCTGCCTTGAGATCATTAACAAGATCCTCGCGTGTAGTTCTGGGCTGAATCCTCACCGTTCTCATGATCATTGAAACTCTACAAGGTGTGATCTTGCATGGAGCATCAGACAGAGGGAGACTGACAGTTATTTTGTTTCTTCCATTTGCAAATAATCATACTAATTGTTGTCACCTTCTCACCAAGCTGCTTGGCGATGATCTTGTAGCCCATTCCAGCCTTGTGTAGGTCTACAATCTTGTCCCTGACATCCTTGGACAGCTCTTTGGTCTTGGCCATGGTGGAGAGTTTGGAATCTGGTTGATTCTTTTGTGGACAGGTGTCTTTTATAAAGGTAAAAAGATGAGATTAGGAGCACTCCCTTTAAGAGAGTGCTCCTTATATCAGCTCTTTGCCTGTATAAAAGACACCTGGGAGCCAGAAATCTTGCTGATTGATAGGGGATCAAATACTTATTTCCCTCAATGACCTGAAAATCAAATTTTTTGACATTCCTTTTTCTTGTTCTTTTTTTGTTTTGTTATTCTGTCACTGTTAAAATACACCTACCATTAAAATTATAGACTGGTCATTTCTTTGTCAGTGGACAAACGTTCTAAATCAGCAGGGGATCAAATACTCCCCCGACCCCCCCACCCCACTGTAGTTATATAGTTACATAGTTACGGAGGTAGAAAAATACTTTAAGTCCATTGAGTTCAACCTTTTTAGATCTGCTCTGATTTGCAATATGCAGATTCATTGTTAATTAATCCAGAGGAAGGCAAACAGAAAAAAAGCCCAAGTAAAACTCTGCTAATTGTCTCAAAACGGAAAATTATTATTCCTTCCTGACCCCAGATACTGGTAATCGGATTCCTCCCTGGATCAACGCTCCCTCTCTAATTAACCCGGATAACCTTGAACGTCCTTTTTATTTAAAAATATATCCAATCCCTTTTTAAAGTTATCTATCAAATCCGCTGTCACCACCTCCTTTAGCTTCTTACTTCTAACATCAAAGGATGTACTCTTGTCAGTAGAAAACCTCTTGGCCCCAAAAAGTTTGCTTGACAAAGTCTTATATTGACCCTGGATGTATTTATATATCATATCCCTCTTACATGCCTTTTTTTCTGGAGAATATAAGTTTAATTTGGTTAGTCTTTCTTTAATCTCCTTTATTTGTTTTGTTTCCCTTCTCTCCACTATTTCCAGCACTGAAATCCTTTTTATGCCCACAATTGTACTTTATATTTCAAATGAGGGCGTGCTAGGGATTTGTATAGTGGCAGAATTATATTTGCTTACCATGCGTCTATACCCTTCTTAATACATGCTAATATTTTATTTGCTTTTGCAGCTGCTGCTTGGCATTGAACACTGTTACCTAGGTGGTTGTCCACAAGTACTCCCAAAACCCTTTCAATATCTGATATGCGTAGATGTGCTCCATTAAGATTATAAATTGCATGGCTATGTGTCCTTCCTGTGAAGATCTGCTTTCTTCAGTGGGGCTTGATAAGACTGTTGTGGCCAAACTTACCCAGCAAACCTTTCAGGTTCTTTTGACCCCCTTTCCCAAGACAGCTAATGTCTATAAATGCCCTTACTTATATGCAGTATTTAGTAATATGAATGCAGGCTCAGCATTATGAAAACAATCAGGAAATACTTTTATTGCTGTGGAAACTTCATAACAGGTTCAATGGGTGAATGTTTAAACTTGAACTCATAACATTCTGTAACAGTCTGTGAGACTTCTGGGTTTTGTATACATTGCTATTACAGTCATTAACAATGTTTCATATGCAAGGCATCATAAGATCCAATAGGAGTATGTTCCATTTACAAAAACCCTTTGCTTCCTGTCTTTTAGCCAGCTCTCAATCCATGAGCAGATATTTACTGCTATCCCTGCATCCCATAGTTTGCACAATAGTCTTCCATGTAGCACTGTATCAAAAGATTTTGCAAAATCCAAAATGACTACGTCCACTGAGTTGCCTTGATCCAAGCTTCTACTAACCTCCTCATAGAAACTAATTAGATTTGTTTTACATGACCTATCCCTCATGAATCCATGTTGACTCCTACTTATAATCCTGTTCAAATAGACATGTTCTTGTATATTATACCTTATTAACCCTTCTAAAAGCTTTCCCACTACAGAAGTGAGGCTTACAGATCTATGCTATAAGCTTTTGCTCCCTTATTAAATATAGGTACAGTATCACCTCTGCTTTTCTCCAGTCATTTGGTAGCAACCCTATGTTGAGTGAATCCTGAAAAAATAGATGTTTGGCTATTACAGAACCCATTTCCCTCAGTACCATTGGATCCATTCCATCAGTACCTGGGGCTTAATAAACATTTATTTTTCCAACATATTTTGGATTTCTTCCTGCGTTATCCAATTATTTGGCAAAGGTAGTGTAGCCCCATTTTGTTACACTGGTACCTCCCTTGTGTATACTAAAGAAAATAACGTATTTAGCTTATCTGATTTTTCCTGGTCACTAATTACCAGACAGCTTGTTTCACATTGTAATGTTCCTATAGCTTCATTCCTGGTATTCTTCCCATTAATATGTTTGAAACACATTTTTCATTTTCTTTTTTAGTCAGTCTAATAGCCCTTTTGCAAGCCTTGTTGATTTCCTTGTACTCACCACATAAAGCAGTCTCTGTCCCCTCCTGTTTGTATAATCTAAATGCCTGTTTTTGACTCTGTATCTTGATCTCTAAACAATTATTAAGTCACACTGGATGGCATCTACTCCTTTTACTTTTATTCCCACATGGTATATGGTGATAAGTATATACAGTACCTTGCAAAAGTATTCACCCCCTTGGCATTTTTCGTTTTGTTGCCTCACAACCTGGAATTAACATGGATTGTTTGAGGATTTGCATCATTTAATTTACAGAACATGCCCATAACTTTGAATATGTTTTTTATTTTTTATTTTGAAGCAAACAACAAATAGAACAAAATAACAGAAAAAGTTAATGTGCATAACTATTCACCCCCTAAAGTCAATACTTTGTAGAGCCACCTCCAAGTCGCTTTGGATAAGCTCCAAGTCGCTTTGGATAAGTCTCTATGAGCTTGCCACATCTTACCACTGGGATTTTTGCCCATTCCTCCTTGAAATACTGCTCCAGCTACTTCAAGTTGGATGGTTTGCGCTTGTGAACAGCAATCTTTAATCTGACAACAGATTTTCTATTGGATTGAGGTCTGGGCTTTGACTAGGCCATTCCAACACATTTACATGTTTCCCCTTTAACCACTTAAGTGTTGCTTTAGCAGTGTGTTTGGGGTCGTTGCCCTGCTGGAAGATGAACCTACGTCCTAGCCTCAAATCACGCACAGAGTGGTACAGGTTTTGCTCAAGAATATCCCTGTATTTAGCACCATCAATCTTTCCCTCAACTCTGACCAGTTTCCCAGTCCCGGCTGCTGAAAAACATCCCCACAGCATGATGCTGCCACCACCATGTTTACTGTGGGGATGGTGTTCTTTGGGTGATGTGATGTGTTGGGTTTGCCCAGACATAGCGTTTTCTTTGATGGACGAAAAGTTCAATTTTAGTCTCATCAGACTGGAGCACCTTCCTCCATACATTGTGGGAGTCTCCTACATGCCTTTTCACAAACTCAAAACGTGCCATTTAGTTTTTTGCTGAAAGTAATGGCTTTCTTCTGGCCACTCTGCCATAAAGCCCAACTATATGGAGTGTACGGCTTATTGTCATCCTATGACCAGATACTCCAGTCTCTGCTGTGGAACTCTGCAGCTCCTCCAGGGTTACCTTAGGTCTCTGTGCTGCCTCTCTGATTAATGCCCTCCTTGCCGGTCCTTGAGTTTTGGTGAGCGGCCGTCTCTTGGCACTTTTGCTGTTGTGCTATTTGGTTATGATAGATTGGATGGTGCTCCTGGGGATCATCAAAGAGTTGGATATTTTTTTATAACCTAACTCTCACTTGTGCTTCTCAACAACATTGTCCCTAACTTGTTTGAAGAGTTCCTTGGTCTTCATGGCAGTGTTTGGTTAGTGGTGTCTCTTGCTTAGGTGTTGCAGCTTCTGGGGCCTTTCAAAAACGGTGTGTATATGTAATAAAAGATCATGTGACACTTAGATTGCACACAGGTGGACATCATTTTACTGATTATGTGACTTCTGAAGGCAATTGGTTGCACCAGAGATTTTTATGGGCTTCATAAAAAGGGGTTGAATACATACGCACATGCCAATTTTCTGTTTTCGATTTCTAAAAAATAGTTTAATGTATATATTTTTCTCATTTTACTTCACCAACTTAGACTATTGTGTTCTGATCCATTACATGAAATTCAGATTAACAAAACATTAAACTTAGGGCTGTAATGTAACAAAATAGGTAAAAAGTTAAGGGGGGGGGGTGAATACTTTTGCAAGGCACTGTATATTTAGTAAGGATTTAAATGTTGCCCAACTATGTGCAGTATTTATACCTGTCCGTTCTTTGTCTCAGTCTATACTTTGTATTGCTACCCTTAGGGCCTTATTCACTTGCATGCCAGCAGTTGCCTTTATACCGGCCGTAAGTCTGCATGAAGTTTGCAACAGTTACAGAGCAATTCAATTGATCAAGCCTGCAACTAACTGGGCAAAAGCCTAAACCATGCAATCGTAAGCAGCATTTCAGAGCGTGATCATGAGCAACTAAGCAAGGCCATAACTACAGATTTAGACAGCCAATAGTAAATGAGACCGTCATCATTATGTCAGTAAAACATGGATGTTAAAGGTCAATCAATTAGCGTTTAGAAGTCTGATATGCTGATACTGTTTAGTCAATGTGGGTGGCCTGATATGTGTTAACTCCTCGATTCCCAGGATTGATATGACACGGACATGAAAAAAAAAGAAATTATTGCGGATTTGCGCACTTGAGACTATTGTGAAATTAATTCTAATGTTTTTCATTGCTTTCCCCGTCTTTTAACGTGCAGTATTGATTTTTTATTTGCATTTACAGTTGTATGAACAGGTCCTATCTGGTACTCGTATGATTTTCTTCTACATTTGCCATTTACGGGTGTGAGAACATTTGTGGGCTTGAGGAATTGTAGCAATTGAATATTGATTTGCGATTGTAAGATTTATGGGCTTGAAAGATCCAAAGGCCTAGCTGGGTTGGAGTTAAGATTTTAACAATCGCTGGCATTTTCAGCCCATAACCCACAAATTGTTGGCGGCTTGCAAAAAGACGCTAATTGAATAGCAAATAGCTCCCGAAACTACAATTTTCTCAACTGAATAGTGGCCCGTTAAAATCTGCTATTTTAAAATTAAGAGCTTTTGTTGGCCCCTTACAGTTTTGTCTTTTTAATCCAATCTCAAATGAGACTGTGTTGTGTTCACTGTTTCCCAAAGGTTCCCCTATTTCAACATTTTATACCATATCAATATTATTTGTGATAACTAAATCCAAGATAGCCTAATTTCTATTAGGTTCTTGCATAACCTGGGCCAGATAATGATCCCTGGGTATACTCAAGAACCTGCTTCTTATCGCTGAACTGCTGGTCTCATTCATCCAGTTAATATCAGGGTAGTTAAATCTCCCATTAATAAAACTTGCCCGTGCTTAGCTGCATTTCCAATCTGTAACAATAATTGCATTTCCTAACTTTTAATTATATTTGTGGTTTATAGCATACCCTTATCAATATTCTTTTTGGAATATGCTGCTTCACTATTTAAGTCTACTCAGGAGGATTCAACTTTATTGCTAGTTCCAGCATAAATATCTTTTTTGACTATAGGCTTACATTCAGGCTTAACTTACAGACAAGTCCCTCTTGCTCGTTTACCATTGCTCCCATCTTTCCTAAATAGGTTATAACCATCCAGATTAACAGTCCAGTCATGAAATTAATCCCACCATTTTCAGTAATGCTATCTATCTATCTATCTATCTATCTATCTATCTACCTATCTATCTATATGTGTGTGTATGGTCGTAGTAATCCATAAAACACTAATGTTATAGCCATTGAGATGGTTAGGGAGATTTCCATGCTAAAAAAGGGTTGGTGGAGAAGAACATGATAAGCTTTTTAAACATCTATGGGTCTTGGTTTGGCCTTCTTCTGTTTGAAAGACTTCTGAGGAAATATTTGATAGATGGAGAAGTCATAATGAAGACTTGCTTGTGATTTGAAGTTCTTACAATAAAGGAACTGGATTCCGGTTCAATAAGTCTTAATAGTGTGATGATGCAGGTGAACACTGTGAAGCAAATGTGACAGTAGTTCAGTCTTATCGCTGATAGTAAATATCTTAAACCTGTGCCAAGTTCTTCTAGTGTTAGGGGAGAGCCTGCACTGCACAGTGAATCAGGCTGCTGACAATATTACTTCTATACCAGGGCAGTCAGAATAGCAGGAGGTCGATGTTGGAATATGAGTGGTTTTGATGAGTAATTCTGCGAGACGAAAGAAGGCAAATGAAGGTTGGGTGAATGAATATATGGGAACAGTTAAAATTGGTTAGCTAAAGACAGATATGGAAGATCCCTTAGGAGGGTCATCATGGCATTATTGATATTTGGTCAACGTTTAGTAGGTGGCTTCTTCAGAGATAAGAATTCGAACAGCGCAGCCTTTCCTATTGTCGCTCCAAGCGTGGGCTACCATGAGAGCTGCTATCACATTTTTGGAGTAATTTGAGCAGATGTGGAACTCGGAATAAGAAACTGCAGACTGATGTAGCAGTTTGAAATATGACGAGGAGGCGTATATTGTCACGCATGGAGAATGGACTGATATTGGAGTCAGAAAAAATGATGGTCCTTTCCAATGAGACATGAAGGAGGACCATAGTCTCAGGTTGGCCAAGGCAGCTTCATTGAGATGAATATGTTGGTGCTCATGAGGATGATGAGAATATGCTGCCAATAAATTACTAATAAATGCTTTTCTTGAAGTAAGATATATGAAACACATTTTAGGTAAACTAGGAGGGACTGAAGTGCCTTAATTGTACACAATTTAAATTTGTAGAATTTAGCCACACTTTGAGTCTAGCGAGTTTATTTGATTAAAGGATTGTTTCTATGCTGTCTATTTTAAGAATGATGCCTAAGATTTCTACCTGATGTGCTGGTCCTTCTTTTGCATATGAGACCTACAGAATACTTTGGAAGACTTGTCTGGACATCTTGAGGACCTTCTATGCACAGGAAGTAATTGAGATAGTAGATAACAATGGGACAGCATTTGATGTTATGTAGTATGCAAAGCTGTCGAAGATCTTGAGGCTGCTTTTTTATATGAAAGTGAGTTGATTTGCAAAATAGTAGTCATCCTTCCATTTAGCTTCATGGAGATGCCACAATGCAGTGTGGATGGGAAGCTGTTTAAATGTATTTTTAAAAATCAATTTTGGAGAGCCATGTAGTTGGGCCTAAACATACAATGTGGGTAATCGAGTTTGGCATACTTCAGAGAGAATTCATCCAATAGTATCAGAGATAATCATGTTAAAGGAAGAAGAGAGGTTGATGATCAACCTTTTTTTAAGGGAGTATTTGTGCATAGGCATCCCTAAGGGATTCATTCACCAGATGCAGAGGCAATTTAAATCATGCCATAAGGTAGTTGTTGAAAATCTCTGAAGTGAAGAGCTGTTCCATGACCTCAGGTTCCTTCTCAGCTGATAGTAAGTTGTCGCTGGCAAAGGAAACCTGAGTCAATGTAATGACCCCAGTGTGAAAATCTTTGGAGAATCCTGTGATTACATAATCGGTGAAGACAGGTGAATGGTGCAAGTAGAGGTAATGAGCTAGCTGGGTTAATGGATGCTAGTCATTTTTAATTCAATACCTGGGGGCACATTGATTTGGCATGGGCCTTATGGCCAAGTGGACAAATATGCAAGAGGAGACATCCGTTGAATGAACATGTATTAAGAAGGGTATAGAAGCAAGGGTAGCAAATATAATTCTCCCACTATACAAATACTTAGTAGGCTCTCATTTGGAATATGGAGTACAGTTTTGGGCACCACTTCATAAAAAATTAATTTTAGAGCTGGAAAAGGTACAGAGAAGGGCAACAAAACTAATAAGAGGAATGGAGGGGCTAAGTTATGAAGAAAGACTAACCAAATTAAATATATATTCTCTAGAAAAAAGGCATATAAGAAGAGATATGATTACATTTTATAAATACATCCAGGGTCAGTATAAAGCTTTGTCAAGTGAGCTTTTTGTGCTAGCATGTTTTCAACTGACAAGAGGACATCCTTTGAGGTTAGAAGTACAGTAACAAAAGGGTTCTTCACAGTAATAGTGGTGAATCTGTGAAATTCTCTACCAAAGGAGGTGGTGACAGCGGATTCGATAGATAACTTTAACAAGGGAATGGATATATTTGTAATTAAAAGGGCCATTCAGGGTTATCCTGAGTTATCCTGGTTAATTAGAGAGAAAGTATTGATCCAGGGAGGAATCTGATTGCCAGTATGTGGGGTCAGGTAGGAATTAATTATTTTCCCTTTTGAAATGATTTACTTTTTTTTTCTGTTTGCCTTCCTCTGGATCAATTAACAACTAATCCACATATTGCAGATCAGAGGAGATCTAAAAAGGTTGAAGTTGATGGACTAAAAGTGTTTTTCAACCTTAATTACTATGTAACTATGTAACACTCTTTGGAATCAACATTATTGCATATTGGTATAGCCCACAGATAATGTACCTCTCGACCCAGTTAATCTTTTTAAAGGTTTGCAGTCAAGAGGATTTATTGCCAGGAGTGGAGGTATGTCAGAAGGCCGCTGGAGTGGAAGGAGTAGGGCAGAAACCAGAAACTTGGAGAGGTGACACACTGAAGCCTTAATGCTAATAAAATGCAAAATAGCCCGCAAAATAGCTCATGATCGAGTGTAGACTGGTTCATACTGTAATCAAATTGGGATACAGCAGTGGCTGTTTTTGTGTTAAGCAACCAGCGGTAGTCGTAGTAGTTGAATTCACCATATTTGTGGGATAAATCTACTATGAGGTAGAGGTAATCGTGCATCTAATCACGTTGGTGACAAAATGAAGAACAGATGATATCACAGTATATGCTTAGCACCAGGACAAACTTACAGTTACAGTAAGTCTTTACGTTTTTTTACAACAGAGACATCGCTCTGGGTGAGAGTCTTGTTCTCAGATGTGTCATATGATGTTATGAGGAGGGCCACAAGGTTCACATGCTTGTCCTCTAAGATTTCCCTCCTGAGGTGAGTGGTGTCTAAGTTAACTGGCATGTTGGAAGTAGGGATATTCGAACACTCACTTGGAGAGGCATGGCAGGATGTAGATATGGGATCAGACTCAAAAGAATTCTGCAAACTGGACATTCTGCTTTCCAGGTAATTGATGGACTTTGCTACATCAGATAGCATCTTTTGCATCAGGGTAAGCTTATTATTGGGTAGTGAAATCGGATTTTGGCTGCTATGAAGCAGTCTGTATATCTCAGCCTTTCTTACAGAGGCTGGGAATGGCATGTCTCTTTCAATGAGATCTTGGACTAGCTGGGTACAGTCCACAACTGTAAAGACAAATGGCTTTCAGGTACTGACAAAATGCTTTCTGCATCTGATTGCACAGCATCGGCCATCAAAAATGAATGGGAGCCTAAGAAGTGAGAAATAGGTTAGACAGAGCATAAGCGAGTATGTTAGAGTAGTTAGGTTCTCTAAGCTTCTGAGGTCAGTATGTGTAGAACAGTGGTTAAAACCATGTGTTCTGGTAATTTTAGGGTGAAGGTACTGAAAACGTGCAACTGGGTGAAGGAAAAGTAACTCTGGCTGAGTAATTACAGTCATCGAATGGGGAGATGAATTGTCAGATGTGTTATTTCATATGGGGCACATTATGCAAAATGAAAGGTCAGGGCCGTCAGCGAAAGGAAGCATTGCTATAGCTATGTATGCTTATGGAGAGTGTGTCTGATAGCGTAAGATTTATTTAAGTTGTCTATGTCTGTTTGCAACTGGAATTTACTTCTTGCAAGTAAAGTTTGATTATTTGCTGTGTGCACTAATTTTGTCCAGGTGAGTAAGCAGAAGTAAATATAAACAGGGGAAGGGGCGAACTTGTGACCTTGCGGACACTTCTAGTACAAGTGCAGTTCTAGTAAAAGTGTAGGAGTTCAAATAAAAGGAGGGAGTGCAGTTCTAGTAAAAGTGTAGGAGTTTAAATAAAAGGAGGGAGTTAAAAGAAATGGGGGGGCAGACTTATAGTGCAAAAAAGGGAATATATATATATTTGTTCTTGTTTTCTAAAGCTTTATACAAATATATTAATTTGTATTATTGTTGGTTTATTTTCCCACTGAAATCTTGTAGACAATTATTATGAATCAGTCCAGTGGCAACCTCACTCAATGTACATCCTGTCATATATGCACGGCTGGAACAGATGATCCAGGGTCCATAACTCTGTGAGAGATGTAAGCATGTTGCCTCTCTTGAAGCTCAAATTGGAGAACTAAAGAGGAGAATTGCAGCACTTAGTGATATTGCTCCACTGGAAAGGGAGTTGATGCTCACTGAGCACATGTTAGCTGGGCCTAGCATGGAGGGTGGAGATTATTTATTATTATTATTATTAACTTTTATTTGTAACGCGCCGACATATTCCGTAGCGCAATACAGGGGATAAAAACAAGGGAAAATACAGCATTAACAAAATTAAAAAAATGGAGGACCCTGTTTTGAGCTTAGAATCTTTGCAGAAAGTGCTTTTTCCCAAAGCATCCTAGAAGACTGAAAACTCGCCACTTACAATCTAAAGGCAGGATGGAGATGGGTCTAGTGAGGATGTCCAGGGAGGTAGCTGGGTTACAGTTAAAAGGGGTAGCAGGATGATCAGGAGGAGGAGGCAGGCCAGTTCTGAATTGACAAACACCGACAGATTTACCAGATTGAGTGAAACTGTTGGGGATGTCGATTCAGGAATGGCAATGACAGATAGAGTTGTTCCCTCTTACAGCCGGGAGAACAGTTCGACTGGAGGAGTGGGAGGGCAGCATAGGCAGAGCAATAGACAGGTTTTGGTGGCAGGGGACTCTATTATTAGGAAGGTAGACAGGGTGATTTGAATTAACTACTCACGGGGGAGGAGATGGGGGAGGATTAGTATAGTCAATAGTGAGGTATTACTAAGTAACTCAAGTACAGAAGCAGGCACCTCAAAAAGACAAACTCATAACATGAGATGTATGCTTGCTAATGCCAGAAGCTTGCCAGGAAAAAATGGGAGAGTTAGAATTATTGGCAATTAAGAAAAAATGGGATTTAATAGGCATTACCATAACATGGTGGGATGAATCTCAGGACTGAACTGTTAATCTGGATGGTTGTAAGCTATTTAGGAAAGATAGGGGCAATGGTAAAAGAGGAGGAGGGATTTGTCTGTATGTTAAGCCCAAATTTAAGCCTATAGTCGAAGAAGATATTTATGCTGGAACTAGTGGTAATATTGAATGTTTGTGGGTAGAGTTAAATAGTGGAGCAGCAAATTCGTAAAGATTATTAGTTGGAGTATGCTATAAATCCTTAAATATAACTAAAAGCGAGGAAATACAATTATTATTACTGATTGGAAATGCAGCTAAGCCTAGGCAGGTTCTAATAATGGGAGACTTTAATTACAATGAAATAAACAGGATAAATGAGACCAGCAGTTCAGCTAAGGGGAGCAGGTTCTTGAGCACACTCAGGGATCATTATCTGGCACAGGTTATACAGGAACCTACTGGAAATGAAGCTATCTTGGATTTAGTTATCACAAATAATATTGATATGGTATCAAATGTTGAAATAGGGGAACCTTTGGGAAACAGTGATTACAACACAGTCTCGTTTGAGATTGAATTAAAAAAAAAAACTGTAAGGAGCCAACAAAAACTCTTAATTTTAAAAGGGCAGATTTTAACGGCCTAAGGGCAGCAATACAAAGTATAGACTGGGACAGAGAACTGGCAGGTAAAATACTGATCATAAATGGACAACATTTAAATCATTACTATATATATATATATATATATATATATATATATATATATATATATATATTTATATATATACTTATTTCCATATACCATGTGGGAATAAAAGTAAAATGGGTAAATCGCATCTCATGTGGCTTAACAATGATTTAAAGATCAAATTACGGAGTAAAAAACAGGCATTTAAATTATACAAACAAGAAGGGACAGAGACTGCTTTCCGGGAGTAGAAGGAAATCAACAATGATGGCAAAAGGGCTATCTGACTGGCTAACATAGAAAATTAAAAATTTGTTGCAAAAGAGAGTAAGACTAACCCTAAAATATTTGTTAAATATATTAATGGAAACAATGCTAGGAAGGAAGCTATAGGAACATTACAATGTGACACAGGCCATCTGATAATTAGCGACCAGGAAAAGGCAGATGAGCTAAATAGTTTTTTTTCTTTGTTATACATGAGGTACTAGTGGTTGGGACACTGCAACATAATCGGGCTACACTACCTTTTCTGAATAATTGGTTAACGCAGAAAAAAATAAATGTTAATAAAGCCCCAGGTGTTGCTGGAATACAACCAAGGGTATTGATGGAGCTGGGGTCTGTAATAGCCAAACGATTATATCAAATTTTTCAAGATTCACTCAACACAGGGTCTCTGCCAGATGACTGGAGAAAAGATGAGGTGATACCTACAGTATATTTAAGAAGGGAGCAAAAGCAAATACGGGGAATTATAGACCAGTGAGCCTCACTTCTGTAGTGGGAAAGCTTTTAGAAGGGTTAATAAGGCGTAATATACAAGAATATGTTTATTTGAACAGGATTATAAGTAGGAGTCAACGTGGATTTATGAGGGATAGGTCCTGTCAAAGAAATCTAATTAGTTTCTATGAGGAGGTTAATAGGAACCTGGATCAAGGCAACTCACTGGATGTAGTCTTTTTGGATTTTGCAAAGGTTTTCGATACAGTGCCACATGGGAGACTATTGTGCAAACTAAGAGATAAAGGAATTGCAGTAAATATCTGCTCATGGATCGAGAGCTGGCTTAATGACAAGAAGCAAAGGGTTGTGGTAAATGGAACATACTCCGATTGGACTAATGTTGCAAGTGGGGTTCCTCAGGGTTCAGTATTAGGTCCTCTCATTATTAACATATTTATTAATGACTTAAAGGTGGGACTGGAAAGTAGTGTCTTCATTTTTGCTGATGACACAAAGTTGTGCAAGGTAATTAAATCAAATAATGACATACTTTCCGTCCAAAGGGATTTACATAAATTAGAGGAATGGGCATCTAAACAGCAGATGAGATTTAATATGAATAAATGTAAAGTTATGCATCTGGGAAGGAAAAATAGCCATGCAATTTATAATCTTAATGGAGCAAATATAGGGGTATCTGATATTGAAATGGATTTGGGAGTACTTGTGGACAACCTCCTAGGTAACAGTGCTCAATGCCAAGCAGCAGATGCAAAGGCAAATACAATACCAGCATGTATTAAAAAGAGTATAAAAGCAAGGGAAGCAAATATAATTCTACCACTATACAAATCCCTACTACGCCCTCATTTGGAATATGGAGTACAATTTTGGGCACCACTTCATAAAAAGGAAATTTTAGAGCTGGAAACGATACAGAGAAGGTCTACAAAACTAATAACGAGAATGGAAGAGCTAAGGGCCCTATTAAATTCTCCCTCGTAGTTCTCTCGGTGCTCGCAAATGGCAGTTTTCCTGCTGTTTGCGAGTACCGAATCTCTCGCAGCCTGCTTTGCGAAATGACTGCGAGAAAATGGCCGAGAATAGGCTCGGAGAGAGCTACGTAGCCTTAAATCTATGCATGAGTCTCGCATATCGTAAGAATCCCTACGTGGACAAAAAGTCCACGCAAGGGATCCGAAAGCCTCTACGTGCTGCCTCGGAACAGCCCGAGACAGCAGTGTGAGGCTCCCCCCTGCACCCTATACACATCCCCATGCTGCAGGGGTCTCTATCAGGACCCCTGCAGCACCACCACATTAACCTCTTGCAGCGGGGGTCCCCGATCTGCATAGATCAGGCCCCCCGCTGCATTTAAAACTTTTAAATTCCCCGCCGCTGCTCCTTAAAGGGGCCGCGGCACACTATTACCCAATCCCGTCCGCGGCACTTAAAATTAACCCCCCTCTATGCTGGGGGTCCCCATCGGGACCCCCAAAGTGTCCCCACATAAACCCATTGCAGGGGGGGTCCCCGATCTGCATAGATCAGGCCCCCCGCTGCATTTAAAACTTTAAAATTCCCCGCCGCGGCTCCTTAAAGGGGCCGCGGCACACTATTACCCAATCCCGGCCGCGGCACTTAAAATTAACCCCCCTCTATGCTGGGGGTCCCCATCGGGACCCCCGAAGTGTCCCCACATAAACCCATTGCAGGGGGGGGTCCCCAATCTGCATAGATCAGGCCCCCCGCTGCATTTAAAACTTTTAAATTCCCCGCCGCGGCTCCTTAAAGGGGCCGCGGCACACTATTACCCAATCCCGGCCGCGGCACTTAAAATTAACCCCCCTCTATGCTGGGGGTCCCCATCGGGACCCCAGAAGTGTCCCCACATAAACCCCCTGCAGCGGGGGGCCCCGATCGGCACCGATCGTGACCCTGCTGCAATTCAATTTTAAATTTCCCGTCTCGCGGGTCCTCAAAGGACCGTAAAGGTCCTAAAAGGACTCGCAATAAAAATATTAACCCCAGGCAACTATAATTACCCCATTAACTCATGATGGTCAATACAGACCACCATAAGGCCTAAATTAACCCATTAACTCATGATGGTCAATACAGACCACCATAAGGCCTAAATTAACCCATTAACTAATGATGGTCAATACAGACCACCATAAGGCCTAAATTAACCCATTAACTCATGATGGTCAATCCAGACCACCATAAGGCCTAAATTAACCCATTAACATATGGTGGTCAATCCAGACCACCATAAGGCCTTAATTATCCCATTAACTCATGGTGGTCAATCCAGACCACCATAAGGATCTATTTAACCCATTAACTCATGGTGGTCAATCCAGACCATCATAAGGATCTATTTAACCCATTAACTCATGGTGGTCAATCCAGACCACCATAAGGATCTATTTAACCCATTAACTCATGGTGGTCAATCCAGACCACCATAAGGATCTATTTAACCCATTAACTCATGGTGGTCAATCCAGACCACCATAAGGCTCTATTTAACCCATTAACTCATGGTGGTCAATCCAGACCACCATAAGGCCTTAATTAACCCATTAACTCATGGTGGTCAATCCAGACCACCATAAGGCCTTAATTAACCCATTATCTCATGGTGGTCAATACAGACCACCATAAGGCTCTATTTAACCCCATCAGTCCCATAAGGGTATATTATTACCATTATGGGCCTGTTACAACCCAACATTAACCACATAAGTGCCATGATGGTCCTCAAGGACCATCATGACACTAACTACAAACACTACACTATAACCCCCAATAAACCATTTAATCTAAACTAACCCCCCTCTACACTAATCTATTAACACTTACACCACCTACCTACACTCCCTAATAAACCTCCCCAACACTCTAATTACAAAAAACAAAAAACCTACAGTACAGAAAACAAAAAACCTACAGTACAAAAAAACAAAAAACCTACAGTACAGAAAAAAAAAAAATTACAACCCCACCCCCCACTACAGAAAACAAAAAAATACATTACAACCCCACCCCCCACTACAAAAAATAAAAAAATTACACACCTGAAAAGGAAAGACAGATAAACACAATACAATACATACATATAATACATTTAATACATTACATACAATACATGACATTACATACATTACATATAATATATTACATATAATATATTACATATAATATATTAAATATAATATATTACATATAATATATTACATATAGTCCAAATCAAATACCCCCTATCTATCTAACATACAATCTATTTAATTTAAAATAAATCCTAACTATATCAAATACATCCCCCTATCTATCTAATATACAAAAAATCCTAACTACATACACAGACCCTTATTCTAAAATAAAATAAAATAATTACAGTCCTAACTACACAGACCCTAATTCTAAGCTAAAATCAATAAATTAAGACCACTTACCTTTAAGATGTTGCTTCAGATCACTAACCTATGGGTCAAACAAAAAAAAAAAATTAGTACAAAACATTAACATCCAATAAATAAACATTCTATACATTCTAAATATTCAACTCACCTTTACAGCATGTCCCGTCACTGTTTAGCTCTTCCGGCGCGGCCCTGTTAAAAAAAAAACACAATACATGAATACATTAATACAATATATCAACAATAAATAAAATACACAAATAAACATCTAAATATACATTTAACTTACCTCCCCGCGATGTCCCCGGCCTTCTATCCTTCAGCCCCGGCTGGGCCGCGGAACCATCCGCGCTCTAAAAAATAAAATAAAAAAAACTAACGGAGGACTGCACTGGCAGACCTCCCCGACGCTACTGAACCTCCCGGAGTCGTTTCAGGGAGGAAATTGGCATTGGCGGCTTGTGATTGGCTGAAAAAGCTGTCTATCAATTTCAGCCAATCAAAAGTCGTCAATGTGTGAGCCAATCAGGATGGGATACACCCCAATATCCCACCCTGATTGGCTAAAACACTTGTCTATCTTTCTGGGAACCAATCACAACGCTCAGATGCCTTCAGCCAATCACTATGGGATACACCCCCACGGAGTGATTGGTAGAAGACATCTGCGCATCCTGATTGGCTCCTACATTGACGACTTTTGATTGGCTGACAGCTTTTTCAGCCAATCACAAGCCGCCAATGCCAATTTCCTCCCGGAAACGACTCCGGGAGGTTCATTAGCGTCGGGGAGGTCTGCCAGTGCAGACCTCCGTTAGTTTTTTTTATTTTATTTTTTAGAGCGCGGATGGTTCCGCGGCCCAGCCGGGGCTGAAGGAGAGAAGGCCGGGGACATCGCGGGGAGGTAAGTTAAATGTATATTTAGATGTTTATTTGTGTATTTTATTTATTGTTGATATATTGTATTAATGTATTCATGTATTGTGTTTTTTTTTTAACAGGGCCGCGCCGGAAGAGCTAAACAGTGACGGGACATGCTGTAAAGGTGAGTTGAATATTTAGAATGTATAGAATGTTTATTTATTGGATGTTAATGTTTTGTACTAATTTTTTTTTTTTTTGACCCATAGGTTAGTGATCTGAAGCAACATCTTAAAGGTAAGTGGTCTTAATTTATTGATTTTAGCTTAGAATTAGGGTCTGTGTAGTTAGGACTGTAATTATTTTATTTTATTTTAGAATAAGGGTCTGTGTATGTAGTTAGGATTTTTTGTATATTAGATAGGTAGGGGGATGTATTTGATATAGTTAGGATTTATTTTAAATTAAATAGATTGTATGTTAGATAGATAGGGGGTATTTGATTTGGACTATATGTAATATATTATATGTAATATATTATATGTAATGTATGTAATGTCATGTATTGTATGTAATGTATTATATTTAATATATTATATGTAATATATTATATTTAATATATTATATGTAATATATTATATGTAATATATTATATTTAATATATTATATGTAATATATTATATTTAATATATTATATGTAATATATTATATGTAATATATTATATGTAATGTATGTAATGTCATGTATTGTATGTAATGTATTATATGTATTATATGTATGTATTGTATTGTGTTTATCTGTCTTTCCTTTTCAGGTGTGTAATTTTTTTATTTTCTGTAGTGGGGGGTGGGGTTGTAATGTATTTTTTTGTTTTCTGTAGTGGGGGGTGGGGTTGTATTTTTTTTTTTTCTGTACTGTAGGTTTTTTTGTTTTTTTGTACTGTAGGTTTTTTGTTTTCTGTACTGTAGGTTTTTTGTTTTTTGTAATTAGAGTGTTGGGGAGGTTTATTAGGGGTTAGGTAGTGTAGGTAGGTAGTGTAAGTGTTAATAGATTAGTGTAGAGGGGGGTTAGTTTAGATTAAATGGTTTATTGGGGGTTATAGTGTAGTGTTTGTAGTTAGTGTCATGATGGTCCTTGAGGACCATCATGGCACTTATGTGGTTAATGTTGGGTTGTAACAGGCCCATAATGGTAATAATATACCCTTATGGGACTGATGGGGTTAAATAGAGCCTTATGGTGGTCTGTATTGACCACCATGAGATAATGGGTTAATTAAGGCCTTATGGTGGTCTAGATTGACCACCATGAGTTAATGGGTTAATTAAGGCCTTATGGTGGTCTGGATTGACCACCATGAGTTAATGGGTTAAATAGAGCCTTATGGTGGTCTGGATTGACCACCATGAGTTAATGGGTTAAATAGATCCTTATGGTGGTCTGGATTGACCACCATGAGTTAATGGGTTAAATAGATCCTTATGGTGGTCTGGATTGACCACCATGAGTTAATGGGTTAATTAAGGCCTTATGGTGGTCTGGATTGACCACCATGAGTTAATGGGTTAATTTAGGCCTTATGGTGGTCTGTATTGACCATCATGAGTTAATGGGTTAATTTAGGCCTTATGGTGGTCTGTATTGACCATCATGAGTTAATGGGGTAATTATAGTTGCCTGGGGTTAATATTTTTAGTGAGAGTCCTTTCAGGACCTTTACGGTCCTTTGAGGACCCGCGAGGCGGGAAATTTAAAATTGAATTGCAGCAGGGTCACGATCCGTGCCGATCGTGGCCCCCCGCTGCAGGGGATTTATATGGGGACACTTCGGGGGTCCCGATGGGGACCCCCAGCATAGAGGGGGGTTAATTTTAAGTGCCGCGGCCGGGATTGGGTAATAGTTTGCCGCGGCCCCTTTAAGGAGCCGCGGCGGGGAATTTAAAAGTTTTAAATGCAGCGGGGGGCCTGATCGGTGCCGATCGAGGACCCCCGCTGCAATGGGTTTATGTGGGGACACTTCGGGGGTCCCGATGGGGACCCCCAGCATAGAGGGGGGTTCATTTTAAGTGCCGCGGCCGGGATTGGGTAATAGTGTGCCGCGGCCCCTTTAAGGAGCCGCGGCGGGGAATTTAAAAGTTTTAAATGCAGCGGGGGGCCTGATCGGTGCCGATCGAGGACCCCCGCTGCAAGGGGTTAATGTGTGGGGGCTGCGGGGGTTCCTATGGACCCCTGTAGCAAGGTGTTCATGTGAGGACACTTCGGGGGTCCCGACGGGGACCCCCGCATTGAGGGGGGGTTAATTTTAGGTGCCGGGGGGGGTATTCGGAGTACCCCCACGGCAGGGCTTATGTGGGGGACTGCCGCGGAGGTCCCTTTTAGGACCCCCGCAGCAATTGATGAGGAGTGGGAGCCTGCGATATCATCTCGCAGGCTGTCACTCCTCATGTACATTTACGCAGTGTAGATACGTACGGTCCTGCGGCGTAGCTCATACGTTGCTCGCAGCAGGGCTAATTTAATAGCATTGGAACTTAGAGAAACTTTGCAGTACGTAGGGCTTAAGTAGAAGCCTCTTATTTACGAGGCTGGAATTTAATAGGTCCCTAAGTTATGAAGAAAGAAAAAGGGAGTCTAAGAGGAGATATGATTACCTTATATAAATACATCCAGGGTCAATATAAAGATTTGTCAAGTGATCTTTTTGTGCCAAAAGGTTTTCAACTGACAAGAGGACATCCTTTGAGGTTAGAAGTAAAAATATTTCACCTTAAAGAAAGAAAAGGGTTCTTCACAGTTAATCTGTGGAATTATCTACCAAAGGAGGTGGTGACAGCAGATTGATAACTTTAAAAAGGGACTGGATTTATTCCTAATTAAAAAGGGCATTCAGGGTTATCCTGGATAATTAGAGAGAGAGAGAGTATTGATCCAGGGAGGAATTTGATCGCCAGTATCTGGGATCAGGAAGGAATTAATTTTGTTTTTCCCTTTGAGACGATTGGCTAAGTTTACTTTTTTTTTTTTTTCTGTTTGCCTTTCTCTGGATAAATTAATTAACAACTAAACCGCATATTGCAGATCAGAGGAAATCTTAAAAGGTTGAACTTGATGGACTGAAAGTCTTTTTTCAACCTCAATTACTATGTATAATAGGAATATTGGCCAAGATGGAAGATATCGAGAGGGCAGATGGTAAACTATGAACAACAGAGATGTGTTAGTTAAGAGAACTAGAAATGTTAGAATAGTTGGAAACAGATAAACTAGATTAGGGTGAGGAATGACAGCTGTGCATTGATCGCAGAGTAAGTGATGCTGGGAATAGGATGGCTGTTAAGGGAGCCATATGAATAGAACATGGTTGTCACTATGATACCTCTTAATGATAATTATACAAACTAAAAAGTTTTGTCTGAGGTCTTTATGAAGCGAATAACTTACTTGAGGATTGTACTTGAGGATTGTCTGGGAATCGTTCTAACAAGACTATAAATGAAAAAGCTTTAGGTTTTGACCAAAAAAGTTATGTCATTATGAGAAGTTCAGAAAGTGGTCCAGCAGTCAGAGACAAAGGCATATATGACATCTGTTGAGTGGATTAAACTAGATGGTAGTAGTGTAAAATGGAACTTATAGAGAGGTAATCCTTAAAGTGTATGACCCTAATAAGTGTATTTTATAAATATAAGTGTAACTAGCGACTTGCCCATCAAAAAATGACGGCAATAAGATTGTAAGGCAGGTAATGTTGTTTGTGTGCAAAATTAATTTTGTTGGTGTTCCACCTTTGGTGCTCATTGCGAGGCTCTTGGTTGTTTGTGTGCTATGAGCAGCATTGTTTTTTTTTTTTGTATGGCAATGAATAATTAATAAAATAAGAAATTAATATACTTTACCTATTGTGAAGTAATATATTCAGCATTGTGTTGAAGAGCTGGCAATCTGTTTTTATGTTGCTGCAGCATCAGTGCTGTGGAGCTTCTGTGTAAGTGTCATGAATGTGTGCAGTGTAAATAGTGTGAGTGCGCGAGTCAAATCCGTAAGGGTAGCTGTGTACTTCCGGATTGTCTAAGTTAGTGTTCTAAAATGGCTCCTAATGTGTGGTACGCGGCTGTGGCTTATTTTGCGTCCTTGTTTTCGGATGTCGTCCGACTTTTTCGGAAAATCCGTAGGTGTTTGGTGGTGTTTTGCGTGTTTAGGGTCCTTTAGCCTCGTTTTCGTTTTGCTCGGTGGCCATTTTTTTCTCTCGCTTAGGGGATTTTCGGGTGGCTAAACTCTTTTATTTCGAGTGAAATTGAGGTGTAACTTCAGTTTTCGAGGTCCTGGCTACCTCCCCTTGCTGTAGGTAAGCTTTTTATGTATTTTTTGTGTGTATTTATTGTGGTTTTCATGTTTTCATGTGCGCAGGTTTCGGGCGGTAAGGTTGTATTTTTGCAAGGTAGTAGTGGGTCGTAATGCGTCTCGTATTTGTTTGTCGTAAGTCCGTAAATTTTGCAAGGTCCGGACTTGCTGGCAAGGATGATTTTCGGCGCTGCTTGCCAGCAGCTGCGGCAATCGCGAATCATGTCATCATTGGGCGAAAACCTATGCCCAATTTATATCTTCCCTAAGATATCTTTTTATATCTGTATATCAGAATTGTATTCTATCTCTATATCTCTTTCTAACAATCCAATAAAACAAAGAGGGATTACTTCAGACTATCTTGAGAAGGAATCCTAAGAAAGTGAGAGGTGTCATCCTGAAATTCTATACATGGTATGTATAAACTAGTTTTAACCTAATTGTAGTACAGTTAAAATTAGCCCAATATACCACAATCCTTCTCTTACCCTTTTGGAAGTGGTCACAGAACCAGACTCATTAGCACCTGCATTCCAGACCGTAGATGTTAATTCATATATTTTAATCTGTGCCGATATTCCCCAAAATAGACTGATTGGCTTTATTCAATAATGTAACAATTTCACTCTGTTACAAAACCAATTATTAAAAACATCTATACAGCAAACCATACTTAGTAATACCCAACATATATAGTCTTGTATCACACAATCAATGATGTAAGAACAGTAACCAAATAATAGCTTGCCAATACCTAAATACAAAGGTTATTTAGCTTACAGTCTCAGATACAATATAACCAATTGTTTCAATATATATATTCCTATATTCTAACTGCCATATAGATTGTTATACCATATTTAGCTATTTACTGCTCCCATAGAGTAACAGTACATTGCTAATTATAATATCATATATACTGTAACAAATAGTCAGCTGATTGTTTATACACTTTGCATATAATTTCTGTATTGCACTAACCAAATATAGAAGGACTGTTAACCAAACTTAATAAGATTGCATACACTGTTTATATACTCCTTTATTGAACTAACCAGACATAGATTGTTAATCCACATTTGATAAGTTTGTATACACTGCTTATTGATCTCTGTATTGATCTAACTAAATATAAAGTGTGTTAAGTCTAATTGTTATCCAATCATCCAAAAGAGATTGTAATAGACATCGGGTAGATTGTATATTGTGATCTAACTAAATATCAAAGCTTACAAGTGTAAACACTTTACCAATAAATGCTATTTCTGCACACAGAATATACTTGTCGATAAATTGATCCTCAAATTCAATGAATCTATACACTGTAATATTTTAAAAAAACTATATTAATCTACACAGTGTAATATTTATGTCATATCAATTGCATGACACAGAATCTTAGATTTTTTTAATATATATATATATATATATATATATATATATATATATATATATATATATATATAAAGCATAATTTAGCTATTTAGCTTATGATGGGCAAAAGAACCTCTGGCATTTCTCATGGCGAGTTTATTTTAGAAAATATGTGGATTAATAACAAACCAACATGGCTGTCACCAATTCACCCAGTTACTGAATTGCAACTGAAAAAATCAGCAGACACACACTTTTATATCTGTTTACATTAAACAATAAAAACAATCATTACACAGCCAATTACATTTTATTTATTTATGATATCCAATAAGAATATGACACATACTTTGGTAAAATCTGTGCATACATCTTTTTTATAAGATACAATTGTTCGCATTACACAACTCTTATTAGACCTTGAATATGAGTGAAAAAACATATTTGCTTTGTCTAATTTTGTGTACTAGTCTCTAAATGAAATCGCATAAGTCATGGGTTAGATGTAGTTAACTATTTCATACCTAATATCTTGCAATTGGAAAATTACTGGTTCACATCCAGCCAAATATCACTAACTGGAAAGAGTACTAATTGTATATATATATATACTGTATATATATAAGCTAAAAATGTAAGAATATTTGTATTATTTCTACAACAAAAAAGAATATTAAAATATAATGCAAATAACTTTGTACCTGTTGAATTTGTCATTGATGGACTTTGAGATGTACTGGTTTCATTCATTCTTGTTAACATGCTGTCTAGTACTATTAATAGAGATAAACAAAGGAAAACCAAACCTTTAATTAACAACACTATACAGATTAAATGTTGCTTGCTAGTTACAGTCTTTAGACAAATTGCTGCATAGATAATGACAATAGAGTCAACAAGCTGCTTTATGTAGTGTGATGCAGACACAATCAACAAGCTGTTTTATATGGTGTGATGCAGACACTTTTTGTAATTTACCCTGCTTTTCAAGTGGTGGAGAGTGTGATATTCTGAAGCTGTGTGTCATGAACCATCATGTGTCAGTCAGGACAAGGTGAAGTATTCTTTTTGAACCGGGCCTCTAGGCTAAGTGATTCACTGTACTAGTGGTACCATGATCAACTCTTGGTATATTCACTGTTGTTTTAATGTATTGTAATAATGTGTAACAGTTTGATCTAGGGATTATATTAATGTTAAACCTATTTGATATTTGTATGCATTTGTTTATAATTTGTTTTGTATTATTTTAAGGTATAATTTGTGACCTGGTCTATGAATGTGTGAACAAATTATCGTTTGCAAAGTTAAACACTGTGACTTTTAATCTCCTATTGTATTATTGTATTGTGGCCCTTCAGGGCTGACACATAAGTGCAAACATACTTGGTCTAATGCCCAGCAAGGCAGGTACTATATCGGTGTCTTGACTAGTGTTTGTTCCTGGTAAAATAAAGAAGACACAAAATTATTCCATTTGTTTCAGTGGGTCTGTATCTTATATAGATATGGTGCAGTTGTTCTAAATATATGCTTTTTTAGATCTTGTGTGACAACTCCACCCTCTTGTACTGTTGGTTCCAAGAAATGTCTACTCATTGCATGTAATATTTTTTTACTCATCATATGCAGTAAAAGGCATATTCTGTATTATATTTAATTTGTACATTAAATACTTTTGTTGCAATAACTACAGAGATTATATTATGTTCAATAGAATGCATGCTCTTCTAGCAGGGCAATACTTCAATACAATGCATCTAATTTTATACCTGTTGTGCTTGACATGGATGGACTTTCAGGTCCACTAGTTGGCTTCAGTCTTGTTAGCATGTCTTCCACTACTGTTAATAATGACAAAACAAGTGTTGCTGAATAAATCATACGGCTATATAGAGGTCTTACATAATTGGAAAATAAACCTGGATTCTCTTATATGGTGACCACCTCAGCAGATCCCCCAATGTAACGTTTGACACATGAAAAGACAGTTTGTAACAGCACTATGAAAAGGACACAATACAGAAGGAAAGTCAAAAGAAATCACCTAAGTTACCCCCTTACTCTATTTCTGGTGGAAATCCCATAAAATATTAGCACTCCTTCCCATGTGTGGAGGTGCAATGTTTAGAATAATTAAACAAAGGAAAACATTAAAAATGTAAGTAACGTAATTAAAGGGACACTTTCACCACATCAGGAAGTTTGTTTCATTGTAAAGAACACAATAAAAAAACTGGCTATATATTGGAGTAGAATTGTTTCTACAGTAAGCCTTTCCTGAGAAATACAACATTGTTTTCAGACTAATGTGTGGCTCAGTTTGCTGTTTTTTTAAATCTCAAGAGTGCTTGATAAGTGTAAGAGACAGGTTCTAACTGAATGACAAGATTGAGAGTCATTGTTTTGGCCACCACAGAAACAGACAGTTAGACTGCCACTTTAATTAGAACCTCAAAGCAGTTAATTTGTTTTTTGAGGAATTTCTCATTTGCACACATATGCAGCACTATAGAAGTGACTTTCTAGTGAATGGTCCAAAGTGACTACTATAACTTGAATCCTTTAGCAGGAGGAGGATGGTGCTAAAATATTTTCTGACTTGACCTGGGACTTGAATCTTCATTACTACAAAGTTCCCAGCCTTCCAGAACATTAAAACTCCAGCTCTAAGAGCAGGGAAGGAAATATTAAATAATTGTTAATGCTCAAAACAGAGATTTTTTTATTGAGACAATGATTTTATTGAGACAATGTGTGGCCTCATGTCTGTGTGTGTATGTGCCCAACTGTCTCTATGTGATTCCCTGCATCTGTTTAAAGGTATAAGTAAGTCAGCTGGGTTATTAATGCATCTGATAGAGGATAATTTATAGTGTATGAAAACCATTTTTTGCATGAAAAAATTCCAGAGTAAACAGTTAAACCGTTAGCCTGAAGTTTGCTGATTTTCTAGCTTTTGCAAAGAGTTTTCTCTCAATGTTGACACCCCCTGAAAATCCCAGGGATAACTAGCATATCTTGGACATTGTTTCTTTTTTTGCCTGAATCACCTGAAGTGTGCCATACTGTGGGAAGTTACATGATGTCAGACACTTTCCTTTCCTTTAGATTTCTGTCCCTTCATTCACTGATTGTTTTATCTACATCCCAGGTGATACTTCCTCAGCCCTGGTGAATTGCCCCACAGCCCCAGAGAATTGCCCCATGACCTCCCCCAAACCCAGATAATTGCCCCCCAGCCCCAGATAATTGCCCCCCAGTCCCAGAGAATTGCCCCTCAGTCCCAGAAAATTGCCCCACAGCCCCAGAGAATTGCCCCATGACCTCCCCCAACCCCAGATAATTGCCCCCCAGCCCCAGAGAATTGCCCCCCAGCCCCAGAGAATTGCCCCCCAGTCCCAGAGAATTGCCCCCCAGCACCAGAGAATTGCCCCTCAGCCCCAGAGAATTGCCCCTCAGCCCCAGAGAATTGCCCCTTGACCTCCCCAACCTGTTTTTTGCCCCCAGCCCCAGAGAATTGCCCTCCAGCCCCAGCGAATTGCCCCTCAGCCCCAGAGAATTGCCCCTCAGCCCCAGAGAATTGCCCCTTGACCTCCCCCAACCTGTTTTTTGCCCCCAGCCCTAAGAGAATTGTCCTCCAGCTCCAGCGAATTGCCCATAACCTCCCCTAACCCCAGATAATTGCCCCACAGCTCCAGAGAATTTCCCCACAGCCCCAGTGAATTGCCCTGTGACCTCCCACACACACAGACTCACTCACACACACTCACTACGACACACACACGCTGACACACACACATGCTGAAACACACACACACTAACACATGCTGGCACACACATACTGACACACACACACACACTGACACATGCTGACAGACATGCTGACAGACACACGCTGACACACAAAGAGAGACACACACATGCTGACACACTGACACATGCTGACACACACCGACACATGCTGACACACATTGACACATGCTGACACACACATGCTGACACACGCACACATACTGACACACACACTGACACATGCACGCTGACACACACACAAACACTTGCTGACACACAGAGATACACACACGCTAACACACACACACTGACACATGCTGACACGCACACATACTGACACACACACATACTGACACACACACAGACACATACTGACACACACTGACACACGCTGACACACACACACACACTGACACATGCTGACAGACACACGCTGACACACAGAGGGACACACACACACTGACACATGCTGACAGACATGCTTAGAGATACACACACACTGACACATGCTGATAGACATGCTGTCAGACGCAATCTGACACACACACACTGACACATGCTGACACACACATGCTGACACATGCTGATAGACATGCTGACAGACACAATCTGACACACACACACTGACACATGCTGACACACACATGCTGACACACACTGACACACACACTGACACACATACACACTGACACACATGCCTTCAAACACACACTGACACACACACACTGACACATGCTGACACACACATGCTGACACACACACATACTGAAACACACTGCCACATGCTGACACACACACGCTGATGCACTCTGACACACATAGAGATACACACACTGACATACACACACATTCTGACACACAGACGCTGACACATGCTGACACACACATGCTGACACACACATGCTGACACACACACACTGACACATGCTGACACACACATGCTGACACACACATACTGACACACACTGACACACACGCTGACACATATGCTGACACAAGCTCACACACACTGACACACACACGCTGACACAAGCTCACACACACACTGACACACATACACACTGACACACACATGCTGACAAACACACACTGACACACACACACTGACACATGCTGACACACACACTGACACACACACACTGACACATGCTGACACACACACACTGACACACATGCTGACACACACATGCTGACACACTCTGACACACATAGAGATACACACATGCTGACACACTGACACACACACTCTGACACACATAGAGATACACACATACACACACATGCTGACACACTCTGACACACGCACTCTGATACACACATAGAGATACACACATACACACACATGCTGACAAACACACACTGACACATGCTGACACACACACATGCTGACACACACACTGACAGTGACACACGCTGACACACACACGCTGACACATTCTGACACACAGACGCTGACACATGCTGACACATACACACTGACAAGCACACTCTGACACACGCACTCTGACACACAGAGATACACACACTGACACACATACACACACACATGCTGACACACAATGACACACATAAATGCTGCCAACATACACACACAGACATGCTGACAGGCATACACACACATGCTGACACACGCAGAGAGAGACACACACAGAGACACACACATGCTGACACACATACACACAGACAGACACTCTCCCTTCTCCCTTCTTCCTTCTTCCTCCTCCCTCCTCTGAGGTGTTAGGCAGCAGCAGTGACATCACGACTGATGTCACTGCTGCTTGCTGATTGGCTCAAATGCCAATCAGCATGTGCTGCATAAGGGATATCTAATTAAAAATGAGATATCCTTATGCAAATGGCAGTTGCTGGGAGTGTCTAAATCACCCCCAGCACATTTTGTTAATATATTGCAAAAACAGCTTGCATTTTTTCATGCAAACGTTTTTCTTAGGTGGGTTATGACGCATTCTACTGAACTTTAAGCTATCATATTTATGCATTTGCTATCTGTTTATATATGTGTCCTCCTGTTTGTGTGTGTTCCTCTACCTATGTGTGCCCACTTGTTTGTGTATATATTTTCACTTCTGCCTTTGTATGTCCATTATCTTTGTGTGTGATCTTTTGTCTATGTGTGCTCCCGTTTCTCTGTGTATAAATATCCGAAAACATAAACATTTATTGTAATTTTAGTTTTAGAGATGAAAATATTGTGTACTGCAAATAGTCTTTGTTTTGTTTTCCTGTATGCATTTTTAGATCAAAGCAAATTATGCTATGAACACCTTGTGCTTACAACTATATCTACCCTTGGACAAAGTGACTAAGGATTTTTGAGGCTATTGGCAGCTAGGAAAAATAGGTTTAAGTGGGCATGTCTAGTTCTCAACATTTCAAAAAGGATGTATTAAATTCTAAGCATTTTAGTTATGGCTACTATAGCCGTTAAAGCCTTCTCTGAAAAAGCTATTCAGACAATGAGGTTGGTTGTTTCGTTACACAGCCAATGCCATACTTCACGTTACTAGTTGTGCAAGTGAATGAAGCTATTAGAACTATCTCAGTGAGAAATTCAGTGTCTATCTTCGGTTTCAGGCTATTATGAAGTAATTTTGTGTGATTTTTTTCTGTGTTGCAAGTCATTCCAATTGTAATTCTGTGAAGGTGTGTAATAGGGATTTGAATTGTCAATGCACTGCATAGCACATATTTGTCTTATAATCATTCTTGCAGTGTATATCTTCTCTCTTTGTTTTATCCTGAGAACTCAATAGACAAGGAGAGAGAAAAAGCAAGGATCTAGATTTGAACCAAGGATTAATTCACTTCACAAAGATGAGCAGAGCTGTTTGTGCAAATGACTCAGGCAGAAAACAAAATATAATTAGAAACAATTATTTCACTCTACTCCCAGGACAAGAAGCAGGGGCAGATCTACCTCCGGTGCACCCAATGCAATGCACTGGGGCCCTGCTCTGGCAAGGCCCGTTGCTGCAGTGCCCCCCAAAAACGTTTTATTTTATTTAATTGTTTGAATTCTCAATGCGATTTCAAGGGCAGTATTCCAATATGATAATGACCCCAAACACACCTCCAAGATGACCACTGCCTTGCAAAAGAAGCTGAAGGTAAAGGTGATGGACTGGCCAAGCATGTCACCAGACCTAAACCCTATTCAGTATCTGTGGGGCATCCTCAAACGGAAGGTGGGGGAGTAAAAAGTCTCTAACATCCACCAGCTCCGTGATGGAGGAGTGGAAGAGGACTCCAGTGGCAACCTGTGAAGCTCTGGTGAACTCCATGCCCATGAGGGTTAAGGCAGTGCTGGAAAATAATGGTGGCCACACAAAATATTGACACTTTGGGCCCAATTTTGACATTTTCACTTAGGGTTGTACACTTACTATTTTACATTGTAGCAGAGTGTAATCTTTCAGTGTTACATAGTTACAAAGTTACATAGTATTTAAGGTTGAAAAAAGACTTTCAGTCCATCAAGTTCAAACTTTTAAGATCTCCTCTGATCTGCAATATGCGGAATAACTATCAATACTGCCCCTCCAATTATCCATTATAACCCTGTATTCCCTTTTTAATTACAAATAAATCCAGTCCCCTTTTAAAGTTATCTATCGCTGTCACCACCTCCTCTGGTAGAGAATTCCACAGATTAACCACCCTTACTGTGAAGAACCCTTTTCTTTCTTTAAGGTGGAATCTTTTTACTTCTAACCTCAAGGGATGTCCTCTTGTCAGTTAAAAACCTCTTGGCATAAAAAGCTCCCTTGACAAATCTTTATACTGACCCTGAATGTATTTATAAAGGGAATCATATCTCCTCGTAGACGCCTTTTTTCTAGAGAAAATACGTTTAATTTGGTTAGTCTTTCTTCATAACCTAGCCCATCCATTCCCCTTATTAGTTTTGTTGCTCTCCTCTGTACCTTTTCCAGCTCTAAAATGTCCTTTTTATGAAGTGGTGCCCAAAATTGTACTCCATATTCCAAATGAGGGCATACTAGAGATTTGTATAGTGGCATATATTTGCTTCCCTTGCTTCTATACCCTTCTTAATACATGCTAATATTTTATTTGCCTTTGCAGCTGCTGCTTGGCTTTGAGCACTGTTACCTAGGTGGTTATCCACAAGCACTCCCAAATCCCTTTCAATATCTGATACACCTAGATTTGCTCTATTAAGATTATAAATTGCATGGCTATTTGTCCTTCCCAGATGCATAACTTTACATTTATTGGTATTAAATCTCACCTGCCATTTAGATGCCCATTCCTCAATTTTATGTAAATCCCTTTGGAGGGAAAGTACATCACTATCTGATTTAATTACCTTGCACAACTTCGTGTCACCGTCGAAAATGGAGACACCACACTCCAATCCTACCTCTAAGTCATTAATAAATATGTTAAAAAGGAGAGGACCTAATACTGAACCCTGAGGAACCCCACTTACCACATTAGTCCAATCGGAGTATGTTCCATTTACAACAACCCTTTGCTTCCTGTCTTTTAGCCAGCTCTCAATCCATGAGCAGATATTTACTGCAATTCCTGTATCTCTTAGTTTGCACAATAGTCTCCCATGTGGTACTGTCAAAAGCCTTTGCAAAATCCAAAAAGACTACATCCACTGAGTTGCCTTGATCCAGGTTCCTACTAACCTCCTCATAGAAACTAATTAGATTTGTTTGACATGACCTATCCCTCATAAATCCATGTTGACTCCTACTTATAATCCTGTTCAAATAGACATATTCTTGTATATTATCCCTTATTAACCCTTCTAAAAGCTTCCCCACTACAGAAGTGAGGCTCACTGGTCTATAATTCCCCGGATTTGCTCTTGCTCCCTTTTTAAATATAGGTAACACATCAGCTTTTCTCCAGTCATCTGGTAGAGACCCTGTGTTGAGTGAATCTTGAAAAATTAAATATAATGGTTTGGCTATTACAGAACCCAGTTCCATTAGTACCCTTGGATGTATTCCATCAGGACCCGTGGCTTTATTAACATTTATTTTTTCCAACCTCTTTTGGATTACTTCCTGTGTTAACCAATTATTTGGCAAAGGTAGTGTAGCCCCATTATGTTGCCGTGTCCCAACCACTTGTACCTTCCTTGTGTATACCGAAAAAAAGAACCTATTTAGCTCATCTGCCTTTTCTTGGTCACTAATTATCAGACGACCTGTGTCACATTGTAATGTTCCTATAGCTTCCTTCCTCGCCTTCTTCCCATTAATATACTTAAAAAATATTTTAGGGTTAGTGTTACTCTCTTTTGCAGTTCATTTTTCATTTTCTATTTTAGCCAGTCTAATCGCCCTTTTGCAAGCCTTGTTGATTTCCTTGTATTCCTGTAAGTCAGTCTCTGTACCCTCTTGTTTGTATTATTTAAATGCCTGTTTTTTACTCCGTATCTTGATCTTTAAATCATTGTTAAGCCACATTGGATGGCATTTACTCCTTTTAAATTTACATTTAAAGATATAATCAAAAATTTACAAAAATGTGAGGGATGTACTCACTTTTGTGAGATACTATATATATATATATATATATATATATATATATATATATATACTGTATATATATATATATATATATATATATATATATATATATACTGTATATATATATATATATATATATATATATATATATAATGTATGTCTGTATGACAACTTATTATGTACAGTAGACTCTCAGTTATCTGGTAGATGCTGGATAAATGTAGTTTTGGAAGTGCTTGGAAGTCAATATAAAAAGAGGCCTAGATTAGCAGCACATAGGATGCTCTGCTAAGCATATTTGTCGGTGAGGGCTGTTCTAGCAAAATCTTTCATTGGAAAGACATACTACCCTCTAGTTGCCAGATCTGGTATCGCATGAATAAGTTTAGTTTTGCTATTATTTTTGTGTCCTCTGGAGGGGATTTGTCTCCCCCATTCACTCCTGTTCCTATGCCCCTGCCTGTATCGCAACCTTAATGCATCAGTTGGTGTAGCCTCATTATGTATACAACAGTTCAAAGAATAATTCAAGCACTCGGGAACCACAAATTAATTTATCTGTACATGGACCATTTCAGCAACAAGTTTATGAAAGGATAATACATGCATTTCAATCCTCTATCTGGTGGTGCGGAGTACTGAGTCCCTTTGGAACTCACAAATAATTACAATCCTACCTGATCTAGTTCCCGACAAGAGAGGCAGGTTATGTATGGCGTATTTCTTGAGATCTTTGGTTACTATTGGTAAAAAAAGAGTTATATAATGTTTTAATTATTTCATTTTTATCAAAGTTTGAGGCAAGTGGAGTTATATACAAAATATGAAGCATTTGGATATAATAATACATTAATATACACATTATTTGTTAGTAAATTTTGACTGTATGGTTTAAATAAATTACTCAAACAGGAAGACATGTTAAGTGATATGGTACATTTTGTGCCAACATGTAACTTTTAATCTGAATTCTGTTTATAACGTGTTTAAAAAGGGCATTCCGCTGTCAGCATTCTTTTTCCATATTTGGATATATTGGTCTTAAGAAATGCCACATGGACCAGGATAAACTATGTTGAAGAAGGAGGAAAATTGCTCACAGAATGGATTATTCATTTTGATAAAAATATACAGCACAGGGGTATTCCTAATCTACTACTTAGAGTCCCCGACTGGGAACCAACTGGACACTGAGATACAATGTCTTTTTTTCCCCTTTGTGCTGAAGATAGATCTGTAATTGATTAGAAATTTTTACATATTTTATAGTATTTTTTCTTATGTTTAGATAGACTATAGGACAGTCAAGAACTATAAGAATAGTTTTATGCTATATATACTAGCATTCTAAGAAATGTAGGACGATATAAATAAATAATATAGTGAGAAATAAGGAAACTCAGGATCTTTTCAAGAGAAAGATAGATTAAAAGGAGTAGTTTAACTCTGCCTTGCAATTTAGAATTTGGATAAGTAGTTTTGACCCAAAGAATATAGAACACAGAAATTATTCACAAAAGAAAAAGAAAGATAAAAAGAAAAAAAGAAAGAAATATAATGGCACAGGGCACTTTTGTTTAGATGCAGCAACGGTATTAGGCACTGTTTTAATTAAAGGATTAATTAAATAATCATATACACTTCAAACAAAGAGAAGATTTAAGAGTGATAGGTAGTAAGTAGTTGAACCGAGGTAGGATCGCTTTAAGACACTAGCTCACTTTATTTTTAGACACAACATTTTATATAAGAAATAGAGAAAGAAAAGAGAAAACTATATCACTAGCATGGACTCTATGCTATAAATATAATATAAAATAATTACTGTAAATATACAAGAGGAGGATTACCTTAGCTTACAAAATAAGAATTAAAAAAAAATAAAAAAATAAAGAATTAATTGATGGAGGAAGGAAGGAAGAAAGGAAAAGGGAAATATAATTCATTAGGAGGTATAGGGATAACTTATATAAACATAAAACACAAATATATAATACTTATTATGCCACTTTTTCTTTCACTGTATTAAGATAATAAGTACTGATAAAAAAAAAATATTTGACCATGACTATGGTACTCCTAATAGAAGAGATCCTAAGTAGAAATATATCAGAAAATATAAAACAAAGATTGTATTGTTTGGTATAAGAAAATAGCATAAGGCCTCTAAGCTTGTGATTTTTAAGAAAATCAGCCAGAAGTTATAGAAAATTATATATATTTTTTTGGTTTGCCTTCCTCTGGATCAAATAACAATTAACAATTAACAAATAATAATAAATAGTCCACATTAAAAAGATCAATAGAGATCTAAAAAGGTTGAACTTGATGGACTAACTCTTTATTCATCCTCCAATACTATACTATTAATAATTATTTAATCAATAATTTAATTAATAACTATTCCGCATATTGCAGATCAGAGGAGATCTTAACAGGTTGAACTTGATGGACTGAAAGTCTTTTTTCGACCTTAATTACTATGTAACTATGTAACTATGTAATATTTAATGTTTGGAGAAAGTTTGTAACTTAATGTTAAAGACTGTTCAATATATTTTTAAGCAATGTATAAATAAGAAATCTGAATATTTCTCATACGAAAATGTCCTCCCTGTACTAGGTTTAACCTAGCATAAAAGCCTGTCATTTATTTTTTTTCAAACATGTTGGCTTTTAAAAGTAGGGAAAAGGAGGAAATATTCCAGATAGGAAGTTGTGTGAATGTTGTTGTGAATGTAATTCCAAAGGTTAGAATCCTAGTTTATTGTAAATGCAAAACTATTTACAACAATAGTTTAAATGAAAATTAAGATAATTTCATTAAATGTGCAGGGATTAAATATTCCTCAAAAAAGAAATATAGCAAATGAAAATCTCTCAAAGTCTGGGGCAGATATAATATGACTGCAGGAGAAACATATATATAAAATCATATCTAAAATCCATAGATGCTAAATATAAATCAAAATCAAGAGGGGTATCAACTTTTTTTTAACAGGTGCCTGATAATACAGGAAGAACATAAGATTCTAGATGACCAAGGAAGATATATTATATGGGTGGGCAGAATTAACAACGTAGAATTAAACTTGGCGAATATATATGCCCCCAATAAAAACCAAATAAGACCTTAAAACTGTTATGTAAAATTAGCAGGACAAAATCAACAAAAATTGACACAGACTCATGGACGGATCATTCACTGATCAGCTTGACTTTGGAGGGTATTCAAAATAGAACCAAAAAAAAAAAAGATAACAACAATAGATGGAGGCTAGATCCATGTATACTCAAGAACCAAGAGCAGATAGATCACTTGAGTAAATTATCAAAACATTTCTTCTTAGATAATATAGATTCGGTGCCTTCCTCGTCAATGATATGGTGCTCTTACAAAGCATTTATTCGAGGGTCATTGATCTCAATATCAGCTCATATGAAAAAAAAAAGAGGGAAGACGTTGAGAGAGCACTATATAGAACTTGATAAATTACACAAGTTGAATAAGATTACCTCTAGTAAAGAGCTATCCACATGAATTTCTGAGACAAATAGCCAAATTTAAAAAATACATCAAAATATTGCAGACAAAATAATTTGGCGTGCCCAACAGAAGCGTTTCTTTCTGGGTAATTAAAAAAAAATTGAATTTCCCAACGAATAGATTACCTAAAAAGTCAAGATGGGGTTCTTCTTTCCCATCCTAAAGATTTAGGTCAATTTTATTTTTACTTTTATAACTCATTATATAATTTAGAAACACGGGATGGTTTTATAAAACCTAGTAGAAGGCTAATTGAAGAATCTTTACAAAAAATGAATCTCCCCAAAATAACGGAAGAGGATCTTATAGTACTTAATAAATATATATCTAAAGAAGAGATCCTTAAAACTATAAAAGGCTTGAAATCTAATAAAGCCCCAGGCCTGGATGGCTTTGATTCCTCATTCTACAAAACATTTGCACCAGTAATAGTAGATCAATTGCAAGACATGTTTTTCCGAAATTGAAAAGAAATGGGAAATCTTGTCTGTTTAACATTTTAAAACAAATTAAAAGTCCACAAGATATGAAGAACTACAGGCCTATTTCACTAATAAATTTTGACATCAAGCTCTATTCGAAGATTCTGGCAAATAGGCTTAACTCACTTATATCAGACATAATCACTTAGATCAAACAGGCTTCGTGAGAGGGTGCCAGACTTCAGACAACACCAGACGCCTTACGGACATTAGGTCATACTCTCTTAAAAAGAATACTGCCATGCTGGCCCTGTCATTAGATACCGAAAAGGCTTTTGACAGGGTCAGCTGGGAATTTTTAGAAGTAGTTCTTTTGATATTTGGCCTTTCAGATTTTGCAACCAAATCCAAGGCTCAAGTTTCAGGATTTGGATATGAATCACAAAAATGTAGTATTTCTAACGGTACACGCCAGGGGTGCCCTTTGTCCCTTCTATTGTTTGTTCTATTTATAGATCCGTTAGCCCAACTTATAAGAACATCTAATCAAATAAAGGGCATAAACATTGGAAATTGGGAGTACAAAATTCAACTATTTGCAGATGACATTATCCTTACATTTACAGACCCAGAAAACTCTATAGATAGTTTGCAAAAAAATTGGGGGAATTTGGTTAACTATCTCAAAATAAATTATACAAAAACAGATATTATAGTTAGCGGCTTTAGTTTAGATCAAATATCAATATTAAAACAAAAATATAACTATAACGGGAATAAAGGATATATCACACACTTGGGAGTAAGATTTCTATTTCAAATAAGAAATATGTTAAAAATCAATTTATATCTGATTTCCAGCCATATTAAGATTATACTACAAGACTGGAAAGCTTTTAACATGTCCTGGTCAGCTTGAATAGCAGTAGTTAAAATGTCAATGATACCAAAAATGTCTTACATACTAAGATGTATTCCAATGACTGCCTCTAAGTTTATTCTTAAAAAACGACAAAAAATAATAGATACATTTCTATATAGAAACAAATGTCCAAGAAAAAAACTTGAAATTACCAAAAGATCAAAAAATAAAGGTGGTCTGACATCTCCATCAATAAGAGAGATTTATAATGCAGTCACTGTTCTACATCTGGTAGGTATGAGAAATAAAAAACATAAGACAATGTGGGAAAAAATAGAACAAGATATCTTGGATCATATCCCTGTTAAATTAATTCCTTGACTATCACAAATATCAAATATAGATAAAGTACCAAAATAACTAAAATACCTGAATAAATTCTGTTTAAAAAGTAAGCATAAAATGAAGTTGTCCAAAAGTCCATCTCTGGGTACCCAGATAGAATTAAGAGACTATTGCTTTAAAGATATTAGTATCTCAAGTTTAAAGAGTGCAGGTGTTAATATAATAGGAGATATGTATGCAAATGGATCCATACTTAGTTTCCTCAATTTGACAAGCAAATATAATTTGAAGGGTTTTACTTGGCTACAATATATAGCAATACAAAAATCATTACAACATTTGGGGTTCCAACTGAATGGGAAGGGTTATATGACGTTATTTGAAAAGCCGTTTCATTTGGAAGACAAAACTCATTTTTTTTCTAAGTGCTTCAAGTTGATAAAAAACTACAATGAGAAAACCACTAGAATAAAACTTTAGAAAAGAGACCTAAAAAAGTTGTGGTCAATAGAAATATGGAACAATGCTTTTAGTTTGGTAGCTAACTCATCCTTGGGCGCTTCATATAAAGAAATATTTTTTAAAGCTGTCCAATGATGGTACTTAGTGCCTATAGAGTTAAGTAGATTTGGTCCATCTGCTCAGAACTTATGTTGGAAGGGCTGTAAAGCATTGGGAATCCTGTTTCATATGTTTTGGGACTGCAAGTTGATTCAGCCATTTTGTTCACAATGCAAGTTTCATATATCTAAATTAGCAGGTAAAGAAGTCCCATTATGTCTGGAGAATATGATTCTCCATCTAGATATAGATACTATGGGCCTCATTCTATTAGCGGCCGCAGACGTTGCGGGGCCGCAAGGACCGGCCGCAAGCTATTCGGCTATTCTATTCCCTTACGGCCGGGGATTCCGGCAGGCTTGCGGCCGGTGCCTTGCTATCTCTTGCGGCCGCTCGCGCCGGAGGAAAGCCTTTGATTTAAAACGGCCGCAAGAGTTTTGCAATTCAATTGCTCCGGGAAACCTCTCTGCAAGGCTAAAAGCGAGCCGCAGCTTACTTGCAGGAAAGAGGTCCCGCTAGCACCAATTAAGCACATAAAATAGCTCAAATAAAGCCATCCTGCACTTTGAGAAGACTATAAAGTGATTTTAGGTGTTAGAAAAAATAGCACATAATTATCCTTTTCTTAAATCCGTAAAATATTTGTTTTTTAATATCCGTAAAATATCCATGTAAAAAGTCCAGAGTGCTTGGAGCACTTCAGACCCGCCCACGCCGCAGCCGGAAAATAAACAGTTAATTTGAACTCGGGTTTGGGCTGATGTGCAAGCTTGAGAGTGGGTTTCTTTTAATCCTCATGTCCCCCAATATGATCCCTAGCATTTACAGAGCTGTACAGTGCAGGCTTGAATTTATTTTTGCGTTTTTACATTTCTGCGCTTACGGCCGGTTCCAAGATATGCGGCCGGCCGTAAGATGAGATCCTTGCGGGGCCATATAATAGAATCGCGAGTTAACAGAACCCCCGCAAGGAATCGCAGCCTTACGGCCGATTTACGGCCGGTAATAGAATGAGGCCCTATGTTTGCTCACTGTAGATTTGTAATCTCGCATATCTTTCTTGTAGCAAAATGGGTACTAGTCAAAACATGGAAACTTACTATTGTTCCAACTTGGCTAGAAGTAGCTAATACTGTCTCAAACAATAGAGAACTGGATAAAGATTGGGTACTAATTATTGATGGTAATGAATCCTCGCAGACGAGATGGAAACTCTGGGTTGAGTACAATAGTAGGCAAGCCTAGTCAATCCTATTTTATAGGATTTAAACTTTATATGTTTTTTCGCTATGACCATTTTTCATGGTTCTAATTAAGGAATTGTATGCAAGGAATGTATGTGAGTTTGTGAGGTTTATGTTTTTTTTCCTTCTTTTTTTTGTTTACTTTCATCCGTGAAACTGTTTGTTGTAAAAATAATAAACTTTATGCAAAAAAATTATAATTTTAGATTTGATTGTTCAGTCCTTCAGTCGAGTCTGACTCTCTGTGACCCTATGGACTGCAGCACATTCAGCTACATCTCTGTCTGTGCTTTTCCACAAGGTTTGCATACCAAAGATACTGGAGTGGGTTGACAGTTCCTTCTCCAGTGGACTGCAATTTGTCTGACCTCTCTGCTATGACCTGCCCACCTAGAGTGACCCTACATGGTATAGCTCACAGCTTGTTTGAAGTACATAAGCCCCTTCACTACCACAAGGTAGCAATCCAGATGGGGACCAGGGGAACATACAACACATTAATCTACTCGGAAGGGGCGCAAACACACAAACACACACAGAGTCTGTGCAGAGGCACATGGAGCAACAACGACCAACTCACCTCCATCATGGACAATCTCCACTACACCCATCCTGGAAAGTCCCACACCATTGCTGGTGGCCATGTGCCAAGATGTATACCCACTATCATTTGGGGAAATCCCATCAAGTGTATTGCTATCAATCTATTTACATTATCACCTGTCATGTTGTTATCAGCCCTTCAGGGGAATGTTGATACTCCACAGTATCACAAATTGGACCTGTCATGTGTATTAACCCTATATTATATATATATATGTATATATATATATATATATATATATATATATATATTTGTTTATATTATTTAATATATAATTACAAGCGACTTGCCCGTCAAAAATGACGGCAATAAAAAGTGAAGCCTGGCAATGCTGTTTGCCACACACTGGGAGCCCTTCCCCCTCTACTTTACTGGCCACGCGATGAGCGCCATTGGCGCTCCTCACGGGCCTCGCAATGAGCCCCTTTGGCTCTCATTGCAAGTTTCTTCCCCCTCTACTTCTCCCACCCTCTAATTGACGGGAGGCGCTCATCGCAAGCTTCTCCCCACTCTATTTTACTGGCCTTGCGATGAGTGCCTTTGGCACTCATTGAGAGTCTGTCTCCCTGTCTACTTCCTCCATTGTGTCTCCTTTCCCCCCTGTGTTTTTACCCCCTCTCCCTCCACTGTGTCTCTTCCCCCTCCCCGTGTCTCTTTCCCCCCTGTGTTTCTTTCCCCCCTTGTCATCCCCACGTGTCTCCCCCCCCCCTATGTCTCTCCCCCTCTACGTCCCCTGTGTTTCTCCCCCCTTTCCCACCCCTGTATCTCTTCCCCCTGCCCTGTGTCTTTCCACTATCCTGTGTCTCTCCCCCTCCCTTCCCTTTGGGTCTTTCCCCCTCCCCTGTATCTCTTCCCCCTCTCCCTCCCCTGTGTCTCCCCCTCCCTCCCATGTGTCTTTCCCCCCTCCCCCTGTGTCTCTTCCCCCATCTCGGGTCTCTTCACCCCTCTGTTGTGTGTCTTTCCCCCTCCCCTGTATCTTTTCCCCCCCTCGCCCTAGCCTTTGTCTCTTTCACCATCCCCTGTGTCTCTTTCCCCCCTCACCCTCCCCTGTGTCTTTTCCTCCCTTCCCTTACTTTACCTATTTTGAAGTAATATATGCAGGAAGCATTCTGTTTTTAGAGCTGACAATCTGTTTTGATGTTGCTGGAGTATTAGTGGTGTGGAGCTGCTGTGTAAGCGTGCTGAATGTGTGCAGTGTAATAGTGTGCGTGCTCGAGACCAAACCGTTAGCGTAGCTGTGTACTTCCGCATTAAAATGGCGGCAAATGTGTGGTATGCGTCTGTAGCGTATGTGTGGTATGCGTCTGTAGCGGAATATCCATAGGTGTTTTGTGGTGTTTTTTTTTTTTTATTGTGGTGTTTTGCGTGTTTAGAGTGCTGTAGCCTAGTTCTCGTTTTTTTCGGCGGCCATCACTTAGATAATTTTTTAGTGATATAACTACCCCCCTCACTCCCACTGTGATATACCTACCCCATCTCACACCTCCTTTGATATACTTACCCCATCTCACAACTCCTTTGATATACCTACCCCCTCTCACGCCCACTTTGATATAACTGCCCTCTTTGTTATGACTGCCTCCTCCCACCTCTCTCTTTAGCCCCTCTTCCATAGGACTCATAGTCTACCTCCCTCAGCATCCTCCTAGATATACCCCTCCCTGCAAGCCCCCTCCATCTCCTTTAGATCCCCTCACCGGTCTCCTCTCATTTCCCTCCTTAGACCCCCCAGCCCCCACCTGCAGGGTTGACGTTGTCATCTCATCTCCCGGTTCCGGTGTCTCGGAGGATCCTGCGACTTCAGGGGCCTGTCACTTGACCGGAACCGGAACTGACGCAGGAAGGTGATAGAAACCAGGAAGTAACGACAGTGCAAAGCGGAAGCAGAAACTGCAAGTGCCTGGTACGTGACGTATGGGCGGGTCTTATGATGCTCACGCTAAGTTGCGCAGACTGTGGGCAGACTCTGGACAAACACAGCCGACGTGGGATGCTCCCCCACCGCAAATGCGGTTCTCGCTTCGCGAGGATCCGCATTTGCGGGGACGTGGGATGCTCCACCATCACAAATTCCAGCCCCTCGCTTCGCGAGCCCGCAAACGTTAGCAACAACTTTTGGCAAGCCTGCATGCTCACAACTATATATGTGATGTGTCATCTCACAATAGATGCTTAGCTGTGACCAGCGTCAGTGATCAACGTGTACTATCACCTTCTCCATATGATATTGTTAATCAAGATTGATATCACATCCATCAGCTATACAGGTGTTAGCACATGTTAAAGGATACTCGTGAGATCAGCAATAGGGGAAAATACCCATTAATAAGGAGAGGACACAAAAGTCAGCAGCCAGATTCAATGTTACTTACATCAGACACAAAGATCTGTTCACATACTGATATTGAGGTCAGGATCACATGCTTCACTGGTGCATATATTAATGCTGGCTGTCATTAACATGCCATTGTGAGACATTGCAAGTCCACCGCCATGGCGGTAGTAGTCTACCTTTCAGCTAACAACAATCTTGTCTTACATATCCGGATATATGATAGAGCTGTCATTGAAGGAATGCCCACCTGAGAGGCACTGGGAAACTCTTATGCCTTATACATTTCCTTCACAATGCTTGCAGATGCAGAAGATGCCTTCATGGAATTGAATTGTGCCTAAATCAAAAAAAAAAAAGAGAAAAGAATAACCTGCAAAATAAGGCCTTAAATAACATAGGGATTACAGCATCTCTTCTCAACAGCATTCCTCAGTGACCATAAAATGTTAAACAGAACCCTACGTGTCCACAGTGAAGGGGATCATGGACCATGTGATGGGAGGTAGCCATTTGCGTACAAAATATCACCATCACATAGGCCAAGATCAAAGACTCTGTAGCCAGGCTAGATTAGGTTAACATTTCGACCAATAGATTGTCACTGAGGAGTGCTGTTGAGAAGGCACAAAAGTATGCGCAGTCCCTACACCCTCCTCCACCTAGCATCAGGGAACCAATCCCTTGTGTGCGCCCGCTGTCTCACAGGTGCTAGGGAGAGGCATCCCTCTGTGAGGCAGCTGTACAATCAGTGGTGGTGCTGTTGGGGGTGGTGGATGCATGGGGGAGGAGAGGAGGGGCCAGGCTGCAGTTGCGCAGGGACACCTCCAGGGTGGATAAGGTGGGGCTGGGGGCCAGAGCACAGCGAGCTGCATCCGTTGTCACCTGCTGGACCGCGCTCTGGCCCACTCCAATCCTGAGCAGCTCGGCATGGTCATTAGACAGTGCTTCCTCTCGTCCCTATTACGTCTGGCCAGGATGCTCATAAGCTCCTTGTGATTGGAGGAGATACTGCCCTGGATCCCTTGGAGACACTGCAAGATCTGTCTCGACACAGCAAGCATCTCCTCCTGAGCAGCCTGGCTTGGTGGGGATGGAGATCTGGCTTTTGGGCCCATTGGTGGGTCTGGAGGTGGCGAAGGAGGTGGTAATGGCCCGGTGGGGAAGGGCTGTGGCCTGGTAGGTGCCTGGCTCCATTCCAGTGGTGGTGGACCTGGCGTTGGGAGCCAGACCGAAGAACCGCAGCGGGGAGGAGAAGGTGGGGGCATGCCCCTATCGTCCCTCTAAATTATGGTGATGGCTACAGCAGCTGGAGGAGGGGGACCGTAGGGTCAAAGCCACTGAGGTGGCATATGGTCCAGCAAGTGGCCCCACTGCCCAGGTGAAGTCCTCCTCTTCACCAGGGCATGCAGCTAGTCCCGTCTCCCCCTGCGCCGGATCCTACTTGGTGGGGGCTTTCTCCATGTCCTCCAACACCCCCACCTCTGGCTCACCAGTGGGCCCAGACCTCCGTGAAGCTGAAAAAGAGAAACGAGAAAAGAAAGGGATATATGTTAATGATTTTTAAGAAAACATTGGTTTCTCTTCCTTCCTAACTATCTGACATCTAGGCTTGAACCTGGATGAATCACTTGCAGGGCCATTGACCTCATTATCACAGCTCTTCATTGAGTGATAGATCAGAAGATTATATGTAAATTGAGTGGTTAAATGCTGGCTGATTACATTCCTGTAAGCAGTTACACCATAATATGTGAAACATTTGTTGCGGCAGAGTTAGTCAGCACTGTGTCTGTAAACAAACCTTAGACTGCATATGTTTAACTGTTCTTATTGAAATTACAATAAAGCAATAGATCACTTTATCATAGAATCTTGTGCTCTTTCACAAAATGAATATCACCTATAGTGGGCTAACTGTACCTTTGAGTGCCACACTGAGTAGCTATCATTTGCTATCTTTGTTGGGTTCTTGATCTTGATTGTTCTTGGCTCCTAGCGCTTTCTTGATTCTGGCTGCGGTCTGTGACTGCATACGCTGCAGTGGGTACACATGGACTGTCTATTGGCTGATTAATGTTGTTGTGCCCACTGAAGACAGGGATTTTTCAGCCTCATGGATTTAATGACGCAGGACTGATCTATCCCCATCTATCCCTTGTAAATTTTGAGAAGCTGACATGTCAGTGTCCTTGTTGGTCATCCTGTACATGTGTAGTGTGTGTGATGTACATGTGGTGGCATGTTGTTGTATGTGATATTCACCTGAGGAGGCTGGATCCTGCTGGGCCACCAGGCTTGAAGCTCCAGCAGTGGGCACCAGCTCAGTAGGTCCTTGAGATTCCTCTCCCACTCATTGTAGGTGACAGTCACTTTGGGGTTGATAACGCTGCGGCCATCTCATTGGCCATCTTCCTCCTCACCAGGACCCTGACATCAACAAATCTGTGCTTCACAGACTTCACATCCCTTTCCGCCATGCCCACTGCTGTTACTGTGGCTGCTACCTCTTTCCATGCCTGGACCCTAGGCCTGGGCCTAACTTCCCTACCCCCTTTTAGGACAATGGGGCGATCACGGATGGCAGGAGTTCCACCATCTCCTGGGGGGAGTAATGTGTCCTTTGCCTACCCCTAGCCTCTTGCCCTCGCAACTGTGCGTGGGGATCCTGTCCTCCCTCAACTGTCCCTGGGGCCTGTCCCTCATCCCCACTACCACCCACGTCTGGATCAGGCCCCTCCCCCTCTGACCATGATCTAGGTGTGCCCTATCCATATGGGCACCTGCCCACCCTCCTCCCCCTCTACACTACTTCCCACCTCCTCCACCGCCTCCTCCTCAACCTCCTCCACTGCCTCCTTCTCCTTCATCACCTCCTGATCCTCCATTGCCTCCTGTATCTCCTCCGCCTCTTCTCCTACACTCTCCTCCACCACCTCCTCTGCCTCCTCTCCAACACTCCCCATGGCCACCTCTCTCTCCTCTCTCTCATCCTCGCCTCTCCTCATCTTCTCCTCCCATCCTCTCCACTCCTCTCCCCTCTCCTCCCTTCATTTCAATCCCAAAAATAAAATAAGGATAAGTAAAAAAAAAGTATTTATTTATATATTTGTGATGTTAAAAAAGATGTATGTTTTATGTGTAGTTGCTAACTGTTGGGGTGTAGGGTGGGGGATGTATGTGGTGACCTGGCTCTATGTGTATCTATGTGTGTTATTTACTATATGTGTATTTGTACTATGTGTAATCAGTATATATTTGTAACAAAAATGTAAGTGTAAAATAGTATTTAGAATAATAAAAAGGAATAAAACCGTAAGATCCTGCTTTGCAAATTAACATACTCTGCCTCTCTCTATAACCAACCACCAACTCCGGGACCTGCATGCTACTTCGGAAGAATTATATCTAATGCCTATAATATCTGAAAGAAAAAAGAATCATGCGCACCAAAATGCGTCCCGTCTGTGTGTATGCCCCACTTTTGCACATTTTCCATCAAGTCTATGTGAATCACCCTCCCTCTACAACACAGTCAATGCATGGGCATGTGGAACGCATCTTTATTATCGCTCCCTGTCAATAATTTTCCAGGAGCCCAGTTTTCATTGGACTGAGGCCTGTGTCGCACATCGCAATAACTGGATTGTATTGTAACTGCATCTATTCCAGCCCACTGTCAGCTTGTGGGCACGAGAAGGGTTTACGGGCATGAGGCGTCAGCCCTGTGGTTGCGGCCTTGTCCAATTTAATCGCTCTGTAACTTCTGCACATTTCAAGCCTGCAGACTTACAGGCTGTATGAAGGTAACTGCGGACTTGGAATTAAATAGGGCCCTATGTGTGTTCAAGTACTTCACATAGGTGAGCAAATAAAAGGTCATAGTGCCTTTTTGGCCTACATAATTTCTACTAACCATTTAAGCCATTTACTTGCTTCTTGGATCTGGGGATGTGAGATAGTGACATGTGTAATATCTGTGTATAAGTTAAGCCATTGTTTATCACACTTATTTTTATACATATGCATACTGTGTCTTAGGGAAACAACCTTTACAAAAACTTCTACTGCCAATGAAGTGCACTTCTTCCTGTCTATACACAAGTAGTGGAAACTTACAAACTGATGTTTTATTAGTGAATATATTTTTTTAAATCCTTAAATTTAAATATTATTAATAATTAATTCCTAACAACTACCTTCTGTTATTAGGGCACCATATCAGTAATTTAAACATTTTTATTGCCAGAATAACAAGGGATTTCTTCATATTCAATATAGTATGTATGATTGATTTCGAGAAAGGGAAAGGTAATGCATGTAACTTTGTACCTTTTGAACATGGCATAGAGGGAATTTTAGAGCTGCAGGTTGCTTCTACTGTTGGCATGTTGTAGAGTACTGTGAATAATAAACAAATTGTTACTGAACATAGATAAGCAAAAGTATCTTTTCTTATAGTTTACAAAATCATACAGGATGCATATTGAACCTCAGATAGAGGCTTAAAAAATGAAGTGTTCGAGCTATTTGCATGTTTAAAAGTGATCAATAATAGACTTAATTCAAAATATGTTAATTGAATATTGTATTGCTCTTGTAACCCTAACACAGGAACATGCAGAGACACTGAGGATGGAGACCTTGCCACTCAGCCAATGGGTTGTGCAGTGTGATTAATTATTAAATGAAAGAGTTTCAGAGTATGATGCAGACACTTTGTGTTATTTATACTGCTTTGGAAGTGATTGAAAGTGTGATTACATGAATGACTGTGTTTGCAAATACACTGCAGAGTGCAAAGTTCTTATACCCACTTGTAAAGTTCATACATGAGAAATAACAACAGGAAAATACTGTAACCACTGTACTATCTTTGCAAATTACTGATGCTGAGAATAAAAATATAATTGGCAACAAGTGTGTCACTCAGCCTGGCACAGCAATTTTTCAGACCTCAGACCATGTCTTCTCATTATATATAACTAGCGACTTGCCCGTCAAAAAATGACGGCAATGTGATGTATATGTTTGTGAAGTTGTTTAGTTATTTAAATATATTTTTGACCCTTGTAAGTATTGTGATATGAACATGTATTTTTGTAAAACGTTGATGTAATGGTTTTTTAAAATGAAATTTGTATCTGAAGAATTGTTCACTTTAATATACATAGAATCCAGAGAAAAGTAAAAAGTAAAAAGACTTTTTGAAACGTGCCGAATTTTAACATGAAGTTTAAAATATATGTAAGCAATAACCTTGAAAGTATATATTTTTAAAATTGAACTTTATTTTTTATGTAACTTTGGAATTTTTGCAAAACATTTGTCTAATTTTGAACATTATAAACAGGAACATAGTAAATACATTTTGTAACATAATTTTGAATTAAAAGTATTAACATTTGAATGTAAAAACAGTTTATCTTTAAATTAATCAGTATTAACATGAAATTTGTATCAGAATAATTGTTAACTTGAATATACATTGAATGTAGAGGAAGGCATACAGTAAAAACTCTCCTTAAACCGTAACTAATGAAAGTAATTCGTTACTGACCACATAAACTGGTGATAAACATTAATGTAGGTAGTAATCTTAAGATAACAGAGAATATTTACATTGTGACTTAAAAGGTGCTTGAGCTATTAACATGAACTTTGTAATATGTTGAATGAAATAACTTGAAAATATTGTTTTTAAACTTGTAACATTAGAAACATTAACATAGGGACTTAACATTTGAACATAATTTTTCATAGAAATGCAAGGCAAGTATTTTGTGAGGCGAATTATCCATAAACATGACTTCCATTAATTATGACTGAATTAAACAACCAATTGTTTTGTATTTTTGAATGTTTTTCCAAAATGTTTGCATGGCTTTAGTTTGTATCCTGCAAAGTTATAGTACTTCATAGTAGACAATGTTTTTAGTAAAAATACGTCCATCTTCTAATAAATCACCTTGACTTTCATTGTTTTCAATGTAAACTTTAATAGCCTGTGGATTTTTGCAGCGTGACAACGCAACGTACAATTGACCATGTGCAAAAACTGGTTCTTCCAAGTAAATACCCACAGATTTGAAAGTTTGACCTTGTGATTTATTAATGGTCATAGCAAATGCCATAATAATGGGAAATTGTCTTCTTTGAAGTATAAAAGGGAGACTACTTTCACTTGGTGCTAAATCTATTCTTGGTATGAAAACTCTCTCTCCTTTATGGGTCCCAGTTAAAATTTCAGCATCTATAAAATGGTCCTTTAATTGTTGAACAATTAATCTTGTGCCATTGCATAGGCCTTTTTTGGGGTTCATATTTCGCAGTAATATGATAATTGCACCTTTCTTTAGCTGCAAAATATGTGGTGGCATTCCAGAAGGAGTTAAAGAGTTAATGAATTCAGTTGAAAAGTTTGCCTGACTTTCATTGTCATCAGCAAGTACAGAATCAGCACTGTGATAATTTCTTTGTGGTGCATTAATTTTTTTTAAGATTTCATTATTGAGTATTAATGCATCTTTATTTTTACACGTCAGTATAACTTGGTTGGCAAGCTCGGAATATTCTTCGTTATTTATGCTCCCTTCAAATATAGTCGATATAATATCTTGTTGACAAATCATATGAGGTGGGATCTCTACAGTGTCGTCAGGTAAATGTAGTATTTTTTCTGTTCTGCCTTCTCCAATTTTAATAAGCCAATCATTGAAATCAGTTTGGCCTTCTGATCTCATATTTTGTTGCAGTTGAAGATGGGTAACATGTTTCCATACTGTACTTGACTTTATACATGTTTCAATAATGTCTGTTCGATTTCCATGTACAACGACAGGTAATGTTTGTCTAAAATCGCCACCCAACAACATTACCTTTCCACCAAATGGAAAAATATTATCCATGACTTCACGAAGCAAACGGTCAATACATTGTAGGGCATAGCATGACATCATTGTGGCCTCATCTATTATAATTAATTTACATTTCTTCAATTTCTTTGCTTGTAAGGATGTCATGCGAATATCTGACACAGAATTTTCTAAAATAGGCACTGGCAGTTTAAATCCACTATGAACAGTTCTTCCACCTTCTAATAAAAGTGCAGCAATTCCAGTAGTGGCAAACGCCATTGCTATTTTTCCTTGTGCTCGTACTGAACTCATTAATAAATTGTACAAATATGTTTTCCCTGATCCGCCAGGTCCATCAAGATAGAAATAAAGCTCTGTCACCATGTCATCATCTATAGCATTTTTAATGGCATGAAATGCTTGCAATTGTAGTGTATTTAAAGTTGCAAGTCTTTCTTCTGTTCTTTCTGCTTGTAGTTGAATGTCATAGTCTTCAAAGTTAATGTCATCTATAAGACCTGGATCAGGCAAATTAAAACTTGCACAACTTAATCCATGAGTTAAAAAGACTTCTTGAATTTCCATTAACGCTTTTAAGTGTGCAATGGGTTCATTGTATCGTCGCATAAAGTCTTCAGCCATATTACTTTTAAAAGTCTCCCACAAAGCTAATGTATTTGGAGCATTTGAGAAGATACAAATAAAAGCAAATTGTTCTCTCATCTGTCGTGGCATTTGACATTGTGCTGCTTCTTCTAAACATCTTTCCCACTCTGTATCATCAGCAAGTAAGTTTCTATGTCTTGCAGCTAAATGGAAGGATTCATATACAATGTCATTAACAGTTCTTAATTGTTCAAAACGTTGTGCTCCTGGAACATTTAAAAGTAATATCCGTAAGCAAAAACGTTCAACATCTCTTGGACTGACTGTGTAAATTCGTGGAATTATTTTATTGCCTCTGGTTTTCTTGCTCTCCATAATCCATTCACAAAAACATAGTGATATGGATTTCAATATGTAAGTATTGTGTTGCTTCAGCATCAGTGGAATTTAATGCAAACCATGCAGTTAGTGTAGTGTGACGATCTTCACTTTGGGCCAATGCATTCATTTCATTTCCAGCATGGAAATAGACTAAATGTCGTTGTGGCAAATGTACTGCTAACCTATATACTGCATGTGATCTATCATGCATTTCAAATTTTAAAAGCCGCCACATAGCTTCTGGCGCACTGACATAGCGAGCATCTACATGAGATGCAAGTTCATCATGTACTAACTCACTACTTTCAGGGTTGTCTGCACTTTTGACGACTACAGTAGCTGCATCGTAACCTTTGTAAATATATTTGTAGACATATTTAATGGATTTGATGGAAGTGCAGGCTTCTACGTTGATGTGGGCGTTGTACTTCATGAGTAAATGTGGATTGTAGGGTACTACATATCTATTGTCCACTTTTTTTCAACGAATAATGGCACTATCTCCTTCTCTTCTTTTATAAAGTGGATATCCATCACAATTTGCATATGTTTTGTCTCTATAATCTTTTGGAAAATCTTTTGAACATTGATTATTTTCCATACATGGTGATTGTGGATTAAGGTCTCCACAGGGTCCATGAATCATGCGATGAGTAACAATCTCATATAGTCTACCATATAGTTCTGGATCTGGTAGTTCAGCAACTATGACTGCATCCAGTTTGTCCGAAGTATCTAATTTATCTTTCTCTTGAAGTATTATGAGAAGATGTGCATGTGGAAGGCCTCTTTTTTGAAATTCAATGGTATATACATAAGCAAGACATTTGCCAAATAACTGATTTATAGTGAAGTCACGTATTAATTCATTTAATTTGATCTTAAAAACTCTGGCTACTAAATCTGGTCGATCTGAAGCACTTTGTCCAAGAAGTAGATTTTGATTAATTTCTGGCCATTGTGGATTACATGTAAATGTCACAAATAAATCTGGTTTTCCAAATTTTGTCACAATAGCCATAGCATCATTGTATCTTTCTCTCATATTTCGAGGAGATCCTTGAAAGGAAGATGGTAAAATGATGGCTTTGCCAGCTGTCATGTCTCTGCTTGTATCCACGTCAGCAACATAGTCCATGAGTCCACAATATTGTTCTACACGTAGTTTATCTTGTTGATATTTTATAAAGTTTAAATTATTTGCCTCAACTTGCAAATATGAATCAATAATCCATTGTTGTGTTAGTTTCCCACCACATAAAATTGGATTAAATTCATCTCTAATGGCAATTTGAGCAACTTTAAATTCAAGCATAGAAACATTATTTCGGATTCTGGCTTTAGCATTTGGGTAACTGGGAAGGGTTAATTTTGGTTGCCAACCTGCTTCTCCATGTGGGAAAAAGATGGGATATGTCATTGGATCTAAATTTGGACTTAAGATATTAATATTAATAAATGGTTGCTCCTCATTTCTGGGATATACTCTAATGTCTCTTTGAAATGGTGGTTCTCCTTCATCATTCTGAAAGACCATTGCAACCTCATTTGATGTTGGCAAGTTATAACGACGTTTATCAGTATGTCTGTCTCTTTTAAGCACCATATTAACCTTTGGCATGGGTAATTGATGTCTTTGTGCATGAAGTAGTTGTTCATTTTCTACTTCTGCCAATTTTTTGTAAGCTTTACTGTAGGGATTGTTGTCCATAATGTTATTTAGCTCTATAAAAACACTGGGTAAGCATTTTTTATTTTCTTCCATCTGCATACGTTGGTCAACAGCTTCCATTGTATCTAGGACATATAGTTGAGCGAATTTTCTTTGCTCTCCTTCCTCTGGATGTAAATGGGAAGTGCGATGATAAATTTGTCCTTGGACTTTAAAACAGTAAGGACCATGTCCTGGTACATTAGCAGCCAATGTTGCCCACATAGATGCAAATGATATGGCACCATTGTAGGATCTTATGTTTGTCTTAACATTTTTGTAATTTGGAAAAGTAGGTTCAGTCATAATATTTTGTAAATAGGTTGGAAATTGTTTCCTTTCTGGAAGTTTGAACTTTCCTTTTTGACAACAACTAATAAATTGTCCATCTCTGGGTCTCTCCTGTTTAAAAATAATAAGCCTCACAAAACTGACATTGAGTACTCATGTCCCCACAACTATGAACCTCTACTGCTAAAGACTTCAGTAAAGGACAATTTGCAAAGCATATCGGATGTTGACTTTCATATTCATCAGATGAAAAGTCATGAAATGTTTCAACAACAGGTTCTAAATGTTTAGTTTTTTTCATGGATTTTCTTGGTATATGTTGTCCTTGTTTGGTTGAAATGTCCTGTAAGTTTTTAGTAAGAGTTTGTAAATGCTTTGTTTTTGTAGTTGCTTTTTTTGGTCTGTCTTGACTGGTATCTTGTAAAATGTCATCTGATGTTTTAGGAACAGTTTGTAAATGCTTTATTATCTTTTTATTTTTTTTGGTTGTATCTTTCATTTTTGCAGCTGATAGTCTTTTATTTGCAAGTCTTTTGCGTTCTTTTTCTCGTCGAATTTCTTTCTCCTCCGGTGTCTGCTGGGCGGCCCATCTCTCTTGTCTTTCTCTAGTTTGACGTCTTTTCTTCTCTTCTTTGGTCTCATTATCAGCCATATTAATCTGTAAAGGAAAAAAAATAAATGTAATTGTGTATATTTTAATTTGTAATTCCTGTTAAAGATTCTTGTGCACAATTGGTGAAATAAAAGGCAAATCATTAATGTATCATTTATATTTAGTTAAATTTATAATTCCTGTCCTCACTGGCTAAGAATTTGGCCAATGGAATACTGCTGTAAATAAGCATGTAACATATTTTTTTTAAATAATGGTTTTATTTATTAAAAACGTTGTTTGTGGATAGATATTTACCACTGCAAAACTTCTTTGCTAAAAAAAAAAGTGATGTGGTTATTGAGCTATGTATTGCATAGTAGCAATTTAAATAGAATAAGGGAGATAGTAAAATAATTTTTTTATTTTTCTGTTGACACGGATGCAACTGAAAGCAGTTTCTTAAGTTTTATACTTTAGTACTTATTATACTGTACCTTGGTTGAAGTGTGATTTAAATCCGAATGTTTGTTGGTCCTCGTTTCAAAATCGTTGTCCAGTGGTGTGGTCCTCTGTTGGAAGTCCTCGTCCGATGGTGTGGTCCTGTGGCGATAGCCCTCGTCCGATGTTGTGGTCCTGTGGCGATAGCCCTCGTCCGATGGTGTGGTCCTGTGGCGATAGCCCTCGTCCGATGGTGTGGTCCTGTGGCGATAGCCCTCGTCCGATGTTGTGGTCCTTTGGTGAAAGTCCTCGTCCGATGGTCTGGTCCTGTGTTGAAATTCCTCGTCTGCTGGTCTGGTCCTGTGTTGAAATTCCTCGTCTGCTGGTCTGGTCCTGTGTTGAAATTCCTCGTCTGCTGGTCTGGTCCTGTGTTGAAAGTCCTCGTCCGATGGTCCGGTCCTGTGGAGAAAGTCCTCGTCCGATTGTCTTCACGCAGTATCTGTTGTAATATAAAATATAAAATGTTGTTTGAGTGAAATGTCTTTTAAATAAGTAAAAAATTTATGAATTTGGCTGTATTGTATCAGTTATGGTTATTTTTTTCTATATTTTTTTTTTTTTACTTTCTGTACAATCCCACGACTTTTGTTATTCTTATTTAAGGTTCTTAGTAAGGCTTGTGGGTTGTGATATATTAAATAAGAATATAAATTTATTTTGCTATGTGTTTATGTTATTTTTTGTACAATCCTGTTTTGTGCGCACCACTTGTGGTATACTTATTTAACCTTTATTAGGATGGTTATAGTTAGTGAAACATGAAATAATATAATTAATGTAGTTTGCTATGTGTTTGTGTTAGTTTTTGACAATCCTGTTTTGTGCGCACCACTTGTGCAAAAGTTCTTTATTCTTGATTGTACTGGTTATAGGTTGTTAAACATTAAAGAAGAATGTTAATGTAGTTTCCTATGTGTTTGTGTGATTTTTTGTACAATGCTATTAGGTGCGCAACACTTTTGTTATTCTTATTTTTGCTTCTTTGTAAGGCTTATAGGTTGTTAAACATTGAATAAGAAATTCTGTTTTGTGTGTAGCAGTTTGTGTCTCATTCAATTGCGATTTGGCTAATTGAATCGTGCCCTAAATAAGCACATAGCATATTTTTTTAAAGAAGTTTTTAGTCAGTGAAAAACTTTATTTTGGATAGATTTTTAGTAACTAAAAACTTCTTTTAAAAAAAATGTTATGTTGTTATTTAGAGCCCTATTCAATTGGGCAAATTGCAATTGAATGAGGGCCTTTGTGTGTACCATATGTTGCATAGTTTGCCCCTCATTCAATTGCATTTTTTACAATGTAATAGTACTCTAAGGCCGTCATTAAATTGCAATGTTGAAAATTGAATAGGGTTATAAATAAGCACATTACATATATTTGTTAAAATTGAATTAGGGCCTAAAAGTGCTTATTTATAGCCATATTTAATTGTCCAAAATAGCAATTGAATGAGGGCCTTTGGTTACTGCATTTGTTATATTGTCAGCTCCTCATTCAATTGTGTTTTGGCCAATGGAATAGAGCTCAATATCAGCACAGAGCATATTTTTGTACCGAATTTTGTATTTAGTGAACTTGTATCCCAAAGCAACGTGTTCACAAAATAAAAAGTTCCTTTAAAAAATATGCTCTGTGCTTATATAGAGCCCTATTGAAATGGGCAAATCACATTTGAGTGAGGCCCTTGGCCATTAAAGATATATAGGTCCTCATTGAATTGCAATTTTGCCAATTGAAGAGGGCTCTATATAATCACATAACATATTTATTGAGCAAAGTTTTTAGTTATTGAAAACCTTGATTGTGGTTAGAAGTTCAGTAACTAAAAAGTTCTGTATAAAAAATATGTTATGTGCTTATATAGAGCCCTATTCAATTGATGAAGTTGCAATTGAATAAGGCTCATGGTTCTTTCTTGTTTATACTTAATACTTTACCTTGATTGAAGTTTGGAATGACAGACGGTCCCCTCCTGCCAATCTTAATCCGCCGGTCTTCTTGTAGTGTCTGTTTGAAAAAGAAAGTGAAATAGTTATTTGTATATTTATAATTTTTCATCTATCAAAGCATGGCCTTTTCAGCATGTAATGTCTTGTTGTATCTTACCTCTTCTTCTTTGTTGGTGTTCTTTAAAAGGGATTGTGCTTCACAGTGCACGGTGCAAATTGTTGAGAGACGCTGTTGATGCAGAGTCTGTTTGAATATTAAAAGAAATAGAAAGATTCAGTTTTATATGATCTATTGAATTGCAGTAAATTAATTCAATTGACCTTATTTTTTGTTGGGGGCTACACACATATGTCACATACATGAAGCACATTCCATAGTTTAATGTAATTATTTTGTGTACGTGTGACATATCAGTATACATGACTCATATTTAAATGGTTAAATTAACCTTATATATTTTTTTCCAACACACCTAAATGTCTGTGTGTGAGATGTAACTATAGATGATACACATATATGTGCGTGTGACATATCAGTATACATGACATATAATGTCATTTAAATGTAGTTGTTTACTGATTTTGTTTTAAGCTAATTTTGTTGCAGTGGCAATACACATAAATGTGCGTGTCACATGTCACTATACATTATACACATATATGTCCGTGTCACATGTCACTGTGAAGGGGCATACACATATATGTGCGTGTGACATATCAGTATACATGACATATAATGTCATTTAAATGTAGTTGTTTACTGATTTTGTTTTAAGCTAATTTTGTTGCAGTGGCAATACACATAAATGTGCGTGTCACATGTCACTATGAAGGGGCAATACACATAAATGTGTGTGTCACATGTCAATATACATGATACACAGATATGTCCGTGTCACATGTCACTATGAAGGGGCAATACACATAAATGTGTGTGTCACATGTCAATATACATGATACACAGATATGTCCGTGTCACATGTCACTATGCAGGGGCAATACACATAAATGTGCGTGTCACATGTCACTATACATTCTATACATATATGTGCGTGTCACATGTCACTATACATTATAGACATATATGTGCGTGTCGTCACTATACATAAACCTCTGTTTAATATAGAATTATGTTTTTTTGTTGTTTTGTTAAATGAACCGTATTTTTTTTGTGAGCCTATACACATAAATGTGCCATATATGTCACTACATAAATCCTAGTTTATTTTTTTATTTGTTTGACCTGTCCTGATAATAAAATGTAATATATTATAGCTTACCTCTCAGTTGTAATTTGCACAATGTAAAGTAGTAAATTAGTAAAGAATTGTCTTGTCAAGTAAAAGCAGCAGTTATCTCTGAAGTCACTCCGTTGATCACCTGAGGAGAAATGTATTTTTTTTTGTGAAATAGGCAGTATTTATAAACTTGTAGAAAGTTCTGGAAAGTGAGACCGATAGAACGCAATACGCATGCGCTATTTGCGTTCCAGCTTACAATTTGCGTTCCATCCGCCATTTTCTGCGTATTACTGTTCAAAATGGTGTTTAATATGATTGTGATACGTTCCGCATAGTATGTGTTTCATTATTGCGAGTAAGTGTAGTGTAGTTACGTCTGAAGCCTCGTTTTCGTTTTGTTCGTCGGCCATTTTTTCTCTCGCTTAGCGATGGTATTAGTGTCTAAAGTGTTTTATTTTGATTTAAATGTAGGTGTAACTTGTTTTTTTGAGGTGCTGGCTGGTTCCTCTTGCTGTAGGTAAGCTTTTTATGTGTTTGTTGTGTGTCTTTCTTAAGTTTTAAATGTTTGTATGTCGGCGTGTTGCGTCCGATGTTTGCGAGGTCGTAATGTGTGGTAACGTGTCTCGTATGGTGTTTGCGTTTGTAGCCTCGTTTTCGTTTTATTCGTCGGCCATTTTTTGTGTCGCTTAACAAATTATTTAGTGTCTAAACTCTTTTATTTTCAGTGCAAATAAGTTGTAAGTTGCATTTTTGAGGTCCTGGGTGCTTCCTGTTTGTGTAGGTAAGGTTTTTATGTATGTGCTGTGTGTATGTATTGTGTTTGTAATTTTGTAATGTTCGCGAGTTGCGTCCGAGTGTTGCGAGGCCGTAATGTGTGTGAACGTGTGTCGTATGTTGTTTGCAATTGTCGTAATGTGTTGCGACGTGAACTTTGCGAGATTCGCAGTTGTTTGGGTTGGGAATTTGTGTTGTGAATTTTGCAAGGGTCGCAGTTGCTGCAACTGAAGACCTCGCTTTGCGAGGTCCTCAGGTGCTGGCATGGAGCGCCTGTGGCGCTCCATGCCAGCAACTGAGAACCTGGCACAGTGCCCTCGCTTCGCAAGGCCCGCGTCTCGCTACGCGAGCCCTACGCGAGGCCCTCGTCTCGCTACGTGAGCCACGGCCCACGCTTCGCGAGGGCCACGGGCTCTCTACGCAAGCCCGCAGCGTTAGCAACAACTCGTACGCTCACAACTATATATGTGACTAGCGAATTGCCCGTCAAAAAATGACGGCAATGAAATTGTAAGGTAGCTAATGCTGTTTAGTGTGTAATAATGAAATATATAATACATTAATAAATGAATATACTTTACCTATTTTAAAGCATTGTGTGGAAGAGCTGTGAATGTGTTTTGATGTTGCTGCAGCATTAGTGGTGTGGATCTGCTGTGTAAGCGTGCTGAATGTGTGCAGTGTAACACTGTGCGTGCGCGAGACCAAACCGTTAGCGTAGTCGTGTACTTCCGCATTGGCGAGAAATGGCGAGTAATGTGTGTTATACGTTTGTATCGGAATATCCGTAGGTGTTTTGTGGTGTTTTGCGAGTTTCTTGTGGTGTTTTGCGAGTTTAGAGTGCTGTAGCCTCGTTTTCGTTTTGTTCGGCGGCCATTTTTTCTCTCGCTTCGTTTTTTTTTTAGTCTCTAAACTGTTTTATTTGAAGTAAAATCGAGGTGTAAGTTGTATTTTTGAGGTGCTGGGTGCTCCCTCTTGGTGTAGGTAAGTTTTTTATGTATGTGGTGTGTGTATGTATTGTGTTTGACATTTTGTAATGTTCGCGAGTTGCGTCCGAGTGTTGCGAGTCCGTAATGTGTGTGAACGTGTGTCGTATGTTGTTTGCGAGTGTCGTAATGTGTGTGTCGTACTGTTTGGGTTGCGACGTGAAGTTTGCGAGGGTCGCAGTTGCTGGCAAGGAGCGCCTTCGGCGCTCCATGCCAGCAACTGCGGCCCTCGCTTTGCGAGGTCCTCAGGTGCTGGCATGGAGCGCCTACGGCGCTCCATGCCAGCAACTGAGACCCTCGGGCAGTGCCCTCGCTTCGCGAGGGCCTCGGCTCGCTGTGCGAGCCGCGGCCCTCGCTACGCGAGGGCCGCGGCTCGCTACGCGAGTCGCGGCCCTCGCTTCGCGAGGGCCGCGGGCTCGCTACGCGAGCCCGCAGCGTTAGCAACAACTCGTACGCTCACAACTATATATGTGATATATATAATATATATATATATAGCATTTCAAGCATTCTAAAAAACAAAACTAAAATGTGGCTAAAGTAAATTCAGTAACACTTGCCTTTCAACACCCTGAATGGAAGAGTGACTTAATTGGCTTTAAAACATTGCAAACATACCTGCTCTGATGCTCTGCCGGGCAGGTACAACATCTGTGGTTTGACTCTTGAGAGGTGTGGTTACTCCTGTAAAAATAATGAAGAAATACAATCTTTTTCTTTTTTTATTCAGGGATGATACAAGTTGAGTTGTGTGCTAAACATAATCCCTTAAAAGTTTCTTAAAACTCATGGTACTACAGAATAGAAAACCACTTATTTTGAATAGAAATTACCTAAAAAAATATCTAATTTTGCATATTTGCACTTTTAGGATTCTTCAAAAGTTATAGTGTATAAATGCATTAGTTACAGAAAAAAACATTTTTATCTGCTTCATAGACTATTCCAAATCCTTTGATTGTGTGGATCACAATAAAACATGTTATGTTCTTAGAGAGAGAGGGGTACCAGACTATCTCATCCACCTCCTGTCTGTATATGGACCAAGAAGCCACGGTCAGAACTGAACTTGGAGCAACCGAATGGTTCAAGACTGGGAAAGGAGTGCAACAAAGTTGTATATTGTCACCTTATTTTTTCAACTTATACAGTATGTAGAGTACATCATGTATAAGGAGGACTGGATGAATCCAAAGTCAGAATTAATATTGCTGGGAGAATTATCAAAACCCTCACCTATGTGGATGATACTACTCTGAGAGCTGAAAGTGAGGTGGAACTAAATGACATATCAATGAGGGTGAAAGAAGAGAGTGCAAAAGCTAGCCCGCTGCTCAACGGTAAAACGTCGAAGATCCTAGCAAACTACAATCTCAGTTCCTGGCAAATAAATGGGAAAGAAGTGGAAGCAGTAACAAGTTTTATTTTCCTGGGCTCCAAGATCCCTGTAGATGGTGACTGCAGCTATGAAATTAAAAGATGTTTGCTTCTGGGGAGGAAAGCTATAAGTCTGGACAAGCTATTAAAAGTAAATGCAATACATTTCCAACAAAGGTCTATTCCCAGTAGTTACATATGGACATGAGACCTTAACCATAAAAGTCCCTTGGACTCCAAGAAAATCGAATAAATCAATACTTTAGGAAATCAATAAAAACTGTTCACTGGAAGTTATGATCATGAGACTGAAGCTTACATATACTAAGAGATACAGGAGTTGCAGTAAATATCTGCTCATGGATTGAGAGCTGGCTAAAAGACAGGAAGCAAAGGGTTGTTGTAAATGGAACATACTCCGATTGGACTAATGTGGTAAGTGGGGTTCCTCAGGGTTCAGTATTAGGTCCTCTCCTTTTTAACATATTTATTAATGACTTAGAGGTAGGATTAGAGTGTGGTGTCTCCATTTTCACTGATGACACAAAGTTGTGCAAGGTAATTAAATCAGATAGTGATGTGCTTTCCGTCCAAAGGGATTTACATAAAATTGAGGAATGGGCATCTAAATGGCAGGTGAGATTTAATACCAATAAATGTAAAGTTATGCATCTGGGAATGAAAAATAGCCATGCAATTTATAATCTTAATGGAGCAATTCTAGGTGTATCGGATATTGAAAGGAATTTGGGAGTGCTTGTGGACAACCACCTAGGTAACAATGCTCAAAGCCAAGCAGCAGTTGCAGAGGCAAAAACAATATTAGCATGTATTAAGAAGGGTATAGAAGCCAGGGAAGCAAATATAATTCTGCCACTATACAAATCTCTAGTACGCCCTCATTTGGAATATGGAGTACAATTTTGGGCACCACTTCGTAAAAAGGACATTTTAGAGCTGGAAAAGGTACAGAGGAGGGCAATAAAACTAATAAGGGGAATGGAGGGGCTAAGTTATCAAGAAAGACTAACCAAATTAAACTTATTTTCTCTAGTAGGGTCTAAGAGGAGATATGATTACCTTATATAAATACATCCAGGGTCAGTATAAAGATTTGTCAAGGGAGCTTTTTGTGCCAAGAGGTATTCAACTGACAAGAGGACATCCCTTGAGGTTAGAAGTAAAAAGATTCCACCTTAAAGAAAGAAAAGGGTTCTTCACAGTAAGGGTGGTTAATCTGTGGAATTCTCTACCAGAGGAGGTGGTGACAGCGGATTCGATAGATAACTTTAAAAGGGGACTGGATTTATTTCTAATTAAAAAGGGAATTCAGTGTTATCATGGATAATTAGAGAGGCAGTATTGATCCAGGGAGTACTGGCCGTATTTTACTCTAACTGTACCCCATTAACCCCTTAACCCTAACTATACACCATTAACCCACACAACCCTATTCAACCATAACTGGCCCTATTTAACCCTAACGGTACCCTATTAACCCTTAACCCTAACTATACCCCATTAACCCATACTAAACCCTATGTAACCCTAACCGGCCCTATTTAACCCCTTCTAGACCTATTTAACACTATCTGGGCCTATCCAACCCTATATGGACATAATAACCGTACTGGGCCTATTTAACCCTAACTGGCCCTATTTAACTCTAACTGTACCCCATTAACCCCTTAACCCTAACTATACCCCATTAACCCACACTTAACCCTATTCAACCATAACTGGCCTGATTTAACCCTAACTGTACCCCATTAACCCATACTAAACCCTATGTAACCCTAACTGGCCCTATAGAACAACTTCTAGACCTATTTAACACTAACTGGGTCTATCTAACCCTATCTGGACATAATAACCCTAACTGGGCCTATTTAACCCTAACTTGACCTATCTAACCCTAGCTGTGCCTTTTTAACCCTAACTGGACCTAATAACCCTAACTGGGCCTATTTAACCCAAACTGGACCTAACAACCCTAACTGGGCCTATAACCCTAACTGTATTCCATTAACCCCTTAACCCTAACTATAACTCATTAAACCATACTAAACCCTATGTAATCCTAACTGGGCCTATTTAACCACTTCTAGACCCATTTAACACTAACTAAGAATATATAACCCTATATGGACCTAATAACCCTAACTGGGCCTATTTAACCCTATCTGGGCCTATCTAATCCTAACTGGGCCTTTTTAACCCTAACTGGACCTAACAATCCTATCTGGGCCTATCTAACCCTAACTTGGCCTATGTAACACTAACTGGGCCTATTTAACCTTAACTGGACATAATAACCCTAATTGGGCCTATTTAATCCTAACTGGACATAATAACCCTAACTGGACCTATTTAAACATAACTGGACCTAATAACCCTAACTGGGCCTATTCAACCCTATCAGGGCCTATCTAACCCTTACTGGACCTAATAACGCTAACTGGGACTATTTAACCCTAACTGGACCTAATAACCCTAACTGGGCCTGTTTAACCCTAACTGGGCCTATCTAACCCTAACTGGACCTAATAACCCTAACTGAGCCTATTTCACCCTAACTGGACCTAAAAACCCTAACTGGGCATATTTAACCCTAACTGGACCTATTTAACCCTATCACTTATGGGGATATATACAGATCCCCATAAGCCTCCATCTAACCCCATCACTTATGGGGGTCTGTACAGACCCCATTAGCCTCCATCTAACCCCATCACTTATGGGGGTCCACACAGATCCCATAAGCCTGCATCTAACCCCACCACTTATCGGGGTCTATACAGACCCCTATAAGCCTTCATCTAGACCCATCACTTATGGGGGTCTATACAGACCCGGTAAGCCTCTATGTAACCCAATCAGTCCCATAAGTCTATGAAGACCCTCATAGGACAATGAGAACCCTATTATTACCCCATAAGGCACTTATGCTCCTCCAGGACCCACATGACACTAAGTACAAACACTACATTACACTATTCCCCCCAATAAACCACTAAATCTTAACTAACCCCCCTCTACCCTAATCTATTAACCCCTACCTACCTAACACTACCTACCTAACCCATATTAAACCCCCACACCACTAATTACACAAAATAAAAAAACTAAATTACCAAAATAAAAAAACCTGTGACAAAAAAAATAAAAAAACATTACAAACCCCTCCTCCACTACAAAAAATAAACAAAGAACATTACAACCCCCCCCACTACAAAAAAAATAATAATAATTACACACCTGCAAAGAAAAGATATACACAAATATACACATCACAGTACATCAATAAATACATTACAAATACACCTCTAACTACAATACTATTAACCCCTAAGTACAAAACATTACCCCATATATAAAACATTGTCCCCAATCTATGAAACATTATCCCCTATCTACCAAACATTAACCCCTAACTGCAGTACATTAAACCCTAACTACAATACATTACCCCTTTCTTTTAAACATCACCCCCTATCTACAATACATTAAACCCTATCTATTAAACATAACCCCTATCTATTACACATCACCCCCTATCTATTAAACAGTACCCCTATCTATTAAACATTACCCCCTATCTACAATACATCAAACCCTATCTACAATACATTAAAAAGCCTACATCTAACCTAAAATCGAATAAATAAGACCTCTTACCTTGCTCAGATGTCCCTTCAGCAGGTCACGACCCCTAGGAAAAAAGAAACATGAATTTAGTCACATGAACACAACATAAAATAATACACATTCTAAATATTAAACTTACCTTTCCACCATGTCCCCGTCCTTCTTCTTGTTTTCTGCGGCTCGGCCCCTGTAAAAAACACTACATTAGTCACACAAATACACATACACAAAACATAATAAACTAAACATACTATACATTAAACTTACCTGTCTGCAATGTCCCTGTCTTTCTCGTCTTCTGCCCCAACTGGGCCCTTGAAAAAAAACACAGCTCTAAAAAAAAAAAAATGGAGCTCATCCCTAGAGGAGCTCCCTGATGCTAATGAGGCCTCTAGCACTTCTTCCGGTAAAAAAAACAGGAATGGAGCCTTCTGATTGGATGAAATGACTGTCAATGACTGTCAATCAAATTTCAGCCAATCAGTAGGCGCCAAGGTGTGAGCCAATCAGAATGGGATACATCCCTTTATCCCATTCTGATTGGCTAACGGACCTTTCAATCTTTTTAAAACCAATCAATAGGCACTATTGCCTTCTGCCAATCACAATGGGATACACCCTCACGGGTTGATTGGCTGAAGGCATCTGCGCCTTCTGATTGGCTACTATCTGATTGACAGTGACAACAGCGAATCAGAAGGTGCAGATGCTTGTAGCCAATCACTATGGGATACACCGCCACAGGGTGCATCTAATTCTGATTGGCTGAAGGCAATAACACCTTCTGATTGGCTGTTTTCACTGTCAATCAGATAGTAGCCAATCAGAAGGCACAGATGCCTTCAGACAATCACCCTGTGTGGGTGTATCTTATTGTGATTGGCAGAAGGCAATAGTACATTTTGATTGGTTTAAAAAAAGTTTGACAGCTCCATCAGCCAATCAAAATGGGATATATGGGTGTATCCCATTCTGATTGGCTCACACCTTTGCACCTTCTGATTGGCTGAAATTTTATTGACAGCCATTTCAGCCAATCAGAAGGCGCCATTCCTTTTTTTTTTACAGGAAGAAGTGCTAGAGGCCTCATTAGCGTCAGGGAGCTCCTCCAGGGAAGAGATCTATTATTTATTTATTTTTTAGAGTAGTGTTAGTTTCTCAAGGACCCAGCCGGGGCAGAAGACGAGGAGGATGGGGACATCGCGGACAGGTACGTTTAATGTACAGTATGTTTAGTTTATTATGTTTTGTGTATGTGTATTTGTGTGACTAATGTCATGTTTCTTTTTTCCAAGGGCTGAGCCGGAGAAGACAAGAAGGATGGGGACATGGTGGAAAGGTAAGTTTAATATTGAGAATGAGTATTGTTTTATGTTGTGTTTTTGTGTGACTAAATTCATGTTTCTTTTTTTCCTAGGGGGTGCGACCTGTGGAAGAGACATCTGAGCAAGGTAAGTAGTCTTATTTTTTCTATTTTAGGTTAAATGTAGGCTTTTGAATGCATTGTAGATAGGATTTGATGTATTGTAGATAGGGGGTAATGTTTAATAGACAGGGGATAATGTTTAACAGATAGCGGGTAATGTTTAATAGAAAGGGGTAATGTTTAATATATAGGGTTTAATATATTGTAGATAGGGGGTGATGTTTAATAGATAGAGGTAATGTTTAAAAGATAGGGGTTATGTTTAATAGATAAAGTTTACTGTATTGTAGATAGAGGGTGATGTTTAATAGATAGGGGGTAATGTTTAATAGATAGGGGTAATGTATTGTAGTTAGGGTTTAATTTATTGCAGTTAGGGGTTAATGTTTGGTAGATAGGGGATAATGTTTTATAGATAGGGTGTAATGTTTTATATGTGGGGTAATGTATTGTAGCTAGGGGTTAATAGTATCATAGTTATGGGTATATTTGTAATGTATTTATTGATTTACTGGGATGTTATGTATATATGTGTATGTATTTTCTTTGCAGGTGTGTAATTGTTTGTTTTTTTGTAGTGGGGTTGTAATGTTCTTTTTTTGTTTTATGTAGTGGGGCAGGGGTTTGTAATGTCCTTTTATTTTTTGGTAACATGTTTTTTTATTTTTTGTAACTTAGTGGGGTGGGAAGTTTATTAGGGCGTTAGGTAGGTAGTGTTAGGTAGGTAGGGGTTAATAGATTGGGGGAGACAGCGGTTAGTTTAGATTTAGTGGTTTATTGGGGGGATAGTGTAATTAAGTGTTTGTACTTAGTGTCATGAGGCCCAGTGATGGTTATTGGGTCCAGTTAGGGTTAAGTAGGCCCAGTTAGGGCTATTAGGTCTAGATAGGGTTAGATAGGCCCAGTTAGGGTTAAATAGGTCTAGAAGGGGTTAAATGTGCCCAGTTTGGGTTATTAGCTTCAGGTAGGGTTAAATATGCCCAGTTAGGGTTAGATAGGCCCAGTTAGGGTTATTGGGTCCAGTTAGGGTTAAATAGGCCCAGTTAGGTCTATTAGGTCTAGATAGGGTTAGATAGGCCCAGTTAGAGTTAAATAGGCCTAGAAGGGGTTAAATATGCCCAGTTTGGGTTATTAGCTTCAGGTAGGGTTAAATATGCCCAGTTAGGGTTAGATAGGCCCAGTTAGGGTTATTGGGTTCAGTTAGGGTTAAATAGGCCCAGTTAGGTCTATTAGGTCTAGATAGGGTTAGATAGGCCCAGTTAGAGTTAAATAGGTCTAGAAGGGGTTAAATATGCCCAGTTTGGGTTATTAGCTTCAGGTAGGGTTAAATATGCCCAGTTAGGGTTAGATAGGCCAAGTTAGGGTTAAATAGGCCCAGTTAGGGTTACTAGGTCCAGTTATTGTTAAATAGGCCCAGTTAGGGTTATTAGGTCCAGTTAGGGTTACATAGTTACATAGTATTTAAGGTTGAAAAAAGACTTTCAGTCCATCAAGTTCAACCTTTTAAGATCTCCTCTGATCTGTAATATGCGGATTAACTATTAATTCATTAGTTGTTAATTAATTATTAATCAATTATTTAATTATTATTTTTTTATTATTATTGATTAGTCCAGAGGAAGGCAAATAGAAAAAAAAACAAGCGAGACTTAGCCAATTGTCTCAAGGGGAAATGTAAAAAATTTGGATCATTACTGTCTCTCTAATTATCCATGATAACCCTGAATACCCTTTTTAATTAGAAATAAATCTAGTCCCCTTTTAAAGTTATCTATCGAATCCGCTGTCACCACCTCCTCTGGTAGAGAATTCCACGGATTAACCACCCTTACTGTGAAGAACCCTTTTCTTTCTTTGAGGTGGAATCTTTTTACTTCTAACCTCAAGGGATGTCCTCTTGTCAGTTGAAAACCTCTTGGCACAAAAAGCTCCCCCGACAAATCTTTATACTGACCCTGGATGTATTTATATAAGGTAATCATATCTCCTCTTAGACGCCATTTTTCTAGAGAAAATAAGTTTAATTTGGTTAGTCTTTCTTCATAACTTAGCCCCTACATTCCCCTTATTAGTTTTGTTGCCCTTCTCTGTACCTTTTCCAGCTCTAAAATGTCCTTTTTATGAAGTGGTGCCCAAAATTGTACTCCATATTCCAAATGAGGGCGTACTAGAGATTTGTATAGTGGCAGAATTATATTTGCTTCCCTGGCTTCTATACCCTTCTTAATACATGCTAATATTTTATTTGCCTTTGCAGCTGCTGCTTGGCTTTGAGCACTGTTACCTAGGTGGTTGTCCACAAGCACTCCCAAATCACTTTCAATATCTGATACACCTAGATTTGCTCCATTAAGATTATAAATTGCATGGCTATTTTTCATTCCCAGATGCATAACTTTACATTTATTCGTATTAAATCTCATCTGCCATTTAGATGCCCATTCCTCAATTTTATGTAAATCCCTTTGGAGGGAAAGCAGATCATTTTCTTAATTTAATTACCTTGCACAACTTTGTGTCATCAGCGAAAATGGAGACCCCACACTCCAATTCTACCTCTAAGTCATTAATAAATATGTTAAAAAGGAGAGGACCTAATACTGAACCCTGAGGAACCCCACTTACCACATTAGTCCAATCTGAGTATGTTCCATTTACAACAACCCTTTGCTTCCTGTCTTTTAGCCAGCTCTCAATCCATGAGCAGATATTTACTGCAATTCCTTTATCCCTTAGTTTGCCCAATAGTCTCCCATGTGGCACTGTATCAAAAGCCTTTGCAAAATCCAAAAATACTACATCCACTGAGTTGCCTTGATCCAGGTTCCTACTAACCTCCTCATAGAAACTAATTACATTTGTTTGACATGACCTATCCCTCATAAACCCATGTTGACTCCTACTTATAATCCTGTTCAAATAGACATATTCTTGTATATTATCCCTTATTAACCCTTCTAAAAGCTTCCCCACTACAGGAGTGAGGCTCACTGGTCTATAATTCTCCGGATTTGCTCTTGCTCCCTTTTTAAATATAGGTATCACATCAGCTTTTCTCCAGTCATCTGGTAGAGACCCTGTGTTGAGTGAATCTTGAAAAATTAAATATAATGGTTTGGCTGTTACAGAACCCTGTTCCGTTAGTACCCTTGGATGTATTCCATCAGGACCTGGGGCTTTATTAACATTTGTTTTTTCCAACCTCTTTTGGATTATTCCTGTGTTAACCAATTATTTGGCAAAGGTAGTGTAGCCCCATTATGTTGCAATGTCCCAACCACTGGTACCTCCCTTGTGTATACCGAAGAAAAGAACCTATTTAGCTCATCTGCCTTTTCCTGGTCATTAATTTTCAGACAGCCTGTTTCACATTCTAATGTTCCTATAGCTTCCTTCCTGGCCTTCTTAATATAGTTAAAAAATATTTTAGGGTTAGTCTTACTCTCTTTTGCAATTAATTTTTCATTTTCTATTTTAGCCAGTCTAATCGCGCTTTTGCAAGCCTTGTTGATTTCCTTGTATTCCCGTAAAGCAGTCTCTATCCCCTCTTGTTTGTATAATTTAAATGCCCGTTTTTTTACTCCGTATCTTGATCTTTAAATCATTGTTAAGCCACATGGGTTGTGATTTACTCCTTTTACTTTTATTCCCACACGGTATATGCCGATGTGTATGTATATTTAGTAAGGATTTAAATGTTGTCCATTTATGTTCAGTGTTTTTACCTATCAAGAACCTGCTCCCCTTAGCTGAACTGCTGGTCTCATTTATCCAGTTTATTTCAGTGTAATTAAAATCTCCCATTATTAGAACTTGCCTGTGCTTAGCTGCATTTCCAATCTGTAACAATAATTGTATTTCCTCACTTTCAGCTATATTTGGGGGTTTATAGCATACTCCTACTAATATTCTTTTGGAATTTGCTGCTCCGCTATTTAACTCTACCCACAAACATTCAACGTTATCACTAGGTCCACCATAAATATCTTCTCTGACTATAGCCTTAAATTCAGGCTTAACATACAGACAAATGCCTCCTCCTCATTTACCATTGCCTCTATCTTTCCTAAATAGGTTATAACCATCCAGATTAACAGTCCAGTCATGAGATTCATCCCACCACGTTTCAGTAATGCCTATTAAATCCCATTTTTCATTAATTGCTAATAATTCTAACTCTCCCATTTTTCCTGACAAGCTTCTGGCATTATCAAGCATACACCTTATGTTATGAGTCTGTATTTCTGAGGTGCCTGCCACTGAACTTGAATTACTTAGTACTACCTCCCTATTGACTATAATACCCCTCCTCCCATCTCCTCCCCTATGAGTTGTTAATTCATCCCTTATACCCTCTACACTTTCTACCCCATTACTTATATCTTGTCCCTCCCCCCCACCTACTAGTTTAAAAACTCCTCCAGCCTTTGTACCATCCTATCCCCTAGTACAAAAGCTCCCTCATCATTAAGGTGCAATCCATCCCTACTGTAGAGATTGTACCGAAGTGAGAAGTCAGCCCAGTGCTCTAAAAAGCCAAACCCCTCCTTAGTGCACCACATCTTTAGCCATGCATTAACCTCCCTAATCTCCTTCTGCCTCCCAGGGCTAGCACGTGGCACTGGTAGTATCTCAGAAAATACTACCTTGGAGGTCCTTGCCTTCAGCTTATTACCTAGTTCTCTAAAATCATTCTTCAGGACACTCCATCTTACACTAACTTTGTTATTGGTACCAATATGTACCAAGACCGCCGGTTCATTTCCAGCCCCTCCCAATAATTTGTCTACCCGATCCACAACATGACGAACCCGAGCACCCGGGAGACAGCAAACTGTTCGAATGCTGGGATCTGGGTGACAAATCACCCTGTCTACCTTCCTAATAATAGAGTCCCCTACAACCAAAACCTGTCTGTTGTTCTGCCTATTCTGCCCTCCCTCTCCTCCAGTAGAGCTGTTCGCCCAGCTGTTAGAGGGAACAGCTCTATCTGGCATTGCCATTCCTGAATGGACATCGCCAACAGTTTTACTCAATCTGGCAAAACTGTTGTTGTTTGCCAACTCAGAACTGGCCTGCCTCCTCCTGTTCCCCCTGCTTCCCCTTGTAACTGTAACCCAGCTGCCTCCCTGGACATCCTCACTAGCCCCAGCTCCACCCTCCATGCTAGGCCCAGCTAAACTGTGCTCAGTGAGCACCAACCCCCTTTCCAGTGGAGCAATATCACTAAGTGCTGCAATCCTCCTCTCCAAATCTCCAATTTGAGCTTCCAGAGAGGCAACATGAATACACCTCTCACAGCGGTATGGACCCTGGATCATCTGTTCCAGTATTGCATACATATGACAGGATGTACACTGAATAAGGTTGCCACTGGACTGACTCATAATTATTATTATTGTCTATGAAATTTCAGTGGGAAAAATAAAGAATATAAAATAATATATTTATATAAAGTTTTCCTCCTTTGCACTATAAATCTGCCCTCCCTTTTCTTTGAAGGCCCTCCTTTTATTTAAACTCCTAGGCTTTTACTAGAATTGCACTTGATACTAAAAATGTTCGCAAGCTCACAAGTTCCCCTTCTCTGGTTTATATTAACTTCTGCCTTCTCGCCTGGGCACAATTAGTGCACTCTGCAATTTATCAGCCTTTTCTTGTAAGGTAAATCCACTTGTAAACAGGCCCCAAACCAGCTCAGAAATCTTTTATACAAGTTTAACAGTCAAGCCACAATTAGTGCACTCTGCAAGTGATTAAAGGAGGTCAGAGGAGGTGTGCTGTTTATGGGCATTTGTCGTTTGTAGTGCAGGACTGGAAAAGTTGTTAGAAATGGACTTTTGTGAATGAGTAAACTGATCAGAAGTGGGATCATACATATGGTAGATTGTTATTTAGATGAATTGCAGAAGGTAAATAAGAAAAGAAAATAGCGAGTCTAAAGAAATATTTTTAAGGAATCCAAGAGATTATAGAAATGTTTTTTGTTAAGAAAATGTACATGCTGAATTGTTGATAGGGTCTAATAAGCAAGAACCAAGTAAAGCTGATGTCTTGCTAAATCCAATCTTGCTTCCATATTGCCTTTTCTATAAATTAAGACAAGGTGTTTCATTATTTTCACTAAAAGAAGAAGAGTGAACTTATCTTATCTTACAGTAAACATAGTTGAATATTTAAAAAAAAAAATATGTATAGACAATGGCCTCTAATAGGCAGTTTCCAGACCACCTGTTTTTTTTTTACAGAAATATTTGTGTAATATTTGTCTAACTGTTCAGTTAAAATTTGCAACAGTTACAGAGCGATTATTTTGATCAAGCCTGCAGCTACCTGGCCAAAAGCCTAAACCGTAAACCATGCACCCCCGTAAGTCGCAATTTGCAAATTAATGGAGGTCAACATTTTTATCAAAAACAAATAAAGGCAAATTTAATAGTTAACATCCAAAATGATCAAATTGATACCTTAGTGCAGGCGTAAACTAAACAATGAACGTTTAACAAAATGTATCAGCAATTTAAAGTTTCTGTATTCTGGGGTATAAAACCCACTGCTTTGTAACAATGAATTGCTCATAATTGGATGTGATTCCTCTGTGCCTTAAAACTGCAGCATTCTGAATAACATTTTTTCTTCCATTCCTGGTCATGACGTAATTGGTTTTGTCACTCATAGTCCTAGATGATTTTGATCCGTAACACCACAATATAAGATTTTAGAAATTAAATTGCTGATACTTCTATAGATTGGATCTGTTTGTCTTTGTAAAACATAAAAAGATTCTGACTATACCTATGTGGCTTAGAATGCCACAAGACGTGTTTTTCCACAGAATTTATTGGTGAACCTACCTTTTTGTCTGTAGCCAATTTAAAACGTGGTCAATATTGGTATATTTGTACTACACTTGGGATGCCTGTAATACATAGCCTTGAATTATGGTCCAGTTCCAGAAACCTACTCACAGAGTGCATTTTTGGAATTGATCATAATTTTAAGTTATCAGTTTTTCATGTTTTGGCAACTGTGAAATGATATTTAATAGACCAGGACACTGAGTATGATACAATGGGCAGAAAGGTGATCCAATCACCTTTGCATCCACCGAAAAATCAATTACGAGTAGCGTAGTAGCAGAGTAAAGCATTGCAAGCAAACTGCTACGGGGCACTGCTTCCAGTGAAATTCACGACAAAGCTGAAAAGCAAGGCAAAAATCTCCATTGAACCTTGCACTGAAAATAGACTGAATTAGACACTGCATTAGACTTTGACACCCAGAACCCTATGCTAATAAGATTTTATGGATCACTCCCAAATAAGGACACTGCTGTAACTGCAAAAACCCTTGTTAAGTCCCCCAGAAGCATTTAAAGTGACAGTATAGCACAAAAATCACTATAAAATGCTGAAGTGTCAACAATATTTGCCACTTAAGAGTTTTATATCAACATATGTACAGTGAGGGGAAAAAGTATTTGATCCATTGCTGATTTTGAACGTTTGTCCACTGACAAATAAATAATTACTCTATAATTTTAATGGTAGGTGTATTTTAACAGTGAGAAACAGAATAACAAAAAAACGCATGTTAAAAAGTTATAAATTGATTTGCAGGTAAATGAGTGAAAAAGTATTTGACCCCTTCAACTTAGTACTTGGTGGCAAAACCCTTGTTGGCAATCACAGAGGTCACACGTTTCTTGTAGTTGGCAACCAGGTTTGCACACATCTCTTTGCAGATCCTCTCCAAGTCATTAAGGTTTTGAGGCTGATGTTTGGCAACTCAAACCTTCAGCTCCCTCCACAGATTTTCTATGGGATTAGGGCCTGGAGATTGGCAAGGCCACTCCAGGACCCTAATGTGCTTCTTCTTGAGCCTCTCATTTGTTGCCTTGGCTGTGTGTTTTGGGTCATTGTCATGCTGGAATTTCCATCCATGACCCATTTTCAATGCCCTGGCTGAGGAAAGGAGGTTCTCACCCAAGATTTGACAGTTCATGGCCCTGTCCATTGTTCCTTGAATGTGGTGCCAGTTGAGTTGATGCCAAAGAACCTGAATTTGGTCTCATCTTACCACAACACTTTCACCCAGTTCTCCTCTGAATCATTCAGATGTTCATTGGCAAACTTCAGATGGGCCTGTACATGTGCTTTCTTGAGCAGGGGGACCATGCAGGCACTGCAGGATTTTAGTCCATCACGGCATAGGGTGTTACCAATTGTTTTCTTGGTGACTATGGTGCCATCTACCTTGAGATCATTAACAAGATCCTCCCATGTAGTTCTGGGCTTATTCCTCACCGATCTCATGATCATTGACACTCCACCAGGTGATATCTTGCATGGAGCACCAGACCGAGGGAGACTGACAGTTATTTTGTGTTTCTTCCATTTGCGAATAATAGCACCAACTGTTGTCACCTTCTCACCAAGCTGCTTGGCAATGGTCTTATAGCTCATTCCAGACTTTTGTAGGTCTACGATCTTGTCCTTGACATTTTTGGACAGCTCTTTGGTCTTGGCCATGGTGGAGAGTTTGGAATCTGATTGATTGCTTCTGGGGGCAGGTGTCTTTCATACAGGTAACAAGCTGAGATTAGGAGCACTCCCATCAAGAGTGCTCCTAATCTCAGTTTATTACCTGTATAAGAGACACCTGGGAGCCAGAAATCTTGCTGATTGAGAGGTGATCAAATACTTATTTCATTCATTGACCTGCTAGTCAATTCTCTGAGTCTCCTTTTAGCTCTCTATGTACATCTATATCTATTCATTAGTCACAATAGATAGATAGATAGATAGATAGATAGATAGATAGATAGATAGATAGATAGATAGATAAATAGATAGATAGAGAGATAGATAGACAGATAGATAGATCCACAAAGACATTGTCATTTATTAGCCATTAGCCAATTGGTCATTATCTTATACATGTATGTAAAATATTTTAATCTAAGAGTATAATTGTTATTACCTTGATAAATGGGTAATGCATAATTTGTGCTAAAAAGTACAAGAATAATACCCATCACCTCTGCCATTTTGACGTTATTACTAAATAACTCACTTGTGAGCTGAAAAGATAAACAAAAGGTTGAGGTTAAGGTCAAATACTGCTCATTTACAAAGTATTTACTGTAATATTAATGAACAATTGAACATTTTTAATCATTATTGTTATTTAATGTATCAGAGTGTGAAGTCTAAACCTAAGAAGATTATTTTTTGTAGTGCCCATGTTGCCGATTTGCTACCATGCGACTGTTGTGTAATTAATTCTATTGTGTTTCATCACTTTCCCCGTAATTTACAGTGTAGTATTGATTTTTTATTTGCATTTACAGTGCTGTGGACAGGGGTTAAACCCCTTGCGGATCCTCTCTAGCACTTGTAGAATTTTCTCCTACATTTGCCGTTTACGGGTGTGAAAACATTTGGGGGCTTAGGGACATGTAGCATCTGAATAGTGATTTTTGCCATTGTAACTCTTGCAGACGGAAAAGATCAAAGGCTTCGAGAGGCTGTAAGTTCCGGGTTTAAAAACCACAAGGTTTTCAAGGCCCTAACCCGTAAACCGTTTGGAGTCCGCAAAAATATGCCATTTAAATAGCAAATTAACTTACGGCCTCACTTACGGCCTCCAGTAACATATGATTACTCAATTGAATCGTGCACATTGTTTCCAAGCGTAGCCAATATTATACTCAGGTGCCAAATAGAGACCATAGCTTCATGGGTGGCTCAATCAGTGGCCAATTTGAATGACTTACCTATATCGACACAGTAATAAACTGGTAATGTAATTGGATCAAGTCCCTGAGAATAGCGTTGAAAAAGCCTTTAAACTACATGTATTCTTGTAAAGGACAATGATTCTGAGCACTACCCTGAATGACTTCTTGCACCAAAATACATATGTATGGTCAAACTTTTATTTTTTAGAAACCTAATACACAGAATACTGCAAAATTGGAGAATACTGCAGAATACTGTTACATTTTCTTTACATGCTGAAGGATACTACTGTTCTATTTAACTTTTTGTATATTAGGGCTCAAGTATTAAGGGGGAAGTGCTGGAGAAGGCTGGAGGTGTCTTGGAGAAACTGTCCATTCCTTATTAAAGGACCACTATCCACTGACCTCTTTCTTCTGTAGCAGAGCTGTAGTATATTTACAAGTAAAGCTTGTGTTTGTTTGCAGGGTATAGGCAATTAAAAACGGGATGCCTTTTAAAATAAATACAAATTTTCCTCAGGCAGTGCCGTGTATCTCCTACTTGTATCTGGACTATCATGGAGCTTGGAAGCAGACTGGGCTTATGTCACTGGGCCTTCCCCATGACATAATTATCTCTGCCCACATTGCCTATACAGAGGTATTAGCTCTATTGTAACATGCTTTCAAGTGGCACACTCAGTGGCAATGCATGATCCAGCATGGCCCATCAACCTTTACTGAGCAACATCAATCTGAAGCAGAACCTATACTGGTCAGATTTTATTTTTAGTAACACATAGGCAGAGATTTCCACGCCCATGATAGGCACAGGTAGGAAGAGATACGCAGCTGAGCATGAAGAGAAAACACACAGTTCAAAAGCTACGAAACAATGGCAACTATTATTTATTTTAAACACAGCAAACAAAAGTATGACCTTTAGTTGTAACCTATATGACAAACATTGTAGGATATGACTTTTTTTTCTTCAAATATCAGAACATATGTAAAATACTGTAAAACATCTATATTTATCTGTTTTCAGTAGAGTGAGGTAGCTGTGAATGTCCAGTAATCCAGATAAATAATCAGAGTATTGCAGCATATACCTTTTTTATTGTACAAACATATTCATAAATAGTATGACTAGCTTTCGAGAGCTTTCTTTCTTTCTAAATTATTGCTGCAGACTTGAGAAAGAGAGGAAGCTCTCGAAAGCTAGTCATAATATTTATGAATGTTTGTCCAATAAAAAGGTATCACTATATACATCAATACTCTGCTTATCTTTACATATACGTATGTATATATATATATATATATATATATATATATTTATATATATATATATATATATATATAGACTTGGCTTTGCGAACAAATATTTAAGAGGGGTGTCCACATCTATGGGCTCTTAGGTGGCCGAGGAGGCCAATGCGGGACAGGCTGACTCGACCACAGTGGTTGCATGGGAAGGTTTGTTCTTGTTTGGGTGCTGTAGTGACATCATATTTTCTACATTTCCTCTTGTCCTCAATACCAGCCCTGCGTATGGTCTCAAAAGAGGAAACAGCCTGGTGATTGGTACTTCTCCATGACTTTCGGTCTGAAGCTAAGACGGACCATCGACGATGGTCAATATCACAGGCATCAAGGGACTGTTTCAATGAGTGCTTGTACCTCTTTTTTTGGCCCTCCTCTGTCACGATTGCCAGTGGTGAGCTCACCATAAAGCACAATCTTTGGAAGTCGATCATCCTCTATCCTAGAGATGTGTTCTGCCCAGCGTAACTGCTTCAATAGTATGACCTCAATGCCGATAATTCCTGCCTGTTCTAGGACTTTAGTGTTGGGGATGTGGTCATTCTAGTGAATGTTGAGGATGGTGCAGAGGCAGAGTTGTTGAAAGCGCTCAAGAAGTCGTAGGTGGTGGCAGTAGGTAACCCAAGACTCGGAACCGTACAGAAGGGTGGTCAGCACAACAGCTCCGTACATGTTGACCTTTGTGCACTGTTTCAGATGCTTGTTTTTCCAAACTCTTTTATATAACTTGCCGAATGCACCATTCGGATGTAGAGTCCATCCTCAACATCAAGGTCTGTTGTGGACGTCTGCCGCATCATACTGAAGAATAGCGTGAATAGAGTGGGTGCAAGAACACAGTCCTGCTTCACGCCGTTGCCTATTGGGAAGGGCTCAGATAGGTAATTGTTGTGCCTAACTTGGCCACCTGGTCTTCATGTAGCTGGATGATCATGTTGAGGAACTTGGGAGGACATCCTATACAGTATGTTCCAGGATTTGACACAAACCCTTCCTGTAACACAGTGTCGAATGCTTTGGTAAGGTCGACAAACATTCTCTGCATTTCTCTTGGAGCTGCCTGAGAACAAAAACCACGTCAGTGGTGCTCCTGTTGGCTCTAAAGCCACACTGACTCTCAGGGAGGAGTTCTTCTGTGATAGTGGGCACCAGTCTGTTCAGGAGTACTCTTGCATGGATTTTCCCTGCAAGTTATCCCCTGGTAATTGGAGCAGTCACGAAGGCCCTGTGGAAGTTTGCCTTGGCACCAGAAGCAAACAAAGAGCTCATGGAGTTTAGCATGAAGTGCTGAGCCCCCATCTTTCCAGATCTCAGCTAAGATCCTATCAACTCCTGCAGCCTTACCATCTTTTAGCTCAATGGTTTTTACAGTCTCTTCGAGAGTAGGGATTTCATCCAGTTCTGTTTTTATTGGTTGTTGTGGAATGCGACGTGGCGCTGAGACTGAAACTATGCAGTTGGCACAGAATAGAGTGTGAAAGTGGTCAGACCACCAGTTCAGAATCAACACCTTGTCTGTAAAGAGTGTTTGACCGTCTGCAATGAGCAATGGGCTTTGAACCAGGTGTGAAGGGCCATACACGGCCTTCAGGGCTTCATAAAACCTTCTGTAGTCACCAACATCTGCGCAACACTGAGTTCTTTCAGAGAGGTTGGTCCACCACTGGTTCTGAATTTCTCAAAGCTTTCATTGGAAGTTGCTGCATGAGACAGAAGGCTGCTTTATTGATTGGGCAAGACGGCTGAGCGAGATGCGCTTGGTATGTGGATCTCTTTTCCCACAGTAATTAATGGATCTCCAGACTGCTTCCGTCAAACCAATTTTTGTTTTTCATTGTGGAAAAACCTAGGACATCTTCAGATGTCTGCAGGATGCTGGTTTTGAGATGTTCCCATAGAGAATCTGAGGAGGGATCCGTGAAGCAACTTCAATCTTCTAGTCTTGACTGGAGATTCGCCTGGAAGGCGGCCTTCACTTCAGCTGACTGGAAGTTACTGATCTGTAAATTTTTCTTTGGGGCTCCTTTTCTCTTTGGTTTAGGGTTGAAGTGGAGTCGAAGTTTTCAGAGCACCAGATGGTAGTCCGTACTACATTCTGCGCTGGGCATTACTAGGGTCAGCAGGACATCTTGAAGATGTAGCTGGCACACCAGAATGTAGTCTATAAGTCTTTCTGCAGGATTCGCTTGAAGAGTTGGGGCATAGACACTGAAATTTGTAGCATACTGTTTGTTTTGAAGTGGGAGGTGCATAAAAATTATGTGGTCAGAGTGACCCTTTGGCAGTTTACTAAGTTTGGAGGCAATAGGGTTCCTGACCATAAAGCCCACATCAGAGAGATGTTTCTCATTTTCACTGAGGGCAGCAATGTCAATAGCCAGCCTTGATAGTTCGTGGGCTACTACAGCAGTGCGTTGTTCTGGGCGACCGCTGTCTGTTGTGTCAAGCATAGTTCTGATGTTACAACATGCGAGTTTCAGTCCAAGTACACCTTGCAAGGAAGGTGTGAGCCTTTTCTTTTTTACTGAGTTTCGACTGCATGTGAAGATGCCCGTTGACCGCCGCTTACCAACTGGGTGAAGTGGAGACAAGCTTTCTTTAGGCCACCTTTTCTAAGCCCCTCTCCATGTGGAGCAAGCAGTGCTGTCCCTAGAGAAGGCTACTTGGTCATTGAGGATGCTGCCGAATGATGCCGTCATCTCCTTGGTCAGCATCAGGCAACCCATACACCTGAACCGCCTGCATGCAGGATTGAGACTGCAGCTTCCAGTGATATCTTCCACCTGCCGTTTCACCCCTTTCTCATCGCTGCAGAGCTTTAAAATGTTGATGGTCTCATAAAGGAAAAAAAGTTAAATTCCTTCCAGACCCCAATACTGTTAATCAGGTCCCTCCCTGCATCAATACTCCTTCTCTATTTATTCAGGAAAATACTGTATGTCCTTTTTATTCAAAAATAGATCACCCCCTTTTTAAAGTTATCTAACAAACCCGTTGACAAGCTTCCCTTGCTTCTATACCCTTCTTAATACATGCTAATATTTTACTTGCCACTAAGTGGTTGTCCACTCTGAAATCCCTTTCAATATCTGATACCCCTACATTTGCTCCATTAAATTGCATGGCTATTTTTAATTCCCAAATGAACAACTTTACATTTATTGGTATAAAATCTCATCTGCCATTTAGTTGCCCATTTCTCTAATGTATTTACATACCTTTGGAGGGAAAGTATGTCACTTTCTAAATTAAATTACCATATACAACTTTAGTGTCGTTAGCAAAAATGGAGACAATACTTTCAAGTCCTACTTCTAAGTCATTATTAAATATGTTAAAAATGAGAGAACCTAATAGTGAATCCTTAAGAACCGCATTTACCACCTTAATCCAATGTGAGTATGTTTAATTTACAACAACCTTCTTTGCCTCCTGTGATTTAGCCAGCTCTCAATCGGTGAGCAAATATTTACTGCAACTGCTGTAGACCTGCTTGTGGCACAAAAGCCTTTGCAAAATCCAAAAAGACTATATCCACTGAGTTGCCTTGATCCAAGGTCCTACTTACCTCCTACCTCCTTATAAAAATTAATTAAATTTGTTTGACATGACCTATCCCTCATAATTACGTTTTGACTCCTACGTCAACAATGATTTTATGGAAATGTGCACTTCAAATTTGTTTCAATTATATTTAAACATATTTTACTTAATGTTTTGCCAAACGGAAAGCAATTTTTTGCATATCGAAAACACATTCTTTTAAATGCATGATAACATGAAAATATGGTCCCTTTAGATACATATCTAGCCATTTGTTTGTAAATGAAATATTTTTTTTTAAATACACTCCTTTCTATTTAAGTTACAAAATACTATGTGATAATGTGGACTTGTTTAGTGTAAGAGATGCAGACTTTTGGAGGGACAGAATTATTTTGGAGGGACAGTGCCTCTTAAGAGAAACTCAATCTATCGCTCTCTGCCTCCCAAACATCTTTGTTGACAGCCTAATATTACTTATATTCAGACAAATCCATCTCTTTAACCATAGATTAATGTGATTGGTTCCATCTGTTCATTTCTCTCTGTGTCCAGAAGTATTGTCAAGTGTGTGTCTGTCCTGCAGTTTATATGTTGCTATAAGGAAGACTCTTTGCCTGATTAACACAAAAATGTTCCTTGACATTTTTTAACAAAATCTGATAAATTTACAATGTTTTAGAACTTGTTTTTATAAAAAAAATATTCTTTCTTAAAATGTTCATATTTTGATTTTGATTTCTGTGTGTATCTGTATATCTTATATAATTAATTATCAATATTAATACTAACCATTCTGAATATAGACAGCAGCGGTCCGAATCTCATACAGAAACAAAGGTCAGAGCAATCAGCCTATCTGGCTTAAAATCCAGATACCATGGCAACTGTAGAACTTTACCAAAGATCATTATTGGCTAAATGTGTGCTTTAAACTATGCCTGCAAATGTTAAAAAGGAGAGGACCTAATCCAAAATACTGAACCCTGAGGAACCCCACTTACCACATTAGTCCAATTTGAGAATGTTCTGGTTACAACAACCCTTTGCTTCTTGTCATGAGCAGATATTTACTGGAATTCCTGTATCCCATAGTTTGCACAGTAGTTATGCTACTGTGGACCAAGAGAGAAATATAACTAATCTCCTGTGATTTTTTTGGCGCAGCCATTTGACAATGCCCTGGATTGCAATGTACATGTTTACTTGCTGATAAACCAGTCTCGTTGCAGGATGGAAGAGATTATTCTTGGAAATAAATTGTTTCAATGTATAGGAATGGAAGTACATGTATTTTACCCGTAGAGTCCTAGACACCAGCTCTGTTGGGGTCTTTCTAGGAGTTGTGGGAACATGACCCAGACTGAGAGTCACTAAATAGTTGGGCCTTGATGAGGGATAAAGGGTCTACACTAGGCCCTCATGATAGGCTTTGTGATCTGGAAAAGGGTATGGGAAGGTGTCATTGTTATTCATTGTGCAGAACTCAACCATGCCATTAACTGGAAATTAAACAAAGCTGTTCAAATGTAGATGGTAGTTTCTGCTACCTTTGGAATTTTGTTTAAGACACTTTCAGACAGAAATGAAAAAAAACTCTTTAAACAAACATTTGTGTTTTATACAAATGTTTTAACTATTTTAATAAATGAATGTAATCCTTCTTGACATAATTATGATAGTCCTTCAATTTACATTTCACTTAAAACTAAGACGCCCTCATAGTAGTGTACTCTCAACGTTTCTCGAGCCCCACCTTTCACTTTCACACAGCCTGCCATCTTTGACATTTGTGACTTAAGATCACATGGACAGGAGAGGGGATTCATGCTACCAGTGTCTAATGCTGCTGAGACATACAGAATGACACTGTCTACTTCTCCTATTATCTTTACAGCAACATCCTCCACCTGGTGACTAACAGGAATAAATTAAGAGGATAGTTCTAATCATATCTTACCCATTTGTCTAGTAAGTAACATGATCCCTATTTCAAATTATGGCACTCATGTCAAAGTACCCATTCAATGAACATGATTTTAGGGACAGTAAATGTCCATATTAACCACTTAATTTATTGAACATAAGTAAAACATAATAACATTTTAAATGTATTAATTTCTCTTTCAAATATTACTATCTAAGGGATCTTTAAATGTACTAAATATTAACATTACTTTAAAACGTACTTTTCTTCTTGTTTCCATAAATAGTGTGTGATGAGATAGCAGGAAACTATTGTAGCAATTACCAAGCCTAAAATTCCATGAATTAAGGAAACCAAACTGTATTTCCGATTGTAGTATGGTACCAAATCGTACGCATACAATACATTACAATACATTCTTTTTTTTAATTATCAATCTTCATTTCTAGTTTAAAAAGAAATACATATAATTAAGTTATCTTCATTTTTCAATTCACATAATTTCTTCTAAAAATATTTTAGTGTTTTAGTTATTATTATTTGAACACTGGCAACTATTTTAATTAACTCTTCAGCCTGCTATTTAAGTCTATACTCTTGTCAGTGTTTGGTTAGTAAACAAGTTATTTTTATTATGCCACTCATAGAAAGTGCCACGATAAAATCTTCACAATAGATTGCAGTTTACATCACTTAATATTTGTACTTGCTTGTGTCTCAAGCTGTGTCCATACCTTTCTTGAATTAGGAACCTTCTGTACTTTGCAGAAGCGAGGTGTGCTGCTTTATAATCTGTACTAATAAGAATGTATCTATAACAGGGGCAGCCCGTCCATTGGGGCGTCAGGGCAAACGCCCCCCCAAATATTTTCGTGACCCTGCAATAAAAAAACACAACAATGTATTAGTAATAACCCAAAAACAATTAAATATAAGGTGTACATCATCATTCAAGTCTTAATACAGTAATAAAATGAAGTAAAGTTAGTAAAATATTCCCAGGGACACTGTCACTTTAAGATAACCCTTGCGCTACATTAACTAGTGCTGCTGTGTATCTATTGTAGCCCCCTGCACCCTGTGTGATCATACTACACTAGTACACTAACCTTTAGACTCTTCTCTTCTCTTCAATGAGTCCTGGCCTGGCCCCCTGACCGTTAATGCATGCCGCCCACCATCACAGGTACGATATGCATGGGCGGTCATAAATGTATCAATTAATGACTGACAGTCTTCCATCATTGACCAATCAATGATGGAAGGTTGTACAGTTGCTAAGAGAACAATCTAAACCCACCCAGACCGTTAGCCCTGAGCGCCCGCCAGCTAATAGGGCCTCGAGTTTACTTTTTTTTTTTTATAATAAATTTTTTTATTGAAAGGAGTACAGAATAAAGACAGGTATTAGGAACATTAACACATAGTATTGTCTGTAAACATATATACCTGTAATCAAATTTCTAGCCTATCCTTTCCATTTTTTTTTTTTTTTTCCTTACCCTTAAATTTTGACGGTATTGTCAAGTAATTTAGGTCTTTTAATTTAAGTAAGGGAAACATGAACAAACAAAACTTATTTACATAGAAACTGAAACTTTAAATAAACAAGTAAATATATAACTATGGAGAAAAGGGAGAAATCAATAGATCAAGTTGAGTTTATACAGTTATTATGCAGACATTCACCTCCATTGTGGTGTTCCAAACGTACCAGTCAGATCGGAGCCTCCAGATCCAGTCCTCGAGTCTCCTCCATCCCAGGCCTCTTTTTGATCTAGTTCTATACTGTTATTACTATAATGCTATCTGTGAACCTTTCAGGACAGAGGGAAGCCTAACGAAGACTCTAGCCAAGGCCTCCAGATTTCTTGGAATTGTGTCATCGTGTCTAAAATAGCAGATTGCTATGTAATTAATTTATTTTATAACCTCTTGCACGTTTAACTTATCTGACTTCCATTGGCTGGCTATGTGCACTTTGGTGGCTGTGGCCATTATCTGGAAGAGCTTATTCTGTTTTTTTGATAAGTTAGGGAATTTAACCCCTAGCAGGCAGGATTCCATAGTTGCTGTAACTCTTATATCAAATAGCGATGTTGCCATCAGTGCTATTTTTTCCCACAACCTGTGAACTTTCTGGCATAGCCACCAGGTATGAATGTGGTCTCCTATCTGTGAACAGCCCCTAAAGCAATTACTGCTCACTCTGGGATCAAATTTGTTTAATTTGTCTGGGGTGCAATATACTCTCTGGAGGACTTTTATAGATGTCTCTATGTGAGTGCAATTACTTGTTGCCCTACGTAAATTGGAGAATGACTTCTGCCATTTTTCCCAATCCCATACATCTCCTAGCTCCCTTTCCCACTTACATATATATGGTGGTTTATCTGTATTATTTGTTTTAGTGAATGTGTCATATAAAGAGCCTAATATTCCTTTCTTTAAGGGAAGAGTTTTGCAAATTACTGAGAACCAGGAGGTTTTTGGGGATTCAAATTTTTTAAATGCTTCACTAGCCCAGCTTCTTATTTTTAAATAATTATAGTATTCCCCTGGGGGGAGAGAATGCCTTTCCTCAAACTGTCTCAGGGTCACCATGCAATCCCTTATAATCCAGGAGCCTAACTTATCCAGATCTCTGGAAGCCCACCAATGTTTAGACATAGTACTCATGAAGGCCCAGGTATCTTGTGAGGAAAGGACCGACCAAAGGGGGGATGTACCTATGTCCAGTTTATTTTTAGCTCTGGCCCATTTCCATGTTGTTAAAGTTAGATTTATTATGGGGTTTGGGTGGGTTCTTATCGGAATCTTCTCTTCAGGGACCCAAATTAATGTGTTCCAGCTATGTTGTTGCATTTGTTGTTGTTCCAAGAAGGCCCAACTCGGCTGATGTCTTACTGAGTGTATCTGTGGTAGTTGGGATAGTCTAGCTGCTTTAAAGTAGTTACGCAAGTTTGGGCATGATAGTCCCCCTTCCTTGCTATGTCTGAACATTACTTTCTTCGGGATACGGGATTTTTTTGTGTTCCATATGTATCTAAAGATATTGGACTGGAACCAGTCCAATTCCTTTAAAGAGATTGATATAGGGAGCGTACGGAAGAGGTACAGAATCTTTGGAAGGATGCTCCTTTTAACCGCCGCTATTCGGCCGGTCCAGGAGAGAGGATAAGCCCTCCATCTGTGCAAATCCTCGGTAATTTTTTGTATAAGGGGATATAATTAGCCTTGTACAACTCAGAAATTTTAGGTGTGATATTAACCCCTAAGTATTTAATATGTTTGGAGGGCCACGCAAAGGAAAATAGGCCTTTCAGATGATCTATGTCACCCTGTGACATGCCTAAGCTCAGAGCTTCCGAATTCTCCAAGTCCTGATACCTTACTGAACTTGTCAAGAGTTGACATCAGTGCCGGAATAGAGAACCCGGGGTTTGTTAAGGTGCATAGAATATCATCCGCGAAGAATGAGCATTTGTATTGCAGCCCCTGGATTTCCCCATCCGCTCTAATCGAGTTTACTTTTTGATTGACTGATACAGTCAATAAAACCACCAGTTGCCTGTCCCTTCCCCCTTTCTGTTTCCTGACCCTGGTCACGCTGAGACTGAGAGACCTCCCTGGCTGAATCTACTCACATCTGCTCTGCTGCCTGCCTAACAGTAAGTCTACCTGGCACCTGCCCTGCCCCTGGCCAAACCAAACCCCTAGTAGCCCCTAATAAAAGGTAGGGGTGACCAGTTACCCCACTATGCCTGCCTGGCCTGCCACCTACCCAGCCACCCACCAACTAACCTACCACTGACGACCCTAGGCCTGCAATGCCTGGTGCCACCCCCAGCCATCACCCCCATGTGGCCTGTGCCACCCCCGATCAGGCCTGCCCTATGCGATGCCATCATGCCACCGCTCGATTACCCCGATCACCCCCTTGATGAGGCCTGTGCCACCCCTGATCACCTCCATGTCGCCGCCCTATGCCACCCCCGAGGCCCGATCACCACCACCCCGATGTGGCCTATGCTATGACACCGCCCGATTACCCCGATCACGGTGATCGGGGTATTCGGACGGTGAGCGGGGTTGCACAGGCCACATGGGGGTGGATGTTCACCCCCATGAGGCCTGTGCCACCCCTGATCGTGGCCTACGCGGTCATCGACAGACCGATGGGTGCCTGGCCTGAGCATGACCGACCCCACCCTGATCCAACTACCTAGCACCCCCCCCCCCCTATTTTTATTCCATTTTTAGAAGTAACAGGCATGTACATGTGCCTGTCACTTTTAAAGATAAAATAAAAATAAGGTAAGGGAAAAACAATACAGTAAACACATTATTATTACAAGTAAACAGCTTTAAACAAATAATAATAAAAATAAAATAAACAACAGCACATACTTACCTGTCAAATTGACCCCTCCAGCGTTGGCCTTCTGTACTCTGGATATAGTCATGAAAATAATCCAATGTTGATTGAAGCCCATGTCAAATAATCCAATGTTGATTGAAGCCCATGTCAAATAATCCAATGTTGATTGAAGCCATTGGTCAAATAAATAATCCAATGTTGATTGAAGCCACTGGTCAAATAAATAATCCAATGTTGATTGAAGCCACTGGTCAAATAATCCAATGTTGATTGAAGCCACTGGTCAAATAAATAATCCAATCTTGATTGAAGCCATTGTCCAAAAATAATCCAATCTTGATTGAAGCCATTGTCCATCCATCCATTCTGGCCCATTGAAAGAGGCCTCCAACAAAAAAAAAACAGACGCTCTAAAAAAAAAAAAAAAAAAAACAAACAGAGCTCCTCCTAGAAGGAGCCCCACCCGCGATTAATTGATTTTTTCCCACGGTCTGCTTTATATACTAATTTTTGAAGGACTCTGATTGGCTGAAATTTTTGATTGACATCGATTTCAACCAATGAGAGTCTTTAAAAAATTAGCAAATCAGCAAGCAGGTATGGAAGCCTGTAAGGGTAAAAAAGGTTAGTGTGAACTTGTTTGACCCTGTATGTATTATACATATTACAGGGCTATTTTATGTGATATACATGTTACAGGATAATATCCTGTAACATGTATAGCCAAAAAATAGCACTGTAATATGTATAAAAAATAATGTGTAATAGAAATACATGAATAATATAATAAGTAATAAAGTACATCAATTAATCAAATAATAAATATCAATTAATATATATTGTTTTATGTATATGTTTATGTATATTTATGTGTATTTTTTATGCGTATATATATATTTGTATATATTTATATATATATATATATATATATTTATATTTATATATATATATATATTTGTATATATTTATATATATATATATATATATATATATATATATATATATATATTGATTGATTGATAGAAGGCGCCACAGGCGCTCCATGCCAGCACCTGAGGACCTCGCAAAGCGAGGTCTTCAGTTGCAGCAACTGGGACCCTTGCAAAATTCACAACACAAATTCCCAACCCAAACAACTGCGAATCTCGCAAAGTTCACGTCGCAACACATTACGACACTCGCAAACAACATACGACACACGTTCACACACATTACGACACTCGCAAACAACATACGACACACGTTCACACACATTACGGCCTCGCAACACTCGGACGCAACTCGCGAACATTACAAAATTACAAACACAATACATACACACAGGACATACATAAAAACCTTACCTACACAAACAGGAAGCACCCAGGACCTCAAAAATGCAACATACAACTTAATTGCACTCAAAATAAAAGAGTTTAGACACTAAATAATTTGTTAAGCGACACAAAAAATGGCAGACGAATAAAACGAAAACGAGGCTACACACGCAAACACCATACGAGACACTTTACCACACATTACGACCTCGCAAACATCGGACGCAACACGCCGACATACAAACATTTAAAACTTAAGAAAGACACACAACAAACACATAAAAAGCTTACCTACAGCAAGAGGAACCAGCCAGCACCTCAAAAAAAAAAGTTACACATACATTCAAATCAAAATAAAACACTTTAGACACTAATACCATCGCTAAGCGAGAGAAAAAATGTCCGACGAACAAAACGAAAACGAGGCTTCAGACGTAACTACACTACACTTACTCGCAATAATGAAACACATACTATGCGGAACGTATCACAATCATATTAAACACCATTTTGAACAGTAATACGCAGAAAATGGCGGATGGAACGCAAATTGTAAGCTGGAACGCAAATAGCGCATGCGTATTACGTTCTAACGGTCTCACTTTCCAGAACTTTCTACAAGTTTATAAATACTGCCTATTTCAAACAAAAAAATACATTTCTCCTCAGGTGATCAACGGAGTGACTTCTGAGATAACTGCTGCTTTTACTTGAGAAGACAATTCTTTACTAATTTACTACTTTGCATTGTGCAAATTACAACTGAGAGGTAAGCTATAATATATTACATTTTATTATCAGGACAGGTCAAACAAATAAAAAAATAAACTAGGATTTATGTAGTGACATATATGGCACATTTATGTGTATAGGCTCACAAAAAAAATACGGTTCATTTAACAAAACAACAAAAAAACATAATTCTATATTAAACAGAGGTTTATGTATAGTGACGACACGCACATATATGTGTATAATGTATAGTGACATCTGACACGCACATATATGTCTATAATGTATAGTGACATGTGACACGCACATATATGTATAGAATGTATAGTGACATGTGACACGCACATTTATGTGTATTGCCCCTGCATAGTGACATGTGACACGGACATATATGTGTATCATGTATATTGACATGTGACACACACATTTATGTGTATTGCCCCTTCATACTGACATGTGACTCGGACATATATGTGTATAATGTATAGTGACATGTGACACGCACATTTCTGTGTATTGTCCCTTCATAGTGACATGTGACACGGACATATATGTGTATAATGTATAGTGACATGTGACACGCACATTTATGTGTATTGCCACTGCAACAAAATTAGCTTAAAACAAAATCAGTAAACAACTACATTTAAATGACATTATATGTCATGTATACTGATATGTCACACGCACATATATGTGTATCATCTATAGTTACATCTCACACACAGACATTTATGTGTGTTGGAAAAAAAAAATATAAGGTTAATTTAACCATTTAAATATGAGTCATGTATACTGATATGTCACACGTACACAAAATAATTACATTAAACTATGGAATGTGCTTCATGTATGTGACATATGTGTGTAGCCTCCGACAAAAAATAAGGTCAATTGAAAATAATTACAGAAGTATATTTAAATGACATTAATTTACTGCAATTCAATAGATCATATAAAGCTGAATCTTTCTATTTCTTTTAATATTCAAACAGACTCTGCATCAACAGCGTCTCTCAACAATTTGCACCGTGCACTGTGAAGCACAATCCCTTTTAAAGAACACCAACAAAGAAGAAGAGGTAAGATACAACAAGACATTACATGCTCAAAAGGCCATGCTTTGATAGATGAAAAATTATAAATATACAAATAACTATTTCACACAGACACTACAACTTTTTCAAACAGACACTACAAGACGGATTAAGATTGGCAGGAGGGGACCGTCTGTCATTCCAAACTTCAATCAAGGTAAAGTATTAAGTATAAACAAGAAAGAACCATGAGCCTTATTCAATTGTGACTTCCTCAATTGAATAGGGCTCTATATAAGCACATAACATATTTTTTATACAGAACTTTTTAGTTACTGAACTTCTAACCACAATCAAGGTTTTCAATAACTAAAAACTTTGCTCAATAAATATGTTATGTGATTATATAGAGCCCTCTTCAATTGGCAAAATTGCAATTCAATGAGGACCTATATATCTTTAATGGCCAAGGGCCTCACTCAAATGTGATTTGTCCATTTCAATAGGGCTCTATATAAGCACAGAGCATATTTTTTAAAGGAACTTTTTATTTAGTGAACACGTTGCTTTTGGATACAAGTTCACTAAATACAAAATTCGGTACAAAAATATGCTCTGTGCTGATATTGAGCTCTATTCCATTGGCCAAAACACAATTGAATGAGGAGCTGACAATATAACAAATGCAGTAACCAAAGGCCCTCATTCAATTGCTATTTTGGACAATTAAATATGGCTATAAATAAGCACTTTTAGGCCCTTATTCAATTGCCATTTTGCTAATTCTATAGGGATCCAAATAATCACATAACATATATTTTTTAAATAACTTTTTGTTAGTGAAAACCTTGCTTTTAGATAGATGCTTAATAAGTAAAAACTTCTTTAACAAGTATATGTGATGTGCTTATTTACAACTCTATTCAATTTTCAACATTGCAATTCAATGACGGCCTTAGAGTACTATTACATTGTAAAAAATGCAATTGAATGAGGGGCAAACTATGCATCATATGCAACATATGGTACACACAAAGGCCCTCATTCAATTGCAATTTGCACAGTTGAATAGGGCTCTAAATAAGAACATAACATTTTTTTAAAGAAGTTTTTAGTTACTAAAAATCTATCTAAAAGAAAGTTTTCCACTGACTAAAAACTTCTTTAAAAAAATATGCTATGTGCTTATTTAGGGCACCATTCAATTAGCCAAATCACAATTGAATGAGACCCAAACTGCTACACACAAAACAGAATTGGAACAAACTCACACAAACACATAGCAAAATAAATTAACTTTCTTATTCAATGTTTAACAACCTATAAGACTTACAAAGAAGCAAAACTAAGAATAACAAAAGTGTTGCGCACCTAATAGCATTGTACAAAAAATCACACAAACACATAGGAAACTACATTAACATTCTTCTTTAATGTTTAACAACCTATAACCAGTACAATCAAGAATAAAGAACTTTTGCACAAGTGGTGCGCACAAAACAGGATTGTCAAAAACTAACACAAACACATAGCAAACTACATTAATTATATTATTTCATGTTTCACTAACTATAACCATCCCAATAAAGGTTAAATAAATATACCACAAGTGGTGCGCACAAAACAGGATTGTACAAAAAATAACATAAACACATAGCAAAATAAATTCATATTCTTATTTAATATATCACAACCCACAAGCCTTACTAAGAACCTTAAATAAGAATAACAAAAGTCGTGGGATTGTACAGAAAGTAAAAAAAAAAAATATAGAAAAAAATAACCATAACTGATACAATACAGCCAAATTCATACATTTTTTACTTATTTAAAAGACATTTCACTCAAACAACATTTTCTATTTTATATTACAACAGATATTGCGTGAAGACAATCGGACGAGGACTTTCTCCACAGGACCGGACCATCGGACGAGAACTTTCAACACAGGAACAGACCAGCAGACGAGGAATTTCAACACAGGACCAGACCAGCAGACGAGGAATTTCAACACAGGACCAGACCATCAGACGAGGACATTCACCAAAGGACCACAACATCGGACGAGGGCTATCGCCACAGGACCACAACATCGGACGAGGGCTATCGCCACAGGACCACACCATCGGACGAGGACTTCCAACAGAGGACCACACCATTGGACAACGATTTTGAACCGAGGACCAACAAACATTCGGATTTAAATCACACTTCAACCAAGGTACAGTATAATAAGTACTAAAGTATAAAACTAAAGAAACTGCTTTCAGTTGCATCCGTGTTAATAGAAAAATAAAAAAATTAATTTACTATCTCCCTTATTCTATTTAAATTGCTACTATGCAATACATAGCTCAATAACCACATCACTTTTTTTTTTAGCAAAGAAGTTTTGCAGTGGTAAATATCTATCCACAAACAACGTTTTTAATAAATAAAACCATTATTTAAAAAAAATATGTTACATGCTTATTTACAGCAGTATTCCATTGGCCAAATTCTTAGCCAGTGAGGACAGGAATTATAAATTTAACTAAATATAAATGATACATTAATGATTTGCCTTTTATTTCACCAATTGTGCACAAGAATCTTTAACAGGAATTACAAATTAAAATATACACAATTACATTTATTTTTTTTCCTTTACAGATTAATATGGCTGATAACGAGACCAAAGAAGAGAAGAAAAGACGTCAAACTAGAGAAAGACAAGAGAGATGGGCCGCCCAGCAGACACCGGAGGAGAAAGAAATTTGACGAGAAAAAGAACGCAAAAGACTTGCAAATAAAAGAATATCAGCTGCAAAAATGAAAGATACAACCAAAAAAAAATAAAAAGATAATAAAGCATTTACAAACTGTTCCTAAAACATCAGATGACATTTTACAAGATACCAGTCAAGACAGACCAAAAAAAGCAACTACAAAAACAAAGCATTTACAAACTCTTACTAAAAACTTAAAGGACATTTCAACCAAACAAGGACAACATATACCAAGAAAATCCACGAAAAAAAACTAAACATTTAGAACCTGTTGTTGAAACATTTCATGACTTTTCACCTGATGAATATGAAAGTCAACATCCGATATGCTTTGCAAATTGTCATTTACTCAAGTCTTTAGCAGTAGAGGTTCATAGTTGTGGGGACATGAGTACACAATGTCAATTTTGTGAGGCTTATTATTTTAAACAGGAGAGACCCAGAGATGGACAATTTATTAGTTGTTGTCAAAAAGGAAAGTTCAAACTTCCAGAAAGGAAACAATTTCCAACCTATTTACAAAATATTATGACTGAACCTACTTTTCCAAATTACAAAAATTTTAAGACAAACATAAGATCCTAAAATAGTGCCATATCATTTGCATCTATGGGGGCAACATTGGCTGCTAATGTACCAGGACATGGTCCTTACTGTTTTAAAGTCCAAGGACAAATTTATCATCGGACTTCACATTTACATCCAGAGGAAGGAGAGCAAAGAAAATTCGCTCAACTATATGTCCTAGATACAATGGAAGCTGTTGACCAACGTATGCAGATGGAAGAAAATAAAAAATGCTTACCCAGTGTTTTTATAGAGCTAAATAACATTATGGACAACAATCCCTACAGTAAAGCTTACAAAAAATTGGCAGAAGTAGAAAATGAACAACTACTTCATGCACAAAGACATCAATTACCCATGCCAAAGGTTAATATGGTGCTTAAAAGAGACAGACATACTGATAAACGTTGTTATAACTTGCCAACATCAAATGAGGTTGCAATGGTCTTTCAGAATGATGAAGGAGAACCACCATTTCAAAGAGACATTAGAGTATATCCCAGAAATGAGGAGCAACCATTTATTAATATTAATATCTTAAGTCCAAATTTAGATCCAATGACATATCCCATCTTTTTCCCACATGGAGAAGCAGGTTGGCAACCAAAATTAACCCTTTCCAGTTACCCAAATGCTAAAGCCAGAATCCGAAATAATGTTTCTATGCTTGAATTTAAAGTTGCTCAAATTGCCATTAGAGATGAATTTAATCCAATTTTATGTGGTGGAAAACTAACACAACAATGGATTATTGATTCATATTTGCAAGTTGAGGCAAATAATTTAAACTTTATAAAATATCAACAAGATAAACTACGTGTAGAACAATATTGTGGACTCATGGACTATGTTGCTGACGTGGCTACAAGCAGAGACATGACAGCTGGCAAAGCCATCATTTTACCATCTTCTTTTCAAGGATCTCCTCGAAATATGAGAGAAAGATACAATGATGCTATGGCTATTGTGACAAAATTTGGAAAACCAGATTTATTTGTGACATTTACATGTAATCCACAATGGCCAGAAATTAATCAAAATCTACTTATTGGACAAAGTGCTTCAGATCGACCAGATTTAGTAGCCAGAGTTTTTAAGATCAAATTAAATGAATTAATACGTGACTTTACTATAAATCAGTTATTTGGCAAATGTCTTGCTTATGTATATACCATTGAATTTCAAAAAAGAGGCCTTCCACATGCACATCTTCTCATAATACTTCAAGAGAAAGATAAATTAGATACTTCGGACAAAGTGGATGCAGTCATAGTTGCTGAACTACCAGATCCAGAACTATATGGTAGACTATATGAGATTGTTACTCATCGCATGATTCATGGACCCTGTGGAGACCTTAATCCACAATCACCATGTATGGAAAATAATCAATGTTCAAAAGATTTTCCAAAAGATTATAGAGACAAAACATATGCAAATTGTGATGGATATCCACTTTATAAAAGAAGAGAAGGAGATAGTGCCATTATTCGTGGAAAAAAAGTGGACAATAGATATGTAGTACCCTACAATCCACATTTACTCATGAAGTACAACGCCCACATCAACGTAGAAGCCTGCACTTCCATCAAATCCATTAAATATGTCTACAAATATATTTACAAAGGTTACGATGCAGCTACTGTAGTCGTCAAAAGTGCAGACAACCCTGAAAGTAGTGAGTTAGTACATGATGAACTTGCATCTCATGTAGATGCTCGCTATGTCAGTGCGCCAGAAGCTATGTGGCGGCTTTTAAAATTTGAAATGCATGATAGATCACATGCAGTATATAGGTTAGCAGTACATTTGCCACAACGACATTTAGTCTATTTCCATGCTGGAAATGAAATGAATGCATTGGCCCAAAGTGAAGATCGTCACACTACACTAACTGCATGGTTTGCATTAAATTCCACTGATGCTCAAGCAACACAATACTTATATATTGAAATTCCATATCACTATGTTTTTGTGAATGGATTATGGAGAGCAAGAAAAACCAGAGGCAATAAAATAATTCCACGAATTTACACAGTCAGTCCAAGAGATGTTGAACGTTTTTGCTTACGGATATTACTTTTAAATGTTCCAGGAGCACAAAGTTTTGAACAATTAAGAACTGTTAATGACATTGTATATGAATCCTTCCATTTAGCTGCAAGACATAGAAACTTACTCGCTGATGATACAGAGTGGGAAAGATGTTTAGAAGAAGCAGCACAATGTCAAATGCCACGACAGATGAGAGAACAATTTGCTTTTATTTGTATCTTCTCGAAAGCTCCAAATGCATTAGCTTTGTGGGAGACTTTTAAAAGTAATATGGCTGAAGACTTTATGCGACGATACAATGAACCCATTGCACACTTAAAAGCGTTAATGGAAATTCAAGAAGTCTTTTTAACTCATGGATTAAGTTGTGCAAGTTTTAATTTGCCTGATCCAGGTCTTATAGATGACATTAACTTTGAAGACTATGACATTCAACTACAAGCAGAAAGAACAGAAGAAAGACTTGCAACTTTAAATACACTACAATTGCAAGCATTTCATGCCATTAAAAATGCTATAGATGATGACATGGTGACAGAGCGTTATTTCTATCTTGATGGACCTGGCGGATCAGGAAAAACATATTTGTACAATTTATTAATGAGTTCAGTACGAGCACAAGGAAAAATAGCAATGGCGTTTGCCACTACTGGAATTGCTGCACTTTTATTAGAAGGTGGAAGAACTGTTCATAGTGGATTTAAACTGCCAGTGCCTATTTTAGAAAATTCTGTGTCAGATATTCACATGACATCCTTACAAGCAAAGAAATTGAAGAAATGTAAATTAATTATAATAGATGAGGCCACAATGATGTCATGCTATGCCCTCCAATGTATTGACCGTTTGCTTCGTGAAGTCATGGATAATATTTTTCCATTTGGTGGAAAGGTAATGTTGTTGGGTGGCGATTTTAGACAAACATTACCTGTCGTTGTACATGGAAATCGAACAGACATTATTGAAACATGTATAAAGTCAAGTACAGTATGGAAACATTTTACCCATCTTCAACTGCAACAAAATATGAGATCAGAAGGCCAAACTGATTTCAATGATTGGCTTATTAAAATTGGAGAAGGCAGAACAGAAAAAATACTACATTTACCTGACGACACTGTAGAGATCCCACCTCATATGATTTGTCAACAAGATATTATATCGGCTATATTTGAAGGGAGCATAAATAACGAAGAATATTCCGAGCTTGCCAACCAAGTTATACTAACGTGTAAAAATAAAGATGCATTAATACTCAATAATGAAATCTTTAAAAAAATTAATGCACCACAAAGAAATTATCACAGTGCTGATTCTGTACTTGCTGATGACAATGACAGTCAGGCAAACTTTTCTACTGAATTAATTAACTCTTTAACTCCTTCTGGAATGCCACCACATATTTTGCAGCTAAAGAAAGGTGCAATTATCATGTTACTGCGAAATATGAACCCCAAAAAAGGCCTATGCAATGGCACAAGATTAATTGTTCAACAATTAAAGGACCATTTTATAGATGCTGAAATTTTAACTGGGACCCATAAAGGAGAGAGAGTTTTCATACCAAGAATAGATTTCGCACCAAGTGAAAGTAGTCTCCCTTTTATACTTCAAAGAAGACAATTTCCCATTATTATGGCATTTGCCATGACCATTAATAAATCACAAGGTCAAACTTTCAAATCTGTGGGTATTTTCTTAGAAGAACCCATTTTTGCACATGGTCAATTGTACGTTGCATTGTCACGGTGCAAAAATCCACAGGCTATTAAAGTTTACATTGAAAACAATGAAAGTCAAGGTGATTTATTAGAAGATGGACGTATTTTTACTAAAAACATTGTCTACTATTAGGTACTATAACTTTGCAGGATACAAACTAAAGCCATGCAAACATTTTGGAAAAACATTCAAAAATACAAAACAATTGGTTGTTTAATTCAGTCATAATTAATGGAAGTCATGTTTATGGATAATTCGCCTCACAAAATACTTGCCTTGCATTTCTATGAAAAATTATGATAAAATGTTAAGTCACTATGTTAATGTTTCTAATGTTACAAGTTTAAAAACAATATTTTCAAGTTATTTCATTCAACATATTACAAAGTTCATGTTAAGAGCTCAAGCACCTTTTAAGTCACAATGTAAATATTCTCTGTTATCTTAAGATTACTACCTACATTAATGTTTATCGACACTTTATGTGCTCAGTAATGAATTACTTTAATTACGTACGGTTTAAGGAGAGTTTTTACTGTATGCCTTCCTCTACATTCAATGTATATTAAACTTAACAATTATTCTGATACAAATTGCATGTTAATACTGATTAATTTAAAGTTAAACTGTTTTTACATTCAAATGTTAATACTTTTAATTCAAAATTATGTTACAAAATGTATTTACTATGTTCCTGTTTATAATGTTGCAAAATTACACAAATATTTTGCAAAACTTCCAAAGTTACATAAAAAATAAAGTTCAATTTTAAAAATATATACTTTCAAGGTTATTGCTTACATATATTTTAAACTTCGTCACGTTTCAAAAAGTCTTTTTACTTTTTACTTTCCTCTGGATTCTATGTATATTAAAGTGAACAATTCTTCAGATACAAAATTCATTTTAAAAAACCATTACATCAACGTTTTACAAAAATACATGGTCATATCACAATACTTACAAGGGTCAAAAATATATTTAAATAACTAAACAACTTCACAAGCATATACATCACATTGCCGTCATTTTTTGACGGGCAAGTCGCTAGTCAAATAATAAATATCAATTAATATATATTGTTTTATGTATATGTTTATGTATATTTATGTGTATTTTTTATGCGTATATATATATTTGTATATATTTATATATATATATATATATATATATATTTATATATATATATATTTGTATATATTTATATATATATATATATATATTGATTGATTGATAGATATATTGATTGATATATATATATATATATATATATTTATATATATATATATATATTTGTATATATTTATATATATATATATATATATATATATTTATATATATATATATTTGTATATATTTATATATATATATATATATATATATATATTGATTGATTGATAGATATATTGATTGATATATATATATATATATATATATATATATATATTTATATATATATATATATTTGTATATATTTATATATATATATATATATATATATATATATATATATATGTTGATAGATATATTGATAGATATATATATATATATATATATATATATATTTATATATATATATATATTTGTATATATATATATATATATATATATATATATATATATATTTTTTTTTTTTTTTTTTTTTTACAATTTGGGCCTATATGGTCCCAATTTGTTATTTAGGGTTTTTAAGGTGCGGTTGGGGCCTATATGGTCAAAATTGGTTATTTAAGGTTTTTAAGGTGCGGTTGGGGCCTATATGGTCAAAATTGGTTATTTAAGGTTTTTAAGGTGCGGTTGGGGCCTATATGGTCACACTTGGTTATTTAGGGTTTTTAAGGTGCGATTGGGGCCTATATTGTCAAAATTGGTTATTTAAGGTTTTTAAGGTGCGGTTGGGGCCTATATGGTCCCAATTTGTTATTTAGGGGTTTTAAGGTGCGGTTGGGGCCTATATGGTCAAAATTGGTTATTTAAGGTTTTTAAGGTGCGGTTGGGGCCTATATGGTCACACTTGGTTATTTAGGGTTTTTAAGGTGCGGTTGGGGCCTATATGGTCAAAATTGGTTATTTAAGGTTTTTAAGGTGTGGTTGGGGCCTATATGGTCACACTTGGTTATTTAGGGTTTTTAAGGTGTGGTTGGGGCCTATATGGTCACACTTGGTCTTTTAAGGTTTTTAAGGTGAGGTTGGGGCCTATATGGTCACACTTGGTTATTTAGGGTTTTTAAGGTGCAGTTGGGGCCTATATGGTCAAAATTGGTTATTTAAGGTTTTTAAGGTGCGGTTGGGGCCTATATGGTCACACTTGGTATTTTAAGGTTTTTAAGGCGCAGTTGGGGCCTATATGGTCACACTTGGTCTTTTAAGGTTTTAGAAGTTAAGGTTTGGGTCTTGAAAGTTCTAATGTTTTTTTTGTTGTTTTCTATCACTTCCCAGGTGAAAACTATCTGTGGAAGCAGATTTGTTTGGACTCGTTGGTTGACTTACTGGACGTGAATACCCCGAGAAGGAGAGTCAACTGTAGGTGAGTATATGGTCACACTTGTAATTTGAAGGTTTTTAAGGTGCGTTTGGGGCCTATATGGTCACACTTGCTCTTTTAAGGTTTTAAAAGTTAGGTTTGGGTCTTAAACGCTCTTTTTTTGTTGTTGTTTTCTATCACCCCCCAGGTGCAAACTATCTGTGGAAGCAGATTTGTTTGGACTCGTTGGTTGACTTACTGGACGTGAATACCCCGAGAAGGAGAGTCAACTGTAGGTGAGTATCATTGCCTTTAATTTTCTGTCCATGCGTATAGGTGCAATATAGGGTTTGCAATCTGTAATGTATACCAATGAATTCAACACGCTGTTATTTTAAAGTAATTTTGTGACATAATATAAATTAATATACCGTGATCTCTTTCTTCTATTGGTATCAGAAATGAATACTATTGACTCTCTACTTGTGAAGCCTTTCGGCACCCTAACCTATGAGGAGAAGGTGGAAGTAAAACGGTTAGGAGCTGACCAACCAGAGATAAATCTGCAGCAAATCGCAAGAGATAGAGGGAAGCAATATATCCGTACTTTCAATACTGAATGGTACAAGAAGAACGACTGGCTTTCTGGAAGCGTTTCTAGGAAGTCCTTATATTGTTTCCCATGCATCCTATTTGGTGGTGATGCTGCTTGGACCAAAACTGGAGTGACTGACGTCAAACATCTAGCTGATAAATTGGCGAAACACAAAAGTTCTAAAGCTCACTTGGATAACAGGATCAAGTTTGAGATGCTTGGACAGGCGAACATTGCTGTTCAACTGGACCAAGGATACCAAGTCAGCATTCAAAAACACAACGAAGAAGTGGCTAAGAACCGGTACATCCTTTCCAAGATAATTGATTGTGTTCGCTTTTGTGGCGCTTTTGAACTGGCATTAAGAGGACACGATGAGAGTGAAACATCGCTAAATCCAGGAGTGTTTAGAGGCCTGGTGGATTTGGTTGGCAGTATCGATAGTCCAATGCAACAGCATTTGAAGACTGCAACTGTGTTTAAGGGCACGTCCAAAACCGTGCAGAATGAGCTACTGGACTGCATGCATGAAGTTATTAAGGAAGTGATTCACCAAGAGCTTAAGGAAGCCCAGTTTGTGGCAATCCAAGCGGATGAAACAACCGATATTTCCGCTAGGACACAGTGCGTTGTAGTCTATCGCTACATTGACAAGAAGCATCAAGTGGTGGAAAGATTTGATGGCTTCACGGGAATGAAATCAACGGATGCAGACTCGATTGCTGCTGTTGTGCTGGAAACACTGAATACTGTTCTCCCAGAGCCAGAAGACAAGAAGAAACTCATAGCTCAAAGCTACGATGGTGCCAGTGTGATGCGTGGAGATCAAGGACGAGTTCAAAGAAAAATAAAAGACGTGTACCCGAACGCACACTACGTCCATTGCTATGCTCACCAACTGAACCTAATAATGGAGAAAGCAGTTTCAAGGATTGGAAGAGTTAGAGGTTTTTTTTCCAACATAGGCGGCATACCATCTTTTTTTTCACGCTCTCCAAAAAGGACTGGAGTTCTGGATGAGGTAGTTGGTAGAAGACTTCCAAGAGGTGCACCGACATGATGGAACTTCAACATTAGGACCGTGAACGTCATCTACGAGAACAGAGATGAGGCTACTTGAGTGTTTCCAGACAATTGAAGCATGTCTAAACTTTGATCCAACATCTATACGTGAAGCCGCAGGTTTCATTGGAATGCTGGAAGACAGGGAGTTCCTTTAGTTCCTTAAATTATTTCATTTAATAATGCCACATGTTGACATCCTCTATAGTCAGCTTCAGAAGCGAGACACGGATACTGTTTATATCAAAAAAGTAACAGAAGACTTTGTCGCCAGCATCCAGAAAATCCGTAATTCTGTTGAAGAGATAGAAGCAAGTTTGCAGAGCGATGTAACAGTCAACAGACGGAGTGCGGAGATCTCAACCTTGAGACAACTCAAGAGAGGTATGTGACATAGTGGTGGTTCATGCAAAAGAACGTTTTTCATTTTCAAATCACCTAGTCAGTGCCAAACTTGTTCAAAGTGACTTGTATAAAACCCATGACATTTGCTTTCTGACCCAAGCTCTGGAAGACACAGTGCAAGCATATCCAATACTGAAGAAGGAACAATTACGCACTGAGCTGTCACTTCTGTATGGGAAGACAGATTTTCATGCCTGTAAAAGTGCTGTTGCTCTGCACAAACTTTTACATCAATTTAATCTGCAGAATGATTTCACAGAGACAGTGAAATTATTAAGAATCCTGATTACAACACCAATGACCACTGCAGAATCAGAAAGATGCTTCTCCACATTGAAGAGGATCAAAACCTTTTTAAGAAGAACCAGAGACTGGGGGATGGGGGCGGTACCGGAAGTGGAACACACACCAGATCGGAGATGAGCTGGTGGTAGGAGAGCTGGGAGGTCATGTACGTTTAACAGCGGTCGCCCTGAGTCCATACTTGATCCAAGGATACAGACACTACACAGATGCCCTTGAAGCCTCGAGAAGGACTTTTCCAACACAATACAGCTAAGTAAAGCTTTAAAAAAAAACAAATAACATGTACTGTGCTTTTAGAGTTACCCTTCCTATCTCCCCTTCTCCCCTTATGCCATAAAAAGAAAAAGACAAAACCCCAAGGCTCAAGGCTACTAGCAGGGATAAAAGTGAGGCCAAAAGCCCAAAAGTTTATTAAGCTGAGTTCGGGAAGAAGTCGGAGGACGGAGACAGTCCCCGTGAAGATCCCGCGAGAAGACGCGAAAAGACGCGACAAGGTGAGAGATCTATGCGATAGAATCGCGGGAGATAAAGTTTGAACAAACGAACAAGTTTTAAGAAGATACAAGGCCTAAAAAACAAAAAAACAAAAGGTGAAGTGATGGTAAGAGGCATATTATGCCCCAGGATTACCGAATTGAGGAGGAAAGGCCAGAAACAACTAGAACCCACTAGTAAGCTAAAAGAGGGGTAAATAACAAATAAAAGAGAAGAAAAATGAAACTATGTTAAGGTAGAGGGAGTAGAGGAGAAAGGGATAAGGTAAAACAATAAGCTTTACGAAAATACGTAAGAGACAAGAGGCCAAGGGTGAAGATTGTAAAGTACCCCTCTAAGACAATATAAAAGGCAATACAACCAATACAAATTAAATAAGACAAGTAAAATAAATGGACAGTTTAAAAAGATAAGTGGAGAAGATTAAAACAAAAATCCACTGGATTATATCCCAAAAATAATAAAATGGCAAATAAGAAACCTCCAAATGCCATGAAAATAAAAAGTAAGGAGAAGAAGATAGGTGCTCAAGAAAGTAATCAATTTTTTTCACCAAAACAAAAAATTAATACATTAGAAATAACACAATCAGAATCCTCTTTTCTGGAACAATCTGTAAATCCCTCCCCGAAGAAAACAGTACAATCTCCACTAGAAGATACTGAAAAGTTACAAGAGGAACCATTAACATATTCAAAAATGAAAGACCTGTTATATGATTTCCAAGAAAAGATCACGATGGAATTAACAAAACAGATGGTAGAAAACACAAACTCAGTTAAAGAAATAAGTAAAAGAATAAATGAACTGGAAATTAAAGGTGATAAATTAATCATGGATAATAATGCACTATTGAAATACACAAATAATTTGGAATACAAAATAGAAGAATTAAATATGAAGATAAATCTTATGGAAGATAGACTAAGGAAAAAAAATTAAGAATAAGGGGAATAAATGAAAACATATTGGAAAAAGATCTGCCAGGATATATTAAAGATCTATTTAATAATTTAACAACTCAAACACCTAAAGATGATACTAAAATAGAAAATATTTACAGAATTTCCCTTCCTAGAGGATTAGACAAATATATGCCAAAAGATGTTATAGTCAATCTTCAATCTCCTCTTCATAGAGATGAAATAATCAAAGCTAACTCCACGAAAAGACCGTTGGACGCTCCATATGATAAAATAAAAATATTCCCTGATCTGTCTAAATATACACTGAATAAAAGAAGAGAATATATGGCTATAACCCAAAGCTTAAGGAAAGCAGAAATGAAATACAGATGGAAAATCCTATGGGACTATATATAATGAAAGACAATATATGGAACAAAATAGACTCTGTTAAAGAAGGACTGTTGTTGCTACAAAAATGGAATATAGAAGTGGATCTTTCTACTCTTCCTAAAATCCATACAAAACTAAATTTAAAGAACCCTGAATGGGTCGTAAAATAACAGAGGATAAGGAAGAGAGGAAAAGACTTTATAAGAAATTTGGACTATATATTGATGCATCTATCACTGTTTTTAAAATATTTTCCTTTTGGGTTGGTTCATAATTATAATATGATTAGTAGTGATGGCTATAGCACACAGGGGAAAGGATATAAACACTTCTCAAGAGATTATCTATAATATGGTGGTTAATATAGGCACTTTAGCTATATGCACTTTATATAAATATTAAAATATAAAGCACCTTAAATACACAAAGGAGTAAAAATTGTAGAATGGTCCCACAAGAAATTTAGAATGTATATTGATGTATTGAAAATTGCTTTTTTTTTATTTTTTTATTTTTTTATTTAAATATACCTTTCCTTCGGGATGGTTCACATAAATAATATGATTAATATCAATGGCCACATTGATGAGATTATTTATATTATGGGGGTGAAATATAAGCACTTTATTTGTATGCACTTTATAGAGATATAGAAGTTTACTAATAGAAGATGAAGCACATTAATACACATAGGAGTAAAAAAAAAAAAGAGAAAAAAAAATAATAAAAATTATAACAGGAATTATAACACGAATTTAGTGAATTTAGAATTAATTATTAGTATTTTGTAAAATAGTGATTATTGCTAGTATAAATCTATAATCATGAGGTAAATTTTTGAGAGAACACGGACACATTGGTGGGAAACTAAGCACCTTATTAATATGCACTTTTTGGATATATGAAAAATGTAAATAGATTAATAAACACCAAAAAAAAAAATAAGAAACATAAAGTAGTAAGATTTTAAGATTGGTTTATTAACACGTTATGGAAATATGATTGTTTTTGTGTTTTTTTGGGGTATTTATGTTTGTATTTTGGAAGCTGTTTGCAAAGGGGGAGTCCATATCATTCCTCGGGGAGTAAAGGAGGAAAAGAGAAAGGAAAAGTAGAATAAGAAAAAGGAAAAAGGGGACTTCTGGGAACATTACTACTAGGATAGTGGTCAATAGTAAAGTCATAGTCAGAGTAGACTATAATAACTAGAGTAAATGGTATGGACTCCCTCTTGGAGATAGCTATATAGGGGGAAATCTAGGTATTCTGTTAGTTTATGGTATAAGGTTAAAGGGGAAATCTATAAAAAATGCAATCACTACACTTGGGTAAAAGTTCGGATAGAAATAAACTAAAGAAGAAAAGTAAAGGTATTTATTTTTTAAGAGATACGAAGGGGATGATGACTGAGGAGTCAGGAAGGTTCGGTTAAGACAAGGGTCGAAAAGAAAAGAGATATAATATAAAAAAAGAAAAGAAAGGGGAGGGAAGAAAGAGAGATAAGAGAAAGGAGAGAGAAAGAAGGAAAGAGGAGGATAAATAAAAAGAAGGGAAAAAAAGGAAGAGAAGGAAGGGAAGGAAAAAAAAAGGAAAAGCAAAGGAAAAACAGGGATAAATTCAATGTTAGCTTTATATAATATCAAACATATCCATAAATTTAATTCTGGAGGTTGGTATCAAATAAAATATAACATGGGGGAATACTATGGTCTCTGAGGCTAAGGAAATGTTTCCATATACTCCTCTATAGAGCTGAGTTGGGCATAAGATCAAAGGAAGTAAGGAGGGGTAAATGAGAGGAAGTGGAAATTAAAAATAATACAAAAAGATAAAATAATAATTAATAATGGAAAATAATAGGGAAACAAGAATACATGATCTCCCAACTAATAAACTAGTAAGTTTATTAAAAACTCCTAACATTTCCTAAAATCGACATGATAGCCCTAAAATATTATATCAAAAAGGAGGGAAATAATATAGGAATAAGTAAACTTGGACTTAGTTTAAGTCCAAAGAAGAACATGCCCAAGGTTTGTAAGGAAGTACGAATGAATGAAATCCCGGGAATGCGAATGGCTCAGGTTCAACAATTGGCGAGAGGCGAGATAGAATTATATATATGGACACAAAAGCGGAAGGTAAATGCAATAACTATAAACAATGGTTAAAATAATAACTCATAATGTCAATGGACTAAATTCACCAGCAAAAAGGAAAATAGCTTACAAAATTATATAAAAAATAAAGCAGATATTCTCCTACTACAAGAGACACATTGGGGAAATGACACCTTAAGATATGTAAAAAATAAAAACTTTAATATTAAAATAGACTCAACATACAATAAAAGATCTAGAGGAGTATCAATCTGTTTTAGTCACAATATAGAAGTCCATGAGGAAGCTAAAATTATTGATCCCCTAGGAAGATACATAATATGGTGTGGCAAAATAAATGGAGAAAATATGACAATAGCCAATATATATCTCCCAAATGTAAAACAAATTAGATATCTCAAAAAGATTTTGAAAGAAATAAAACAAATTAGAAAGGGACAATTAATAATTGGAGGGGATTTTAATATGGTGCTAGATCCGTTAACAGACAGAACATAGGAACAATAAAAAAAAATTCAGAAAATCAGATTAAAAAAACGTCTAAAGACTTTGGAAAAATAGTATCAAACGACGACCTTTTTGACGCATGGAGATTATTACATCCATATGAGAGGGACTATACATTTTTTTCAAATCGTTTTAAATCCTACTCAAGATTAGATTATTTGCTAACAGATATAAACACAATAAGACAAATTAAGGATATAGAAATAACAACCGCTACATGGTCAGATCATTCAATGGTTTGTATTAATTTAAAAGAAGAAAAGAGAAGCAAAAATTAAAAAAAATGGAAGTTAGACCGGATCTTATTTAAGAATGAACAAACTATGGAATTCTTAAAAAAGGAAACAAATGAATTTTTTAAAATTAATAAAAATACTGTAGACTCACCCTCCATGCTTTGGTGCGCATATAAATCAGTTATAAGAGGCCAAATGATATCAAGGATGGCAGTAATGCATAGGGAAAGGCGGAAACCCTTGAGACTATTGTATATAGATTTGGAGAAACTAACAAGAGAAAATAGAGTGAACCCATCGGTGAAAAGATCAGAGCTGATTGCTAAAAAGAAAGCCCAAATAAATAAAATATTACAAAATCAGGTTGATTCTCTGATGTGGAAATTTCAACAAACCAATTTTCTAATGGGTAATAAAACAGGTAAATATCTGGCCAATAAACTAAAAAGACAAAAAAATCAAAATAAAATATATAGTTTAAGAGGTCCAGACAATGTTCTGTATACTCACCCTGATAAAATATGCGATATTATGAAGATGTTTTACAGTTCATTATATAATCTAAATAGTAATTCCACATTTAAAAAACCTAGTAAAGAAGAGATAAATACATTTTTGAATGAAGTAACTCTACCAAAATTACCAGAAGAAGATGAAAGATTTTTAGATCAAGATATTTCTTTGAAAGAAATAGAGGAAGTAATTAATAAAGCAAAAGTCAATAAAGCCCCAGGTCCAGACGGCTTCGACCATTTATATTTTAAAATGTTTCAAAATGAAATTGGTGAACATTTGCAAAATATGTTTAATGAGATTAAAGATCATGGAAAAATGCCGTCAGAACTATCAGAAGCTAAAATAATTAACATTCTAAAACCAGGGAAAAATCCAGAAGAAGTAACTAGTTATCGCCCTATTTCACTTATTAATACAGATCTAAAAATATATACAAAAATCATGGCTAACAGATTAAATAAAATTATTCCAAAGTTGATACATTTTGATCAATCGGGCTTTGTACAAGGCCGTCAGGCATCAGATAACACCAGATGTCTAATTGATTTAATGTTCTCCATTCGGAAAAAAAGGATCCCCACACTAATCCTGTCATTGGATGCAGAAAAAGCATTCGACAGGGTTAGTTGGGAATTCATGAACGCAGTATTACAGAAGTTTGGGTTCACAAATTTTGCTTTTAAAACAATTAAAGCTATTTATAAGGATACAACAGCTTATATTGCAGGTACAAACTTCGAAGTTTGGGATCAGCAACGGAACACGACAGGGATGCCCCCTTTCCCCACTGGTATAAAAATAGGTAATAATGATTACAAAATAATGCTATTTGCGGACGATATCATGTTAACATTAACAGATCCAATAGGTTCCTGTGCCAATTTACAACATTTGCTAACAGACTTTGGTAGAGTTTCGTATTTCAAAATAAATCCTTTGAAATCAGATATTATACATAAATATATAGAGCAAGATACATTAAAAAAATTAAAAAAATGATATGCATTTAATTGGAATACTAAATATGTCACTCATTTAGGTATTAAATTTAGTTTCCAAAATAATAAAATTATAGCAAATAATGTATTTCAAAATAAATCCTTTGAAATCAGATATTATACATAAATATATAGAGCAAGATACATTAAAAAAATTAAAAAAATGATATGCATTTAATTGGAATACTAAATATGTCACTCATTTAGGTATTAAATTTAGTTTCCAAAATAATAAAATTATAGCAAATAATATAACAGAAATATTAAAACAGATTAGAATACTATTATATGATTGGAATACAACAAGATTCTCCTGGTCGGCTAGAATAGCCATAGTTAATATGAGTATCGTCCCCAAAATAACATATTTAATGAGTTGTGTCCCGGAGAAAGTTCCGGAATATATCATTAAAATAACTCAGCAAATAATAGATACATTTATTTATGCAGGGAAAAAAGTGAGAGTTAAAAAAACTATAACAAATAGAAAGTTTGATCTGGGAGGTATGGGATCTCCAGATATGAAAAGGATTAGCGAAAATATAGCAATATCTCATATAATTAATATGAACTTACAACATAGGATAATAGGATGGAAAAACATTGAGGAAGATCTTGTGGGAATTACCCCAATAAGAACATTGCTGGGGAAATTTAATGGAAAAGAAACAATATGGGATAAATTACCAGAAGGTATAAGATCTATTATAAAATTCTGGGGGAAAAGTAAAATCAGAGCAGAGCTATTTCATATACCTTCCGCTATTACACCTATAGATATATTAAGAGATGAATCATTTAATTTAGAAATAAATTTACTGAAAAAAGCATCAATTTTGTATATAGCCGATCTATACCCAGCAGGCAGCCTATTAAAGCAAAGGGAACTTCAGGAGAAAGGAGTATCAAAATCCTTTTCATGGATAAACTATGGAATATTGCTAGAAAAAATGAAACAAAAGGGATTTATATATGATAAAATAGATAAATTGTATGACCTGGAAGCAATTATGATTAAAGGTCAGGTGAATCATCTGGTATCAAAAATTAGCAAAAGTAGGATTAAACTTATGAAATTTGAGAAAACTAAGAGTATAAAAGACTGGGAATATAACCTCAATATAGACTATAATGAGCAAGAATGGTTAAGGGCCTTAAGGATAATAAAGAAATCTTCTGTTAATACCATGTATAGAGAATTGTATTTTAAATTAACACAAAAGTGGTATATAGCACCAACAACCATGAAAAAGTTTGATTCCCAAAAATCATCATTATGCTGGAAAGGTTGTGGTAAAGAAGGCAATACACAACACATGTGGTGGGAATGTGATAAGATAAGGAAATTCTGGGAAGAATGTTGTGGATACTTGACAATAATTGCAGGGACAAGATGTCCGTGTTCCCCGGAGTTGATATTATTCCATATAGGGATAGATACATACTTCCCTAGTAATACATTTTTGATATCTCATATATTATTGGTCATTAAAGCAATGGTAGTTAAATATTGGAACAAATTGGAAATTCCTAAGTGGAAAGAGATTATTAATAAAATCAATTACAATAAAGATCTGATGAAAGAAAATACATATGAACAGTCCAAGAAAATAAACACTTTTAATTGGACTATCTGGGAGCAGTATATGGAAGAATATTAATGGGGAACATGGAAAAAGATATAATTGAAGTCGATGTCTATTGATGACTGATAGAGTTACAAACGCTGTCATATAGTCCAGAGATAAAGGAAAAATTTCCTACTATTTACCTTCTTTAGAATTAAATATTGGTATATTGTGTCTATAGATATGTCTATTTCGATTGCGGACCGCTATGTTGTACCTGGTTGCTTGCATTTGTTGGGTAATCGCATGTATGTTATGTGATCAAAAAACAAAACAGAAAAGGGTTCAAAAAGGAGAGGATAGAAGGGGAAAGCGCTGTAAGATCAATAAAAAACCTTTTATAAATAATTTATACAGGGAGGTATTTAGTCCCTGTTACTACGAATATGTTTAAATACCAGATTTCCCCTTATTGTTGGAAGGGTTGTGGAAAAGTTGGCTGATCCTTCCATAAGCGGTGGGAATGTATTAGAATAAGCATTTAGAGGTATAAAAACGTGGGAGGATCACTCTACACTTAAAAGATGTTATCCCTCTTCTTTGCCATTCCAATAATGATCATTAAAATGTATTTATAATTGGTAGCAATAAGAGATGAAATGCATGTATATGTTTTGTATGTTTTTTTAATATTGAAATAAAAAAAATAAAAAAATAAAAAAAAAACTTTTTAAGAAGCACCATGTCCCTGGAGCGGTTGAATGCATTGGCGATGCTCTCAATGGAAAAGCAACTGATTTCCGAGATCCCAGACTTCAATGAAAAGACCATTGAGAAGTTTTGTTCTTTGAAAGATCGCTGTGCAAAATTTAAATACAAGTGATTGAAGCAAAGAAGAATACATACCCCCAGGGTGTGCAAAGATAAACTGCGTTAAGCAGCACCACCTCACACTACCAAATATAACTAGTGGTAAGTAAAGTATGAACGGTGTGTGGGTGTGCATATGGAAGGAGCTATGAAAGGTGTGTGCATGGTCAGTAACAATTGTTGAAGCCTTGGCGTGGTTTGAAGGAATTGGAGGCACTTCCAAGGGTAGCTGTCACTTGTGTACAGGAAGCAAGAATTCCATGTCTGTACAAGTGCTGTTGCTCTGCAGCAACTTTAGCATCAATTTAATCTACATAATTTAACAGAGTGAGTGAAGCTATAAGGAATCCTGCTTACAACAACGAAGACTACTAAAGAACCAGAAAGATGCTTCTCCACATTGAAGAGGATCAAAAAAGTAATTAAAAAGCACCATGGCCCTGTAGCGGTTAAATGCATTGGTTTGAAGGAATTGGAGGCACCTTCAAGGGTACGTAAAGTTCTCAGAAATGGCACCACCGAACTACCAAAAATAACTAGTGGTAAGTAAAGTATGAATGGTGTGTGGGTGTGCATATTGAAGGAGCTATGAAAGGTGTGTGAATGGTCAGTAACAATTGTTGAAGCCTTGGCGTGGCGTTACTGCTCATATGGTTATCCATATGCTAATTCAACGTGTTTGTTTGACATTGATTATTGTGTTGTCTAAACAGAAGTGAAATGTTGTTGTTTTCTTGAATCCCAAGATCCACTGGTTTGGGCCTATACAGTGCTGATTGGTCTTCTAAGGTATGTTTGGGGCCTATGGTCACACTTGGTGTTCTAAGGTATGTTTGGGGTCTATATGGTCACACTTGGTCTTTTTAGCGGGTTTGAAACGGCTTCCGAGTTACGGCCTTGAAAAAATGGGAGCCTCCAGAAGCTTTTGATCACTCAAGGCCGCAAGACTTTCAATCGCGAAAATCGCTAATTGCTATTCAAATGCCAAAATCGCTCAACACTGCAGCCGCAATCAAGCTTGCAAACGCCAAATGGCAGCCCAAGTCTTACGGGTTCCAAATAGGACCCGCAAAGGGTTTACAGACTAGTTGGGAACACTGCAAATGACTATAAAAAGACACCAATACACTTTAAAACACAGGGAAAGCAATGGAAGGCATTACAATTACATGCACAACTCCAGGATATCAAATATTGCAAAAAAAATAACATTATTTTCCACATAGATTGTAATGGTCATGCATATGCCAATATAAAAAGACATGCTGCAACATTCTGAAAGCTATTAAATACACACTACCTAATTAAATTGCAACACAAATACATGCAAATAGCTGACAAATTAACCCTTTCACACTCACAGAGGCTCTAATGTGGACCCTAAAAATACAAAGATCACCTTCTATACATATCACTCATTACATCAACATTTGGGAACACAAATAGTGGCTATGTTTCATCGCCACATGGTATATATCATGTACCCAGGGAACATTTTATCATTTGTTGTTCAGTCCTTCAGTCGTGTCCGATTCTCTGTGACCCTAGGGACTGCAGCACACCAACTAATGTATCTGTCTGTGCGTATTCACAAGGTTTGCATGCCAAAGATACTGGCTTGGGTTGCCAGTTCCTTCTCTAGTGGACTGGGATTTGTCTGATCTCTCTTCTTTCACCTGCCCACCTACACTTGCTCTACATGGTATAGCTCACAGCTTCATTCAGGTACACAAGCCCCTTCATCACCACCACTTAGCAATCCACATTAATGTAAATTGATGAATATCAGAACAAAATGGGAGCTCACAAAATGGGAATGGCTAGACATCTTGGCACATGGCCACCGTCAATGGCATGGGACTTACTAGGGTGGGTGTAGCGGAGATTATCCCTGATGGAGATGAGTTGGCTGTTCATCCACGTGCCTCTCTGTGTGTTTTTTCGGCCCCTCCTGATGGGCTAGTAGATTAGTGTGGTGCATGTTCCCCTGGTCCCCTTCAGCATTGCTAAGTGATGGTGGTGAAGGGGCTTGTGTACTTCAATGAAGCTGTGAGCTATACCATGTAGGGTCACTCTAGGTGGGCACGTCATAGCAGAGAGGTCAGACAAATCACACTCCACTAGAGAAGGAACTGGCAACCCACTCCAGTATCACCTGTCATATTGTTCGCAGACCCTCAGGGGAATGTTCATACTCCACAGTATCACTAATTGGACTTGGCCTGTGTATAAACCCTTTGTTATTATGTTTAAATTATTATTTGAGATTCAGTATTATATGATATCTAATGCTATGCTATGCCTATTATTATATGTATTTATCTATTGCATGTTAACTATGGCTCATTAGTTTACATCTTTAGGAATGTGACACTAATGTGATATGTGGATGTCCCACAACCCCAACCATTGAAAACACACTGACACAGAACGTATAACAACGCTTTATTTTATACACAGACCACAATCAGACATGGTCAAGACTGTGCATTAATATCATGGGTGTGGTGTGGGCAGATCCTGAGAGAGCAAAATGGCTATTATTGGAAAAATGGGGATACCTAGAGGGGGTAATGTGATAGTCTAGAAAAAGCATGATGCAACCTGACGCTAAAGAAAAAAAGGATCATCACAAATCACTCCTTTTAATTGAAGAAACCATTAATGTGCATAGCACTTACAACTTGTCTGGATCTGTTTAATGAAACAGATGATTCAACCTCTGGACTGTGTAATCCAATCCAGTTTAAAACATACAGTGTGGGGGCAAAAAAAAAAGAAAAAACAAAAGAGTGGTCAACTAAAAAATGTCGGAGGAGGATAAAAAAACATGCATGTACAGTACAGTGCTAAATAATGTAAAAATATACCAACTCACCTGTTCCAACAATCTGTTCTCAGACCAATATTGAGGTCAGTATCACATGCTTCACTAGTGCATATCAATTAACAATTAATCAGCATATTGCAGATCAGAGGATATCTAAAAAGGATTGAACTTGATGGACTGAAATTATTTTTTCAACCTAAATTACTATGTAACTATGTAATTATATCTTAATGCTGGCTGTCATTAAAAGGGTATTTAGGGTTATTCTGGTTAATTAGAGAGGGAGTATTGATCAAGGGAGGAATCTGATCACCAGTATCTGGGGTCAGGAAGGAATAAAAAATGTTCCCCTTTTGAGACAATTGGCAAAGTTTCACTTGGTTTTTTTTTTTTTGTTTGCCTTCTTCTGGATCAATTTAACAATTAATCTGCATATTGTATCAGATGAGATCTGAAAAGGACGAACTTGATGGGCTAAAAGTCTTTTTTCAACCTCAATTACTATGTAACTAACATGCCATTGTAAGACTTTGCAAGTCCACCGCCATAGCAGTATTAGTCTACCTTTCAGCTAACAACAATTATGTTTGAGATATCTGGCTATATTATAGCTTTAAGACTGTGGGAGCTACATGTTAAGGAGGAGCTGTCATTGAAGAGATGTCTACCTGAGAGGCACTGGGAAAACCTTACACCTCATACATTTTCTCCACAATGCTTGCAGCTGAAGAAGATGCCTTTATGGACCTGAATTGTACCTAAAACAAAACAAATGGAAAGAAAAAACATAAAACATAAGGCCTTAAAAAAAAGGGTCTGCAGCATCTCTTCTCAACAGCATTCCTCAGTGACCATCAATTGGTGCCATGTTAAACAGAACCCTACGTCTCCAGGATCATGGACCATGTGATGGGATGGAGGCCACCTGGATACAAAATATCACCACCACATAGGCCAAGATCAAATACTCTGTAGCAGGCTAGATTAGGTTAACATTGTGACCAATAGATTGTCACTGAAGAGTGCTTTTGAGAAGGCACAAACAGGTCTGCAGTCCCAGGCCTCCTCCACCTACCACAGGGCCCACATTGTCCATGGCTGGCCGTCGTCGTCTATGGTGGTGGTGGTGTTGGGGGGGGGGGGGGCACCAGCACCACAATTGGTGGTGGCGGAGGCATGGTGGGAGGAGAGGAGTGGTCGGGCTGCTGGTGGCTGGGGGATACCTCCGGGGTAGAGGAGGCAGGGCTGAGAACCAGCGCTATCCTTAGCAGCCGGACCAGGTAGCTCTCAGTCATAAGTTGATGCCTCCTCTCCTCCCTAGAGCACCTTGCCAGGCTGCGCATAACCTCTGCATGATTGGCAGAGTTGCTGACCTGGATCCCCCGCAGTCCAGTTGCTGGTGTATGAGGGCCAGCATTTCCACCTGCTTAGCCTGGCTTGGTGGTGGTGAGGATGGAGATCTTAGTGCCAGGGCTGGGTGAGGAGGTGGAGATGTTGGAGTGGGGAGGGTTTGGGACCCTGCTGGATCCTGTGGTGATGCTGGTGGTGGCGGCCAGGTCAGTGCACTGCTGTGTGGGGAAGGAGGTGCTGGGTGGCTGTGCTGGTCCCCATAAGGCCAGTTGGAGGGCCCTTGTGAGATATGCAGTCTTTGGAGGAGGGGGATGGTTGGGTCAAATCCCGGCGGGGTTATCGGGGGTCCAGACAGTGACCCCAACCCCCAAATGACCTCCTCCGAACCAAAGCCCTCAGATCCTCCTACTTCCTCCTCCCCCTGTGCTGGCTCCTGCTGGGGCTTGCTCCTCTACATCCTGCTTGGACGGAGCCGACGCCCCCGCCTCAGGATCGCCACTGAACCCAGACCTCCTCCTGGATGCTGAAAGATAGAAAAGAAAGGTATGCTTGAACATGAATGATTCTCCTAATTGCAACTCAGATTAGCTATCATATGCTATATATGATCTATTCTTTGGTTTATGGTTTTGATCATTCTTGGCTCTGAACCCTATCTTAAATCTGGCTGCGTTCTGTAACTGTATAGGCTGCAGTGGGCACACCAATAAATGGACTCTCTATTGCTTGATTACTGCTGTGCCCAGGAATGACAGTTATTTGTCAGCTTCATGGATTTAATGACACATCCATCTATCCCTTGTTAATTCCATGGAGCGGACATTTCAGTGTCCTTGTTGGTCATCATGTATATGTGTAGTGTGTGTGATGCACATGTGGTGGCATGTTGGTGTATGTCATATTCATCTCACATGGAGGCTGGACCCTCTCCCACTCATTATACGGTACAATGCGGCCCTGGTCCCCCTTATACATCATCCTCTTCACCTTGGCCCTGATGTCATCAAATCTGTGCTTCACAGACCTCACATTCCTTGGCGCTGTGCCTACCACAGTAACTTCTGCTGCTTCCTCCTTCCAAGCCTGAGCCCTAAGCCCAGGCTTAACTTCCCTCCCCCTGCAAGAATGATGGGGCGGCCACAGATAGCTCCAAGGAGGATCACATTCTCACGGTGCGTATAATTGTGGGCCATGTGCTTGCCCCTAGCCCCTTGCCCTCTTGACTGTGGATGGGACAATTGCCTGCCTGACCTGTCCCTGGGGCCTGTTCCTTCCCGGAACTACCACCCCCCTGGGATCAGGCCCCTTCCCCTCTGTCCTTCTCCTCTGTGCCTGATGCTCAGGCCCCCCTTTTACCACCCACCACTGCACTCTCCTCCTCTTCCTCTCTGTGTTATGTGCTATTGATAACTTTTGGGGGATGGGGTGTGGGGGATGGAATGGGGGTGGTGGTGTGTGTGTGGTGTGAACAAACTATATATGTCTCTATGTGTGTTCTTTAACCTATGTGTATTGCAAATATGTGTAATCTGTAACTATGTGTAAATCTTAAGTGTAAATCTGTATGAAGTAGAATATAAATAAAAAAAAACGTAAACTACCTCTCTCACCTAGATCCTACGCTCAATCACAAATACCAAACCTCCAACTCGGGTGCCTGAGTGCTATTTCGAATGAAATTAATAACACAGTGAATGCATGGGCGTATGAAACGCAAATTTATAAGCTCCCACTGTCAATCTTATTCATCTAGATGGCTTTCTATTGGCTGAGAGGCTGTGTCACATTACTTTCTACCACTATTAGCTTATAAATGACAATTGCATTTCGGCCAGCCCCTAAACAGTTTGTGGCAGCGGGAGAAAATTATGGGCTTGAGGCTCTGACTTGTAACTCACGCCCCTGCTCAATTGAATAGCATCGCAGTTAACTAAGGTCTGCTTTGGGAACATTGTCATTTTCTATGTATTAGCATAATAGTTCCCCTTTATACCTTGTTATTCATTGATTTAGATACAACAGCGGTATGAAATAATACATAACAGCCTCTTTACACTGTATGCTTTAGTGCCCCAGAAATTCTCTGTGTTGCTGAAATTTTGGGAAGTTACCTACCTTGGAGGATAATCTGTTAAAGATTACCTAACAGGTACTAAGACTGGTATGAGGAGAGCGCAACACTTTAAAAATATTACTACCTTTACTCACAGTTAGAGATTATTGATGAATGTATATGCAGTTAAAATGTAGTCTTGTCAATATTTATATGTGGATAAAGGCTCGACATGAGAGCCGAAGGAGCTCATGGAGATGCCCGCGATAAGCTCCGATTACGGCTTTAACGACCGACATTTTTTTCAGAAAGACGTAATTTTTTCGAAAAAGGCTCAAAACGAGGCCGAAGTCTGTAGGACTTAGGTGAACATTGCGAGGCCCGCAAGACTTTGAAAAAGGCTTGATCGGCGCTCAGCTCGAGGCACGCAAGACTTGAAGAGGGAGAAGGAGGAGAAAGAAACAGGGGAGGGAGAGTGAGGAGAGGGTGGAAAACGACACAGGGGTGAGAGAGGGGAGAAGAGACACAGTGGAGGGAAATAAGGGGGAAAAAACAGTGCATGGACAGGGGGCAAAGAGACAGCGGGAGGGAGAGAGGGGGAAACAGACACATGGAAGGGAGAGGGGGAAACAGACACAGGGGTCAGAGAGTGGGGAGATGCTTTGGGCGCTCATTGAGGACCTCGCAATAAGCTCCAAAGGCCCAAAAGTTGCGGGTTGGACGACGCCTGCAATGAGCGGCTAAAAATAAAAGTAGAGTGGGGGGGGAGGCTTGCAATGAGCGCTGACTGCGCTCATCGTATGGTTTGCGATGAGCACCAGAGGTGCTCATTGCGAGGTATGAAAGTGGTGGGTTGGCCGAGGCCTGCAATGAGTGGCAAAGCAAAGGCTCAAAACGAGACCGAAGGCCATAGGACTTAGGCGAACATAGCGAGACAGAAGGCCGTAGGACTTAGGCGAACATCACAAGACCTGCAAGACTTTGAAAAAGGCTTGATCGGCACACATCGCGAGGCATGCAAGGGTTGAAAAGTAAGAAGTAGGAGAAAGAAACAGGGGAGGGAGAGGGGGGAGAGGGGGAAAATGACACAGGGTGAGAGAGGGTGGAAAGAGACACGGGAGGGAAATAAGGGGGAAAACACAGGGCAGGGAGAGGGCGCAAAAAGACAGCGGGAGGGAGAGAGGGGGAAACAGACACATAGAAGGGAGAGGGGGGAAACAGACACAGGGGTCAGAGAGTGGTGAGAGGCTCGCTATGAGCGCCAAAGGCGAAGCCGCTCATTGCGGGGCTCGCGATAAGCACCAAAGGTGCTCATCGTGAGGCCTGTAAAGTAGTTGTGGGAGAGCCAAAGGTGCTCATTGCGAGGCCCACAAATTAGAGGGGGGAGAGCCTTGCCTTGTGTGGCAAACACCATTGCCAGGCTTCACATTTTATTGCCGTCATTTTTGAAGGGCAAGTCGCTAGTATATACATAAAATTTGGTAAACAAATCCGTTTATCATGAACTCTCAGATCACATGTAAATGCAGTCTATAGAAATTAAGAAAATTGGATTTCGTTTTTAGAGTTAGAGCCTTTAGACATAGGCAGACAGTCCATTTTAATATATGTATTCACATAAAAGCTATGACACTAATCCATTTATCCATAGCTCTCTGATCACTTACAAATGCAATTAATGCATATAAAAAAGGAAGCCTTATACTTATGGAGAAACTATATGAATACGTGAGTGTACACATAAAAGAATGGGAGATGAATCCTGCATTCTCAGATTGTATTCAAATGCAGTGCATAATGATTTTATATTGCACAGGTTGAACAGTCTTTAGCAACAATATAGAACACTGCATGTTATCTCTCACAAATCATGGGTTTCCCTTGAATATAAAAAAACACAAAAAGGGGTAACACCCAGCATGCTATAAAAAACTTGTCTTAGTCTTATTAAAATGAAACAAAAATGAGCTCACAAAATTCTTGTTAAGTATCAGATCAAAATATTCTATTGGTGTATGAAACTAGCTCCACATCAGATGGCTGGCTTACCCAGGAAGATTAATTCACTTGTACACATAATTTGTGTAAATAACTAAAGTGTGAAGCAGCTGTGTATTTTATTTAGCTGCATAGTATTGGATAAACAATTTGTATATATTTATACAAAGAAATGTAGCAGTATATGATGTAATTAAATTGGCAATAATTTTTCCATTTCTATGTATACTGTTGGGGAACTGTATCTCTGTATATATATATATATATATATATATATATATATATATATATATATATATACATATCACCTGAGAAGAGCTTATTAACTATTAAAGCTGAAAATTGGGTGTATCCCTTATGGACTGCAGCTGCAGTCTGGTTGGGACTGCTAAACAACTTTCTGCACAGTTTGCTTGAAAGAAAGGCATGCACAGAGATAAGTATGTGCAGAGTTTATTTGAGCTGAAGAAAAGAGACACAGCCGAAAAAAAGAAACAGGTAGAGAGACAGCACTTTGAAACTGATAATGATTCTGTAGCATAGTGAAGACCTGGACTTATGAAGGATACAGGCCAGCGATTGTGAACAAACTATTGGACTGTATCATTTTGTTTTTGCTTCACCCAGATTTAGCTGGGTGATGGGAACTAGATAGTGAGGAAACTGTCTACAATTAAAAGCAGTATTCCAGTCTGAGATAGGCCTAATATTTTATTTGATTTCTTTGTGTGGTAACACTGTGTACAGGTTTAGGAAAAACTGGAAAATAATTATAGCTTCATGTATTGCATTCCTGGAAAGAAAGGCACAAACCCAAAGGGATATTTGCAACTTGTCACACTAGTGTCAGAAGTGGGGCCTGACAGAGACATAATCTTACAGCTCTACTCAGATGATGCTAATGAACTGCTTCCGGAATGTTAACCCCTTCAGATCTCCTGGGGAGAAAGAGCTTAATATATATACATCCAGGGTCAGTATAAAGATTTGTCAAAGGAGCTTTTTGTGCCAAGAGGTTTTCAACTGACAAGAGGACATCCCTTGAGGTTAGAAGTAAAAAGATTCCACCTTAAAGAAAGAAAAGGGCTCTTCACAGTAAGGGTGGTTAATCTGTGGAATTCTCTACCAGAGGAGGTGGTGGCAGCGTATTCGATAGATAGCTTTAAAAGGGGACTGGATTTATTTCTAATTAAAAAGGGAATTCAGGGTTATCATGGATAATTAGAGAGGCAGTATTCATCCAGGGAGAAGTCCGGTCGCCGGTGTCTGGGATCAGGAGGGAATTGTTTCTTTTTGTTTTTTTTATATACAACTAATTAATTAGTAGTTAATCCACATATTGCAGATCAGAGGAGATCTTAAAAGGTTGAACTTGATGGACTGTAAGTCTTTTTTCAACCTTAAATACTATGTAACTATGTAACTATGTACTATATATATATATATATATATATATATATATATATATATATATATATATCCCTTTGTACATACTATGTAGGGTGTGTGTAATATATTTGTTATACCTATATGTCCTGTATTAGAACTAACCATCCATTGTAAACCTGGTACTCTCAAACTTATATTAAATATATTTCATCAGCAATATTATAAGAAGTACATAAAAAAAACATGGTCGGAATCCTTTAATTTCCAGGTTTATAAGATGTTTATGTTCCTGTGTTCCATATCTGCTAATGTTGTTATTTTGTTACATACTTGAAAAGCAAGTTTATTTTTTACTTATCTACAGTGGTCCTTAAGTATGCAGAAATGGAAATTTCCAATAAACTTGGTCCCCCAGTCTCTTAAAATTGTCTTCTGCTTCCTAAACTGATATTAAGAGTAAATGTATATATTTATGATTGTTCATTTACATTGTTCCTAAACTATGTGATTGTATCCTTAATTTTATGTTTTTTGTTCACCCCTGCAAATATGTAAAGCTTGCCCTGGCTAAAATGTCTGGATGTATGGCTGTGAGATATTTAATATAAATATTATGGCCCTGTATATCATGATATGGTCAGAATGTTAGGCTTCTGTTTCTCCATGGTATACCTCTAGTTTACAAATGAGGGCAAGCAAGAGAGGAGACATGGCATAGTAAAATAGAGAGGAATATATTACACCACTACAAAAAAACTAAATTTGTGTTATTGGTAAGTTAAAATATTCAATATTTAATAAAAATTAGCTTCAAATTATTCATGAAATTAAATTCCATTAGACTGATTGAATCAAATTATTACACAAAACAAGGAAGGAGCTGCTAAGAAGTGCAGTCCTATCTCGCTAGAAGACTTTGTGTTAAAAAGTAAAATATAACATTTATTTATAAATGAGAACTGGTGTGAACGCTATCTAAATCCAGTGTTTACTCTTTACAGTACAGCTTTCTTTTATAACTAACCACTGAACCATAGACAATATCTACTACTGCAGTAGTGGACTCATGATACCATCCCTATACCTTTGGGACTCTTAGCTATTGTCACACATACTAAAGAACACTCTCACTCTCTCTCACTGTGCATAATTTATTAAGAGATCGCAGTCTGCAGACTCACTGTACCATTACTAAACAATTGGGGCTCCCTACGCACATTTCCCCGCTAGTATGCAGATCTTTCAAGGGGGGGTTAAAAAGTTATGCCTATAGTGCAAATGAAAGGTAAGAGGTGATTACGTATGATGTATATACAGCCTCTTTTAACCTTACGAGAACTGACCTAATTATTGCCTTTAAAACTAAATTCTGATTGATTTGCAAAGTAATTGTACTTACATTTGCAGTATTGAAAATAAGATGTTTCTAAATATGAAACTTTAATTGCAATTCTGTAATATTACCAGAGAGATTATAATTTTTAATTTATTAAGGTAAAATTTGAGCTATTTGTAAGTGACACTATGATTTATTCATACGGACTGTGGGAATAACTGAAAATTATTTTTGTTTTCGTGAATGGCGTTTCACACAGCGCAGGCTGTAATCCTCTCCCCTGTCCTGCAATTCAGACTCTGATAGGGGACCCGCCCCCGGGAGCCTCACGCTGCAGACATCCTTACACGCTTGACAGGATCAACTGTGTAGGGTTAGCACATCCTAACCTTGAGTGCACAGACTCTAGCTTCAGTCAGTTTGTATGTAGTGGTGTGTCTGACCAGGGCTGGTTTCATGGTAGTTTTCTCAAAGACACTCCACTCCATCATGTCCTGAGTGTCTTTGAGAAAGCTACCGCGAAGCCGGCCCTGGTCAGACATAACACTGCATACGAACTGACTGAACCTAGAGTCTGTGCAATCAGGGTTATGATGTGCTAACCCCATACCTTTCTGCTCATTATTCCATGGGCATGATATAGAGCACTGGGCATACAGGGCACACACAGCACTGGCTCACTTGCTGTTGTTTTCTCACACAGATCACATGAACAAACTGGCACACAAAGAGCACATGCACACACTGGCACACAAAGAGCTCATTCAAAAACTGGCACACACAGCACAGTCTCACTTGCAGCATTATTTTCTCACACACAGCTTTCCCTATGCCTGTTCTCTGCTTGTGGGATGGACAGAGGCTGCACAGCTCATTGGTGACAAAGGATGATTGAAAGGACGCTGAGAGCCTGGATGTAGCAGCTTGTGCTGGTGGAAGTTCTTTGAGTTACAGACTCCCCCCATAGACCTGCACTAAAGCCACACTGAGCAGTGCAGTGAGAGTCAAACACCTTTAATGTAGATGGTAGATGTGATCTGGGGGGAAAGCTTAAACATGTAAATAAAACAAATGAAAAAAAAAAAATGTTATGTCAATAAATAAATAAAAAAAAACAAAAAAAAACGCCTCATTTAATTCAAAGCCCGCAACTCGCGGGATATAGACTGTATGTCTGCGGGCCTGCTGCGGGCCCGCAGCTTGCTCGAGTTACGTTGCTATTCAATTGGACAAGATCGCAAGTCCCGGCCCTATAGTGTAAATCGTAAACCATACCATCGTATGTAGCATTTTGGGGCGTGAACATGATTCCTGATTTAGAAACAGCCAATAGATAAGAAGCCCTTCATCATCACGGCAGTAAAATACGGAGGTTACATGTCAATCATTTAGCGTTTCAGGGTCTGATATGCGATCGGACCCGTAAACCTGCAAAGTACAAAATAATAAAAAAATAATAAATTAAGTCAATGTTCTAATCCATGTGGATGGCCTGATATGTATTAACTCATTCCCAAGATTGATATAACCACGAAATGACACATAAAAATAATATTTATTATTGCAGAATTACAGGCTTTAGACTGTTGTGCAATTAATTCTAATGTCTTCCATCATATTCCCCGTCATTTACAGTGAAGTATAGAATTTATATTTGCATTTACAGTGCTCCGGACATGTCTGTAACCCCTTTGCGGGTCCTATCTGGTACTCGCAGGATGTGTGCCATTTCCGGGTGTGAAAAAATTTGGCTTGATGCATCGCAGAAGTTAAATAGCGATGTGCAATTTTAGTGATCTTAACTCTTGCGGACGTGAAAGATCAAAGGCTTGGACGGGCTGGAACTTGCGATGTTAACCATCGCATGGAATGGGAGGCCGGAGCCTGTGACCCGGTCGGAGCCCGCAAAAAGTTGCCAATTGAATAGCATTATAACTTACGGGCTCCCTTACGGGTGCCCGGATCTCCCAAGGGCTTAATTGAATTTGGCTCAAAGTTTTTAGATTGTAAACAGAATGCTCTGTCACATGCAAAAGAGCACTTTATGGGAGATAACTGGCACTTTAAGCCTGTTTTTTAGAAAACAATATAATACATTCTGATGACTCTGCTGTACCCTGGAGGCATCCGTAAGTTATTGGTGGAAGTTATATTTGTTAACAGAACATTTACATTCCTGCAGAGCAATTGCTGCATTTCCTGATGCTACTAAGCTGCTTCTGGGCCTGTGAGAGGGAAGGAATGTGGTGCAAATTTCAGTGATATCCAGTAACCTAACCCTCATGATCTCCCTCCCTCTACTAATCAATCAAAATCATGCCCTTGTGATAACACTGGTGGACTTTCAGATAGCTTGGTTACCTCCAATAACCCAACAAAGTGCTCTGATTTTTCCCTCTTCTCAACCCACCTCTCCCTCTACTGATCGATCAAAAAACATACCCTCTTGATCCTGCTGTCTTTACAAAAAATGAATTTCTTTGCTCATAAACCTAGTGATTAAAATTCAGATTTTCCTCAAAAATATTTTTTTTATGCTACTTATGTTTGTTAGTTTGTTACATACTTCATAAACAAGTGTTTCACTTTTGTTGTCAAAAAGTCAAGTGTAATGTTTAACAGTATGCATATACTTCGAACAAGAAATGTTACAATACATTTCATATATATTTGTGCATGCTGAACTTGACACTGATGGACTTTCAGATAGCTTGGTTACATCTCCTGTTGATATCATGTTGACCAGATCTGTTTATAATGACAAAAATGTAAAAGCATATATAAAGAATTGGAATTTAATAAGGCTGTAAAATGTTTAGCAGTGATTATGAATTTAGGTAATACAGTATTTTAGTTATAGTATGTGAATGAAGCCTCTAGAACAGACCTGGACATTGTGCGGCCCCTGGGCAACATTTGGCCCTTTGGCTGTCCCTGTGCGGCCCGCTACAGTGGCCTAGAGTGGAATACAAATTTGTGTCCTGTACAAAGAAACACTGCCAATCGTAAAAGGGGGCAATTTGTGAGCAGCAGTGTTGGGACTAACTGGGATGGATAGCATTCTGTAGGTACTGATCCTGGCACTGAGAAAATAAAATAAAGCTATAAAATTAATATTGAGCAGAATTAAGTTCAGCCTATGGTTTCGCCCTCCACAACATTCCGAGTATCTCATGTGGCCCCATTGGGAAATTAATTGCTCTCCCCTGCTCTAGAAGAAACTTGCTGCTGTTGGAATAATAGTAGTCAGAGCTCTCTCTGTTACTCCTATCAGCTTCAGGATGAGATGCATATAATGCATGTTTTATACTGGTTTGCACATGATCGAGAATGCGGTATTCTGAAAGCGTGTTGCAGGTCACTGAGTGACTATGGCTGTCCCATTCACTGCAGAGGCCATAGTTGTCGTATACCAATCAATACAGTTTATACTATACCTGTTTTCTGTGATTCATGAAGAATATTAAAAAACTAGCTGTCATGAATCAGCCAGGGGCCATCTTGGATTTGGAACTTTTATCTGCCACATGTTATTGAACAGAAGGTTTTGGGCTCCCAGCGCCACTGTTATAATGTTATATATTCAGGGCATAGTCCCACTGTTATTGTTATGCATTCAGAGAAGAGGCACTGCCTCAACTCATAACATGTGGGAAAGAAAGAGATGCTGTGGATTATAAAATGTTGTAGTGGTATTATCTGTAAATATATTGTATTGTAATGTGGGAGCCATGTTGTGTGCAGTCATCCATATTGGGTCTGATACAGATAGTATCCTGAGTAGATCACCCATCTGCCTTCCAGCTATCACCTAAAGTAAACACTTGAAGTGATAGCAAGGCCAGAACAAAGGGGTCTGTACAGACATTGAGGCACCTTAACCCCATGGGGTCTTCAGCCCAATATCAGGGTCATAGTACAGGAGCACATAGACGTTTCTCCCTTGAGAGCCAGAGACCAAGTAAATTAGGTAGCCACGCCTAGTGGGCGGCCCATGGGAGGGGTCTGGAAGTTCCCAGAGCTTACCTCTAGTCCATTGGCCAGAGGTAATCAAGTTACTCTGGATATTACCCCATTGGCCAAGAGGAAGATGAGGGTTGGACAAGGGGGTAGCCACTCCCTGTGCTGATTTTGTGAGTTGTTTAAATACTGTGTGTTTCCAAAATAAAGTTGTTCTTAATTTTCATACTTTGACTAAGCATGTATTATTGACCCAGAGGCATATGCTTGTAGAGGAGCTTGTTCTGACTCCCTACCAAGGTGCTCCCAGGTACACTACCACAGAAGCTGGGACTTATGCCTTTGTACCGACAAAGACTGTCCATAGGTCTAGAGTCACCCAAACTTAGGTCTAAACCTACTGGGAATAAGAGTACTAGGATACTCTAGATCCCATCATCATAGTAGGTTGTGATAATTGGCTGGCAGTGGTGGGACGACTCTACAAGAACCAGGAATGGAACAGACGGACATCATAACAGAGGCAACAAGGCGGTATGAAGCAGCCAGGCACTTATACCCCAGTAAGATGACCGCACAAGAGGTGTCCAACTTACTAGACCAGCATTGCCAGAGGATCTGGCAGGAGCGCAATGGAGCGAGAGCTCCAGCTCAACAAAGACTTGGCTACAGAGAGACACTGCGTCTAGAGAAATGGATGGCGATTCTGATGCCTTTGTACAGACAAAGACTGTCCATAGGTCTAGAGTCACCCAAACTTAGGTCTAAACCTACTGGGAATAAGAGTACTAGGATACTCTACATCCCATCATCATAGTAGGTTGTGACACTAGCGACTTGCCCGTCATAAATGACGGGGCAATAAAATTTGAAGCCATGGGAATGCTGTTTGAAAGATAATTGAAACCGTTTTGTACTGTGAGGCCTTCAGCGCTCATTGTGAGTCTCTCCTGTCGTGTACTTATGGTCCTCTGAGAGAGATATGTATTTCTATGTATATGTAATTAAGTAATAATGAATGATTTCTTAAATCAATTAATATACTTTAATTATTTATAATTGATATATGCAGCGAGCAATAGGTTGAAGAGCTAACAATCTGTTTGTATTTTGCGTCTGTATAGAATATACATTTTGAGTGTTAGTGTCCTGCTTATAAAGTGTAATGAATGTTTAAAGTGTGCATTCTAAATAGGCTGCGTGCGCGAGGTAAAGCCGTTGGTTTATTGTGTAAAGCGGGATTGTATAGTCGTAATGTTATTAATGCGTCTTGTGAGCATTTTACCGCTTTTGTAATAGTGTATCTTGTAGGTCGTAGTGTGATGTGTAAAGTGGTACGTGTTTTGCAGTGTTTTGCACTAAATTGAGCAAATTCGCGTTCCACCTCACTTAGAGACATCCTGGCTGTTGCCCCATGCTGTCTGTGATGTTTTTGTAATTTTTTGGGGTGTATTTAGTGTGTTTTTCGGGTTTTGTTCGGCCACTAATTTCGTAAATTTTTGCGTCTCGTATCTTTTTTTTTTCTAAGTCTCGCGTCTCGTATTTTAATGGCTCGCCTCGCTTTACGAGGCTTGGATCGGCTAAGTGCTATGGTTTAATGGCTCGCCGTCACATGAGCATTTTCTGGCTTTTGTAATCGTATATCTTGTAGGTCGTAGTGTGATGTGTAAAGTGCTAGGCGTTTTGCAGTGTTTTGCGCGGTCCGGGGTCGTGTAGCCTCGTTTTCATTTTTTTCGCCGGCCATTTTTTTCCTTGCTTAGGTGATTTTCGAGTGCCCAAAATCGTCTAAATCGAGATAAATTCGCATTCCACCTCACTCACAGACGTCCTGGCTGTTGCCCCATGCTGTCTGCGATATTTTGTAATTTTTTGGGGTGTATTTAGTGTGTTTTTCAAGTTTGTTATTCGGCCGCTAATCTTGTAAATTTTTGCGTCTCGTATCTTTTATTTTCTAAGTCCAGCGTCTAATTTTTTTTTTCTAAGTCCCGCATAACGTCTCGCCTCGCGAGGCTTGCATTGGCTAAGTGCTACGGTTTAACGGCTTGTCTTGTTTTGCAAGGCTCGCAGCGATGAGCGCCTTTAGCGCTCATTGGCTAAGTCCTACGCGTTAACAGCTCGTCTCGCTTCGCAAGGCTCGCAAGCATTGGGGACCTGCGCCGCTCATCGCCTAACTCATATGCACCTCGCATAGGGTGACGACATCTCGCAGTTTGACAACCATTATATGTGATAATTATTAACAAATGTCAGTCCAGAATCCCTTTTGGGGCAGTTTCATTGTGTATACATACACCAGACTAAAATGTTTCCAACTTCATCAGTTTAGCAACAATTTAGAACTTGACTTTTAACCTCTATCTGTTGGTGCAGAACACAACTTGGAGACTTTTTAAAGCTGATAAAAATATATATTTTTAAATATACCTGTTGTGGCTCTCTGTAAGGCAGGCTCAATTTCAGTGGGTTGTTTATTTCGAGCAATAGTTATTACTGTTAAGTAAAGAAAAGAAAAAAAACATTTGTACCATTCCTTTATTTTACATGTTTGGTTCCAATGGAGTAGCAAAGTTAAGGTCATGGCGCATGGTAACTGGTGCTGTGGATTTTCAGTTTGTGTCTACTGTGACCAGTCTACCTCTCCTACACTTCTGGTAATAAGAGATGTCTCCTCACATAGTATTATACTCAATGAGCATGTGTGCAAAATAGGGGATTCATACTTTTTTTTAAATCTTATTATCTCCTGATATGGTATAACAGGGAAATGATACACTATATATAAATTGTATACATAAAACACTTTTGCTGCCTGAAGATAACTTGGCTACTAAAGTTTCAATAGAATGCATGCACTTCGTAGCAAGGAAAGTTCAGGTACATTGTATTTAACTTGGTATTGATTAATTTTCAGTCTCCATTGTTTTCAGCTTGTTAATAAATGCAAAATATTACAGAATAAAAAATATATATATACCGGCATATATATTTCCAATTTTGAGACTAAGAGAATAAATAAGCAGGGGAAAAGTCATAAGAGGCTTTAAAGCCACACTAAATTAAAAAAAAATGTTTTCTTACTTAAATATTTATGTTTTAACCATTACATACATATATCATTACTTACAAATACATAACAAATTTAGATAAACCGAATTACAAAATCATTACATTGGTCATTTAAAGGGACAGTGTAAGGCCAGGTAAAGGGCTGTGTGTATCTAGATCGCCACATTAGTTTAACGAATGCATGTTTATAAAAAAAATAAAGACATATTTTAGTTATATGGCTTTACAATTAATGCTAACCTGTCTGAGGTGCTGGTCTGTCTCCACCTCCCTACTGTCACATTACCCATTTCGTTTGTCTGGAAGGTATTAAAATAATTAACTAGAAGTTGTTTTATTATTCAAGAGTGGTGACTTAGGCGTTGCTTTGATTTTGTAGGATTGATAACATTTAATTACACTGGTCCCTTAACAATTATGCCTCCTTCACTGTGCATGTTCTCAGTAAAGAGTTACTGTTTTTGACAAATGTGGTGCAGCTTTAAATGGTATATTCTGGCGCATTTGTTTATTATAATTACCCAGTGTTTGGAAAAATAAGGGGACAAAAAAAAAAATTGTGACATCAGTATGGCATTAGGTGGGGTCATGGTTAGACATGCATACAGCACAGGGGAAAATAAGTCACAACTTCTGAATAATTAAGCAGCTGCTGGGTGACTTCAATGGCTTCCAGGAAATCGATTTGAGTCACGGACAGGAGCAAGGTAGAGATACACCCAGTTGATCAGGAAGATAACATTAATTCTTAAACCATTTTATTTACAGATGGCTTTATTGCTGACTTTATAAAGTTAACACACTAATGACATGATTGACAGACAGGCCTCCTCACATGAAAAGGACTGGGTTGTATTTGAAAGTAATATGCATCAATAAAGAGTGTGGTCTGTTTTGAATATGCATAACCAAAATATTTATTTCATTCTGGCCTCCACATGAAAATATATTTGTCATTTTATTAGGCTGGTTTATATCCTGATGTTCCTACTGGTCCTATTCTAAGGGATATTTGATTGTTCCTGTATCCTGAGGTCTGGGCTGACTATACAGGCTGGACACGGAGATTAACCCTAAATCCACAACCTAGAGCAATAATTGTGGCAGCAAGGAGGTGGTGTGGGGTGGCATGTGGCCCCTAATCTCTGGGTCGTGACAGTTGGTTGGCAGTGGTGATCTCGGTGCAGTGACCAGCAGAAAGATGGCTACCTACAAGGACATGATGGAAGAACTAAGGCCAGAGAATGAGCACTGGAGAGGGGAGGACACATTGGAGGCAGGTGATAATGTTGTGCAGGTCACTGCAGTCCCAGTCTTTGGCCCCAGGTTATCTGCAGCTGAGAAGAACAAGGTATCCAGGAGGTTTCAGATGTGGAGGGATGTTATGCCAGATCTAACAATGGATCAGTCGGAGACCCTCCGGACGTAAATAGTGTAGGAAATCCAGTGGGAAATGAGAAGGGTACTTAACTGACCTTCCACAGTACCTGTGGAAGTTTTATCCCAAGTGGAGGCAGAAACCTTTGGCACACTTGGAGGAGACAGAGAGGAGGAGAGCCAAGTGACAGAGGAGGTGGACGACTGGCCCTTCTAAAGCAATGGATGGCATTTCTTGGATTGTGTCAGGACCATGAGCTGTCAGGCTGGCTGGAGGAAATAGTATGGACAGAGATTGCCCTGGAGGATAAATATGTCAAGTGGGCAAAATCTGTTGGTGCCCCCAGATGGGATCCCTATTTTCAGTAGGTGATGGAATGGCTCTGGGAAATAGTGTATGGGCTTCCTGAATGTGGCCTGGTGATTGTAAAGAGGTAGAATAACTTGTTTGTTAAAGGCTTTCAGGGGCCAGGACTAGTACCATGGTCCCAGGAGGCACATTTGCGGACACCCCTGATTCAGCCACAGCTGCAGTTAAAGGCTGACTATGTAGAGTTGCTGGAGAAGACATCTCTGGAGAGGTTTTGTCAGTCGAACAGGGATGAAGATGACCTGCCAGGGTCCCAGGAAGTGTTGGGAGCCCAGGATGAATAATTATGGGTAAATACCAGAAGCAGTGGACTCTGAGTTCCAGACAGTAATAGCAGGCCAAGGAGGGAGCCACCATGCTCTCGGATTCTGGAAGGAATCAAAAGGGGACTGTGAACCAGTAACAGGGCCCCAGTGGATAACTACTGTCCAGGGGTCAGCCATAAATCAAGTAGCAGTAGGAGAGAGCGTGTGATCCTGACCAAGAACAACCTGATCAGGGATCCAGATGTTGAGCGCATTGTGCCCAGACAATGGTGTCAGAGAAAAGGAAACAGGACCAGCTATTCGAGGTTATATCCCAAGAAATGGAGCCTCCTGTTCAGAACACAATGTGGTGCTAAGGTCCAGACCCGGCAGTTATTTTCTTCTTTGGAAATATTATTTATTGGGCACCCAAGGAAATTGTTTTCTCTATTGGATGGGAAGGGAGGGGCATTGGCCCTGGCTTTTGGGGGGTGGTTTGGTGCTGCTACAGTGGAAACTGCCACTGGGACTGGTTACCCCCCGGTAATTGTGGGGTTGATTGAGCGAGCAAGAAGACCAGTGGACACCCTTGAACTCAGAAATAGGTCAGGGGAGCAGACCTGGAAAGGGGGACTGGGTTACCCACTTGTGGTCTCATAGGCCCAGGGACTGTTTCAGACACCACAGCACAGCTGTTGGGACTGGCTGTGAGTGGGGGGTAGGTTGTTATGGGAAATGACTGTCCCAAGGAGGAACCCTTTGCCGGAAAATGCCAGTCAGGATCCCCCAGGACCCTGTTTCCCTGTTCCCTCAGAGAACGTGGCTATGGATACCATAAGGAAGAAATTGTAACCCCACATTTTGGCTCCTGGGACCTGGCACTGCCTTGGATTCAGTAGGCGGGGCAATTTCACTACTCCAATCAGGGAGGGTTGCACTGGGAAGGGATTATTGTAAGTACCTGCTAGCTGTGACTAACAGTAAGGGCTCCCCAGGACACTGTTGCCATGTGGTCCCCAAAGAAAAGATGTTGGCCCCTGACCCACAGGGAGCATTTACCATGGCAGGGGAGGCAGCTTGGCAATTGCACCATGGAAGCTATGCCCAAAGTTGTGTGCCCCCTGGAATTTGGGAAACTGTGTGGAATGTGGGGTACCCACAACCACATCATCCACATAAGTGAGAACAGTGTAGCTAGGAAGTCATCCAACATGATCACTTCCTAGGCCAGACTAGAAAAAAAAGGGAAAAAAAGGACCTGAATCATGGACTCATATTGTTCATATTTCAATGGGCATGAGACTTGCTAAGGAATGTGAAAAGTTTTTTGTATGGGAAATATTTTAAAGAAAAACGATGTGTGCTCAGAATGCGCTCTGTGCTAGTGACTTGCTTAATATTACTGATTGAAGGGATGTATTTCATGCATGAGCTAGAAGAATTTATAAAGTAATGCAACTTATTTCAACAGGGTCTTAAGAATTAACTGACTGAGGGGTTTGTAGAGGTCCAATAGCGTGCAGCTTTCCTGGCAAGGGAAAGCCAAATAAATGAAACTAATGTGCTAATTACCCTTACAGGACTAGAGGCAGGAAGGAAGATTGCAACTAGTCATACTCCCGTATACTTACCATACTAGTGCCATGACTGAAAAACTGGCCTCCTCACATTAAAAGGACTGGGTTGTATATAAAAGTGATTTGCATCAATAAAGGGTGCAGTCTGTTTGAATACGCATAAACACAGTGTGTATTTCATTCTGGCCTCCATGTAGAAAGATCTTTTGTTATTTTATTAAGCTGGCTTATATCCTGATGTTCTTGCTGGTCCTATTCTAAGTAACCTTTGCCTGTTCCTGTATCCTGAGGACTGGTTGTTCCTGAGGCTGGATGCCGAGATTAACCCTAAGTGCACAGGATTTCCTGTGAAAGCAAGCAGGTGGTGTGGGGTGGCACGTGGAACTTAATCTCTGGGTCGTGATATTTATATCTCATCACACTTACGGTGGGCTGAAGGGTGATAGAAGCGGTCCACCATACAGATTACAGAAGTAGTGCATTTGTAATTTAATTTGAATGTCTAAAAGATAAGTTAATTAACTTATTTCCTGCTCATGTTTCCCAAAAATACAGACATTGCACTGCACTCTGAGACACTGGGCAGGGACATGCAAATGAGACCACAATGTACTCTCACTCTATTAATCCAAAATCACTATATACATGGGTGATGAGCAGTAGTAACAGCAAAACAGTGATGTCTATGGGTAGGTTTCCTTGTTTATGCATAATCCATTCTGTGCTGTGCTTTAAGCTGTGTAATACAGCGAGCACATGCTTAAAAGGATCCATGTATATAGTGGTTTTGTATTAATAGAGTGAGAGTACATTGTGGTCTCATTTGCATGTCTCTGCCCAGTGTCTCAGATTGCAGTGCAGTGTACTCTGTACAATGGTGGGCTTCTATCACTCTTCAGCCCACCATATGTGTAATAGTGAACTATTCTCTACAAAAAAATCTACCACACAAACCCGGAACCAGCCTCACACTTATGAGCGACAGTAACCTTACACACCTTCATAGCCGAAGTTCACCTCTGACATCATGGTGCCGTGTGTCCAGTCACGGTACACTTTAGTGAGGAGAGAGAGGGAGTAGTGAAGAGATGAGTTAGACGTGTGGAAAGGGGCACTAGTGTGGAGATGAGGGAGTAACAGGGCAAGTAGTGGCAGCAGTGGGAGTTCTGGGCAAGCTAGGAGTGTAATAAATGTTGAGGGATGCCCCGCAGCTGCAGGCATGCTCAGTTTAAATATAGAGATGGAGGGGTCTGAAGGATGTCTGTTCTGTAAAGCACCAATATGACGACTGCCGATGCAAAGTCAGGCGAAAGATGTCCAAAGAGGCCAGAGCTGCAAAAGCTGTGGGTGGTGCCCCACCAATGACTGTCCATTTGAATGAGGAGGAGAGGATGCTGAGGAACTGGATTGCCCCAGCAAGAAATTGAAGGTTTGTTGTTTCTTTCTTACTGTGAAATGTTGTATATATGAAAAATTATATTATTATTTTAGCAACATGGAAATTGTTAATTTATATTTTTATATGAAGCTTTGCTGCTAAATAGTCTGGCCTGGTGGACATACAGCAGCCAGGCACCATGCCAGGTAAATGTCATATACACGATCATCCCCTCACATACCCAAACATGTACACCACATACACAAAGATAACAGACACCCAATGTAAATACTGCCGACCAATGAAAGGGATATGTAAGATTCCTGGATTTAAACTAAGAATATAATATACCTTTGTGTCCTAATATTTAGAGATTACCACCTTACACTGAGAATCATTTTTTTTTTAAAGAACTAAAGTAAATTAAAATCCAGAACATAGTCCCTGTGTGCCCACTGCAGTGTATGCAGAAACATACTCTCTAGGGCTTGGTGTACAGTGTAGAGTCCTAGCCTATTACAGGGACCATGTCTCAGCAGCATGCTACTAACTTTTGCAGAGAGGTGGCCACAGATTGGTTAGTATGACAGACTGCACAGTAAGTTCAGTAAAGTATGTGTCTTCACGAGCTGCAGAGGGCAGACCCCAGCAGGACCTATTGGTTTGATATAAGCAAGTACAAATACATCTTATAATATAGAAATACTCATCAAGTACATCAATGATAATTGCTAGCAAACACAAACTCCACACCTGAACAGTCAGCTGCACATCAACAGCCTGGCCCCTTTTCGTCTCCCTCCCGCTTCAATGCCTCCACCGCTCATCGTTTGCGAAGAGAGGCGAGCTGTTAACGCGTAGCACTTAGCCTATGCGAGCCTCGCAAAGCGAGACGAGACGATATGTGAGATTTAGAAAACAAAAGATATGAGACGCAAAAAACTACGAGATTAGCAGCCAAACAATAAACACACTAAATACACCCCAAAAAATTACAAAAACATCACAGACAGCATGGGGCAACAGCCAGGACGTGGTGGAAAGAGAACTTAACTCGATTTATACGATTTTCGCAACACAAAAGTCGCCTAAGCGGGGGGAAAATGTCAGCCGAAAAAAATGAAACCGAGGCTACACGACCCTGGACCACAACACTGCAGAACGCGTAGCACTTTACATGGGGCAACAGCCAGGACGTGGTGGAAAGAGAATTTAACTCGATTTATACGATTTTCGCCACACAAAAGTCGCCTAAGCGGGGGGGGGGGGGGGGGGGAATGGCCGCCGAAAAAAATGAAAACGAGGCTACTCGACCCTGGACCACGACACTGCAGAACGCGTAGCACTTTACACATCACACTACGACCTACAAAATACACTATTACAAAAGCCGGAAAATGCTCACGAGACGCGTACCACATTAATAACATTACGACTATACAATCCCGCTTTACACAATAAACCAACGGCTTTACCTCGCGCACGCAGCTTATTTAGAATGCACACTTCAAACATTCATTACACTTTATAAGCAGGGGACTAACACTCAAAATGTATATTCTATGCAGATGCAAAATACAAACTGATTGTTAGCTCTTCAGCCTATTGCTTGCTGCATATATCAATTATAAATAAAGTATATTAATTGATTTAAGAAATCATTCAATATTACTTAATTACATATACATAGAAATATATATATCTTTCTCAGAGGACCAAAAGTACACGACACAAGATGCTCGCAATGAGCGCCAAAGGCGCTCATTGCGAGGCATGCAATGATCGCCAAAGGTGCTCAGCTAAAGCCTCGCAATGAGCGCCGAAGGTCCTCACAGTACAAAACGTTTTCAATTATGTGTCAAACAGCATTCCCATGGCTTCAAATCTTATTGCCCCGTAATTTTTGACGGGCAAGTCGCTAGTACGTTAATATTTTGAACAACAAAAAGTGAAAGTGATGTTAGGTCTTATAATTAACTTGTCCATCAAAAATGACAGGGGAATTAAATTTGAAGCCATGGAATGCTGTTTGCCATACAATGTAAAGCTTTTGCTCCTCTGAGGACCTTCGGCGTTCATTGCGAGCCACTCACCTCGTGTACTTCAATTTTCCTGCTTTGCAACGATCACCTTCGTCGCTCATCGCAAAGCCAGATATATAAGGACATTGTAAAATATAAAATGTAATTATTACAGTGAATTAATAAATTAATATACTTTACCTATTTATATTTAATATGCAGCAATCAATATCCTGAAGAGTTAACAATCTCTTTGGATTTTCCTGCAACTGAAAATTTACAGTTGGACTGTTGATCACCTGTGGAGAAAGTGTCAGCAATGTGCCAAGTGAGCAGTGTAAATAGGCTGAGCGTGCAAGGCCAAACCATTTGTATAGGCATGTAAATCACCATTTTAGAATAGTAATGTTATTATTTGCAAGTTAGTCTTGTAAAATGGTGGCGATAGTCTATGTCTTATGCGCCTCGCATTTTCCGTCCTTCCTAATAGTGTATTTTTGTACCTCGTAAGTCCCTGTCAAAGTCGTACGTCCCTGGCTGTGTTTTGCCCGATTTGGGGTCGTGTAGCCTCATTTTCAGGCGCCATTTTTTTTTCTTGCTTAACAGATTTTTGAGTGCCGAAACTCTGCATATTCGGCTTAAATTCACGTGCAACCTCACTCCCAGACGTCCTGGCTGTCCCCGCGTGCTATATGTTAGTGCGTTTTTAAATTTTTATTGGGTTTCTTTGTGTTTTTGGATTTGCGCATTTTGGCCGTTAAGGGTCTATTTTTCCCTTGGCTAAGAGATTGCAAGGTAGATTTTTTTTTAAGTTCCGCGTTCCTCAACTGCTTGCAGCCTAATATAATTGCGCGTTTCCTAACTGCTTGGAGTCTAAGTCCTGCGTGTTTCAATGCCTCAACTGCTCCCCACTCAGAGCTTCTGCGTGTTTTAATGCCTCAACTGCTCGCTTCACGAGGCTCGCAGGGTGGTGCTCATCATCTAATTGCTCCAAGCTAAAAGAAAATAATGTATAATTAGTTTAATTTGAGATGTTAAGTTTGTTTTTTAAATTTTTTATTATCAACAGTTTGTTTATATGTGCTTGTAGTTAATTGTAGCGGTACTTTCTTTGTATTGTTAAATAACTGTTTTTCTTATTTTGGATATGATCGCAATGTTTTTAGCATTATCCTGTTTTGTGTCTACCACTTTTGCTATGCTAATTTAGGCTTCTTTGTAGGGCTTATAGCTTCTTAAACAGTAAAGAAGAATATTAATTTACTTTGCTATGTGTTTGTGTGATTTTTGGTACAATCCTATTTTGTGTCTACCATATGTTGCATACTTTATTTGCTTAATAAGTCTTTTTTTATGAAGGTTAAATGTTTTTGTACAGTGAAATTGAATGTTTTTGCTATTTTGGATATGATGGCAATGTTTTTAGCATTATCCTGTTTTGTTTCCACCACTTTTGGTATGCTTATTTAGGCTTCTTTGTAAGGCTTATAGCTTCTTAAACAGTAAAGAAGAATATTAATTTACTTTTCTATGTGTTTCTGTGAATTTTGGTTCAATCCTGTTTTGTGTCCACCATATTTTGTCTACTTAATTTGTTTAATTAATGTTCTTTATGAGTATTCAATCATGTTGGACAGTACAAATCAATGTTAATTGCCTTTTCTATATCATGTTGTGCTTTTTTTTTTTTATCCTGTTTTGTGTTCACCACTTTTTGGTTGCTGCATTTGGCTTGTGGGTGATGATTGTAGGTTATTTTACAGTAAAGAGGAGGAATACTTTTGTTTTATGTATGTTGCTAATGTTTCAGATGCTATCCTGTTTTGTGGCCTCCTCTTTTTTTTTTTGGTTTCTGTGAAACTGTCTGTCTTTCTAAATTGTATAGGTCTTTGTGAAGTTTGTTGAACTGTGTTTTGTTCCTTATTCAATTTATATGTGTAACGGAACCCATCACTGTTTTACCCTGTTTTATGGTTATTTAATTATTATGGTTAAAATATGATCCTACTGTTGTACTGTATGTATGTTGGTTTATGCTCTGCAGAATATTAGCCCAGACTATTGCAGACCTTGGCATAATAGATAATCCTATTACAAGGGCTCCTCATAAGCAAGAGAGGTCCATTGTGTGAAGTGTTCACATTGTGAAGATGGAACAAAGGGAAGGATGATCTAATCAATGTCTGATTGTATCAAAGTAGCCAGGTAGCCTCAGGGAGGTGTGACCCACCTATTGTCCCTCTATGTGTATTGTGTGGCCAACTATGGGGGATGTGTATTGCCTGTGGGAAGAGATGTGTATATATATTTCTGCACATAACAAAATAAAGTCAGTATTCTTTGACTCCCAGTTGAGTGTCGTCCAATATGGGAGGTTAGGGATGGTAAGACTGTAGTGCTTCTTGGATATTTTACCGTATACCAGCGGAGATATTGGATTCGTGTTCCAACTCTGTTACAATATGTATTTTTTTGTTTCTACTTGTTATACTTTACCTTGATTGAAGTGTTGTTCTTGTCCGAATGACAGAGGGTCCCTTCCTGCCAATCGTAATCCGCCGGTCTTCTTGTAGTGTCTGTTTGAAAAATAAAGTGAAATGGTTAATTGTATATTTCTTCTTTTTGATTTAGCAAAGCATGGTCTTTTTCTGCATGTAATGTATTTTTCTATCTTACCTCTTCTTCTTTCTTTGTGTTCTTTAAAAGGGATTCTCGTTCACAGTCCACGGTGCAAATTCTTGAGTGACGCTGTTGATGCAGAGTCTGTTTGAATAGTAAAAAAAGGGCAAAGATTCAGCTTTAGGTTACATATGTATTAGTGTCATATTATTTTTTGCTATGAGTTGCAGTAAATTAATGTCATTTAAATATACTTGTTTAATTAGTTTAATTTAACATTAGTTTGTTTTAGGTCCTACACACATAAATGTGTGTGTGACATGTCACTATACATGAATCACATTTTCATAGTTAAAGTTTTTTTGTTTTTTTTATAACATAAATTTTATTGAGAAGTTCTGGAATTGCAGTGACAAAACAAAAAGAAAAATGAAAAACATAGTCCACATGTTGTCTTATAACTAACATCATATTGCTAATATATTAAAACCATTCCATTTAAATAAAAACTCCATTCCAACTCTTTTTCTTTTTTTTTGTGATTCTGTCCAAAAATATTCACACTAGTTTCTTAATACTCAGCAATATATACAGCTTATAAAGTCACATTGCTCAAATTGCAGTAATTCACATTTCCATGGATGAACCTGAGCAGCAGGAGATATGTTAAAAGAAGATAAAATAGAAAAAAAAAAAAAAAAACAAGTGACATTATATAACACCTATGATGGGGTGTCATCCCCCATTAATTCCCTGCTCAGCCAATCTTAAGGTAGCCATCTTCCCCCCCTGTACCTTTGGCGTACTGAAGAAATATCTCTCCGGGACCTCTCACCACTTCTCCCCGTCCGCTCCACACTCCACTCCCCAGCCGCACATCAGGAATGGCTTCTTTAATGTGTTCCCTTAACTTAGTTATTATATATTACTGTCTGTGAATAGAATCCAGGGTTCCCAAACCTCCAGGAAGCAGTGATGTGTATCTGATATGATATGGGTCATCCGCTCATTAATGCAAATAAAGTTTATTTTGTTTGTTACATCATGGAAATTAATATCCCTACTCTTCCATCGTCTTGCGATGGTGTTCTTAGCTGCTAGAAATATCAGTTGGGCCAGTTTATTCCCCTCCCTTCCCAATTTTGAGAAGCGTGCTCCCAGGAGACAGACTGCTATTGATGGTTGGAGTGGGGTTTTGAGTATTAGCGAAATTAGATTGGTCGTCTCAGACCAAATTTTAAATACCTTAGGACAACTCCACCAAGTATGAATGAAGTCTCCCCTTCCGTGACACCCCCTAAAACATCTATCTGAGTTTGTTTGGGATATCTTATTTAGTCGAACTGGAGTTGTATATGCCCGATGTAAAATCTTAAGGGAGGTTTCTAATAAACTATAATTAAGTGAACCCTTAGATAGGTTCGTTAAGGATTCAGCCCATTTATTCCCATCCCAAATTTGCCCTAGGTCCAACTCCCACCTCGATACAAAGGAAGGCCTCCAAGTGCTTGGTGAACTATTGAAGATTTGGTATATTGACCCCAAGATTCCTTTGGACAGGGCCTCACTCTTACACGCCACCGACATCCAAGTTTCCCTCGGGGGTAATTAAAGTGTTCCCGGTGTGGAACCTCGAAGTTCCTAATCATGGATTCTGAAGTTCTCATAATGCCTCCCTCAAACCAAGCCCCCAGCTTATCCAGACCATGCGAAGTCCAATATTCCTTGGACTCTGCAGTGATGGTGGTTAATAATCAGGGCGATGTAAAGATCGATGTGAGGGGAGAAACCGGGTAAGTCAGTTTGTATTTCCTCCTAGCCCAGATCCAAACTCTCAGTGTAAACTTAGTTATGGGGTTCTGTATTCTAGAGTAAAAAGCGCTTGCACCTGGAGCCCACAGGATAATACCCCACGTAAGCGGGGCCATCTGCAACTCCTCTACAAAGACCCAGTTTGGTTGAAGTGGAATGGAGTGAGCTAGTGGGATAGAGGCAAGCTGGGCTGCTCTGAAGTAACTCAGGAAATTAGGGCAAGATAGGCCCCCTTGGATTTATGTACGTACATCGTTTTTCTCGCTATCTTAGGGGGTCTATTTCTCCATATGAACTTAAACACTTGGGTCTGGAAGCGGGCCAATTCCGTATTTTTTATCTGGATTGGCAGCGTCCTGGCAAGATAGAGCAGCCTCGGCAAAATATTCATTTTAACCGTGACTACTCTACCCGTCCATGAGATATGTCGGTTTGTCCAATTTTCCAGGTCTCGCCGCAGAGCCCTATAGAGAGGTGGATAGTTAGCTTTATACAAATTAGTTGATGAGTTGGTCAAATTAATGAGTTGGTCAAATTAATTCCTAGATATTTGATGTGTGAGGGGGGCCATATAAATTTGTGTACTCCCTTCAGGTGATTCAAAATATCCAAAGGGATCCCAACACTCAAAGCTTCTGTCTTGTCCTGGTTTAACCTCAGGCCTGACGCATTGCTAAAGACTCCTATCGTGTCCATCAGGGCGCCTACAGAAGAGCTAGGGTTCGAAAGGGTGCAAAGCAGGTCATCAGCAAACAAGGAGCATTTTAGTTGCTGGTGTCCCACCCGCACCCCCTCTATAGAGGAGTTAACTCTGATCGCCTGAGCCAAAGGCTCAATGGCCAGAGCAAAGAGAAGAGGAGACAATGGGCAGCCCTGTCTCGTACCTCTCTCGATTTTAATACAGGCCGTATGAGAACCAGGCAATTTTAGTGTGGCCCTGGGGAGTGTATAATAAGTACGCAGCAGGTTTAAGAAGTTTCCTCTGAACCCAAACTTATCCAAAGTGGCAAATAGGAAGGGCCATTCCAGGGTATCGAACGCCTTTTCGATGTCCAATGCGAGTAGGCACACAGGGAGACCCCTAGCCCTGGCCAAATGAATGACATTTAAAGTCCTCCTGATGTTATCACTAGTCTGCCTGTTTGGAATAAAGCCTGATTGGTCCTTATGTATTAAGGCGGGTAGGAAGATCGAGATCCTCTGGGAGAAAATTTTGGCCAGCAGTTTGACGTCCCCATTAAGAAGCGAGATTGGTCTATAATTTTTAGCTTCCTTTGGATCCCGGCCCTCCTTGGAGAAGAGCATCAAGTCTGCATGATTCAGCTCTGGGGGAGTTGTCTCTCCTCTTAGAATTGAATTGAAGAGACTACACAAATGGGGGGCCAGTATGTCCGAGAACTTTTTGTAATAGATGTTAGTGAACCCCTCCGGACTGGGGGACTTCCCTAGCTTCAGTTCTTTAATGGCATCTAAAATTTCTTTGACCGTCACATCTTTATTCAAATTTTGTAAGTCCAGGGGTGAAATTTGGGGCAAATCAAGGGAGTTTAGGTAGGAATGAATAACATTTTCTGAGGCCAATTTCTAAGTGGAGTAAATATTTTGATAAAAGTCCCTAAAGACCTCCTGGATTTCATTTTGGCTGTAGGTGAGATCGCCTTTCCTATTTTTGATTTGGGATACCCTGGCTTGAGCATATTTAGATTTTAAGCTCCTTGCTAGTAGCTTGTCAGGTTTATTCGCCTTAGCATAAAACAAATGTTGAGTCCTCCTTAATGCCTTATCCGTTTTTATGGTCAAAATGCTATCCAGCTCTAGCCTGGCCTTATCTATCTGTTTCCTTAAAGCTATCGAGGGAGAAAGCTGATGTTGCCGCTCCAATTGAGATAGTTTCCCTTTTCTTTTAGCCTGTTCTGTTTTCTGAATTGGGAGGCTAGCTTGATAAACACCCCCCTTATGTAGGCTTTGTGCGCCATCCAGACCCAACCCGCCCCTGTCTCCCCACCCGCATTGGACTCAAAAAATTCCACCAACTCCCTCTCAGTTTGCTCCTGGAATCTGGATTGCGAAACTAAGTATTCATTAAGTCTCCAGGTATAGGGCATCCGAAATTGAACTCCCAGGTCTACCTCTAGTGTGACCGCCGCGTGGTCCGACCAGGTGCACGGAACAATAGCCGCTTTGTTTGAGCTGTCTAGAAGCGAATTACATATATATATTGTGTCTATACGGGAATAAGTCCCGTGTGTGGGGGAATAAAAAGTATAGTCCCTTCCTCTGGGGTGCAGACCTCTCCAGGCGTCAACCAGATCTAAGGTTTTTTTTTTTTTTAAATGTCATTGAAATATACTTGTTTAATTAGTTTGGGTTAAGATTAGTTTGTTGTAGGGGCTACACACATAAATGTGCGTGTCACATGTCACTATACATGAATCACATTTTCATAGTTAAAGTTGTTGTTTTTTTGTCCTGTCTTGATAATAAAATGTAATATATTATAGCTTACCTCTCAGTTGAAATTTGCACAATGTAAAGTAGGAAATTAGGAAACAATTCTCTTCTCCAGTAACAGCAGCAGTTAACTATCCAGTCACTCCGTTCATCACCTGAGTAGAAATGTAGAATTTTCTGGAAAGTAGGCAGTATTTATAAACTTTCAAGTGCCTCAGACCGTTAGAACGCAATACGCATGCGCTATTTGCAATCCAGCTTACAATTTGCGTTCCATCCGCCATTTTATGCGTAGTAGTTTTCAAAATGGTGGTTAATATCAGTGTGGTACGTGCCGCATAGTATGTGTTTCAGTTTTGCGAGTCACTGTAGTATAGTTACGTCTGTAGCCTCGTTTTCGTTTTGTTCGGCGGCCCTTTTTTCTCTCGCTTAGGTGATTTTCGGCAGTTTAAACTCATTTTTTTGGACTTCAATGGACGTGTAAATTAACTTTTCGAGGTGCCGGATGCCCCCCTTGCTGTAAGTAAGCTTTTTATGTGTTCGTTGTGTTTATTTCTTGTGTTTCTGATTTTTACATGCGCGCCGTTTTCGGACGGGTTTTGCGTGTTGGGAATGGGTCGTTTAGCTGCCGTATTTTTTTGCGAGGTGACGCAGTTGTTTTTTTTCTAAGTCGTTTTCTAAGTCGTGCGTGTGTTAACCTCGTGTGAGGCGCCTTTGAGTTTTTTTTCTAAGTCGTGCGTGTGTGTGTGTTAGCCGACGTTGGATCTTCCACCACCGCAAATGCGGCCCCTCGCTTCGTGAGGGTCCGCATTTGCGGACAAACACAGCCGACGTGGGATGCTCCACCACCGCAAATGCGGCCCCTCGCTTTGCGAGGGACGCAGTTCTTGCGGGCTCGATGCGCGAGCCCGCAAGTGTGAGCAGCGGCTCGTATGCTCACAACTGTATAAGTGATATATATATATATATATATATACTGTATATCACATAAATAACTTCAACTTGTACCCTTTATCCGCAAATCGGGCTCATAGTCTTGGAGTATCAACTTGTTAGATTATTAGCTTCATTAGTACCCTCCCCGGGGAGCCATTTGCCAAAGCCTATTTTTTTTTTTTTTATTACACATTGTATTTTCTCAAACTTATAACATTAATACAAAGAAACAAAAAAAAAAAAGGGGGGGAGAAGGAGTAGAAAAACAAAGGGGGAAGGGGGGGTGGGAATCATAAAGCGGTTCCTTTTTTTCCCCACAGATTAACCAAGTTGTAAAGATAGAGTCAAGTTTTTTTTACCTCTGTCCACCTCCTCCAGGGCCACCAGCTCCCCAAACCTCCTCCATTACTTAACAGCTTGTACTGGACTCCAGAGAAATACAAATCGGGATCCATTAACCATGGCGCCCAAATATCCCTAAACTTAGCAACTGAGTCCTCCAAGAGATGGGTTATTCGCTCATTAATCAAAATAAAATGTAACTTATTCTTGACTGCATGCAGGCTCAAGTTCGGGGACTTCCACTGCCGAGCAATGTGGCTTTTTGTGGCCAGGATCAAAAACTGCAGTAGCCGATTCTGATGAGATGTTAGTAGCAAGCTGGAAAGGCCCAGAAGGCCGACCTTAATGGACTTGTTTATTCTGAGTTTAAAGATTTTCGAGGCCAGCTCAAAAACTTCTGACCAAAGTCCCCTTACCTCAGTGCACACCCACCATATATGTAAAAATGTACCCGAGTCTCTAGAACCTCTGAAGCACCTAGCGTCTTGGGTCAGACCCCATTTAAAGAGTTTAACTGGTGTGTGATAAATTCTATTTAGGACCTTTATTGAGATCTCCAACACGCTATAGTTTAATGATCCTCTGGAAAGGCTGCGCCAGCTCTGTTCCCAAACCAAATGGTCTACAGTGTATCCCAGATCCTCTTCCCATAATTGCATATTTTTTGTATTTTGTGACAGTGTAGTCTAATTAAATGTATTATATAATAAGCTTATAATATTGCTCGACAGTGGAAGATCCCTACAAAATCTAACTAACCAATTGGTTTCCGGGGCTCCCAATGAACTTATACTGGAACATACAAAATGTTGTAATCTGCAGTAGGTGTAGTGCCCTAATAAGGGTAAGTTATATTTGTCTCTCATATATTCAAAGGTGGCCACCGCCCCCTCCTGATACCAGGCCCCAAAAGTCAGTAACCTCCTGGAGTTCCACCAATGTTTAGATGTTGGGGTTAGCTGAATATTTAAAAGTGGGTTAGGTATTATAGGGGATATGCTGGCTAAATGAGGGGCCAAATGATACTTGCGGGTCCCCCATGCCCATAACCCCAGTGAGTGCTTGATCATTGGATTCTTCACTGTCCCAAGGATATTACTTGGCTTGGGAAGCCATATAATGGTGTCCCATGAGTATGGGAGCATTTGCAAGTTTTCCATGAAAACCCACAGGGGGTGATGTTGAGAGGAGTGTGCTAGAGGGATAAAAGAGCTGTGCCGCTTTAGAATACAATTTAAAGTTGGGAAGCCCCCCTTTGGTTTTATTTTTGTACATGGTAGATTTGGGATTCCTTGAGGATTTGTAGTTCCATATGAACTTAAAGATTTGGTTTTGAAACCTCTCAAGGTACCTATAAACAATTGGGATCGGGAGTGTGCGGAAGTATAAAATCCGGGGTAGAATATTTATTTTAACCGCATTTATCCTGCCTAACCATGAAATTCTACCTTTTGTCCATCTCTGTAAATCTAATATTATTAGCTCCTTGTACAAGGGTAAATAATTAGTTTTATATAAGTCTGCTAGTTTACTGGTGATTGACACCCCTAAATACTTAATATGTGATGTAGGCCAGGAGAAATCAAAGTTTTGTTTAAGATATTGGATCTCTGGCTGAGAAAGTGCAATGCATAATGCTTCCGTTTTAGCCACATTTATTTTGAGTCCAGAGAGGTTTCCAAAATGAGTGAGAGTGCGTAGTAGCGCAGGGATAGAGGTGGCAGGTTTCGTGAGTGAGCCTAAAAAATCATCCGCAAAGAGGCTGCATTTGAAATGGTGCTGACCCATCTGGATCCCCTGAATATCTGGATTAGATCGTATAGATTGCGCTAGCGACTCTATCGCTAAGGTGAAGAGCAAGGGTGAGAGGGGGCAGCCCTGTCTGGTTCCACCTTTGTACCTCAATTTGCGCTATTGAGTCGCCTGGTAATTTTAACCTTGCTATGTCCCAATCGGGTCCATACATTGTTCCCCAAAGCCAAATTTAAATAGCACCGCTTTGAGGTAAGACTATTCTACAGTGTCAAAAGCGTTTTCTATATCTAGGGCCAATAGACAGGTTGGGGTGCGATTTTGGGACGCCCAAGAAACCGTTTGTCTGTAAGGAACAAAGCACACTTGCTCTTTATGAATGAGTCTGGGGAGGAATTGGGAGAATCTATTGGCCATCAGTTTTGCTCGAATTTTGAAATCTCCATTTAGGAGCGATATTGGGCAATCATGTTTACCTTCCAGGGGATCTCGTCCTTCCTTGGGGAAAAATATCATATCCGCCTGGTTTAATTCCTGGGGCATTTGATGGCCTTCTAGAATTTGGTTAAAAAGATGTGTTAAATGAGGGGCTAGAGTGTCAATATGTTTCTTATAATACAAATTAGTAAATCCATCCGGGCCCGGGGCCCTCCCACCCTTCAGGTTGATAATAGTCTTTCCAACTCTCGAATTAAGGCGTTCCCCCTCTTCCCGAGACAGAGTGGGCAAATCACAGGAATTCAGGAAGGCTAGTCTCTGCTGTTCTTGTTGGTGCTGGCGTGGGCAGGATGAGTAAATCTTCTGGAAAAATTCCAGGAAGGTTTGTTGTATAAGATTATGACTGGCCGTAACATTACCCGCCGGAGTTCTAATTCTAAAGATCTTTGACTGAGAAATCTTGCTTCTAAGTTTTTTGGCGTGTGGTTAGATAGTAATAGATCTAGCTCCAATCGAGTCTTCTCTATTTCTCTATATAAACGCTTCGAAGGATTTTGCTGATGCAATCTCACTAGATCACCCAATTCCTTTCGTAGGGATTCCTCCCTCAACTTGGACTGCTTTTTGAGTCGCCTTGCAATTTTAATAAGGGAGCCCCTTATAAAGGACTTGTGAACCACCCAGGTCCAACCCATGTCTGACTCCGGGGTGATATTGGTCGAAAAAAATAGCTCCCTGCTATTTTTCTGCTATTTGTCGTCCCATAGTCGTCCAGATCTTCTGCTATTTGTCGTCCCATTTGACAAAGTTCTTTCACTAAATCTTCAGCTATAGGGAGGTCTGCTTTTCTGGCCCATATCTACGGACACATTAGCCTGGGAATGGTCAGAACACACTACACTATCTACACTATCTGAAAATGAGCAGTCTATCAAGATGGTGTCTATTTGGGAATACGTGCCATGTACTGATGAATAAAAGGTGTACCCCCTCTCACCCTGATGCAGCAACCTCCATGCGTCCAAATGGTGCAGATCATTAAGTAATGCATCAATCTGCTTCAATTTATTTCAGTATTTGCCACCTCCATGCCGGCCCAATCTATCTAGATTAGGGTCCAGAACCAGATTAAGATCTCCCCCTAGCACAATCCTCCCCAGATCCACTGACTTTAGGTATTTGAGAAGATTTATAAATGATTTATGTGGTGCAGTAGTCTGCAAGTAAAATGAAACCAAAGATAATTTTGTACCCATCAGTGTACCTGTCAATACCACAAAATTGCCCTCTGAGTCTATTTTCCTATGTTCGATAACAAATGGAAAATGCTTATGAAGCAAAATAGCTACTCCCTCTCTTTTAGTAGGTTGGGTGGTAGCGACAAAAAAAGGGTATTCCTTATGTAAAAATGTGGGAAGTCTATTACGTGCAAAATGTGTTTCCTGTAGGAAAATCACATCTGGGTGTAGGGGTTTATAGGACAAAAAGGCCTTGCGTCTCAAACTGGGAGTTAAAACCCTGTGCATTATGTGAAACAAAGACAAAAGAGGTGTCTGTCATGATACCTCCACGAATATGAAGATGCTTTGCCAATCCCTGTTAAAATCTCTGTCTCCCCCTACTGCCCCATATACTGGAGATCTGACGGCCGGTGGAGTTGGCCCTGGAGAAGGCGGAGGAATTTTCTTTGTGTAGTCTGGTATCTGGAAAGAAAATAACACATACAACAAGGACATATAACATATAAACATAGCCGGTTAACAGATAAACCCTGACTTTTCCTCAGCCAATTACTTAAGGCACTTTCGTGTCAGGGGAGGAAAACGAAAAATCCCATTTTCCTACCAATCCCCTCTGCTGAGAAGGACATTTCCGACAGTTGGTTGTAGATATCTAAGATCTACTAAAAAGGAAAATACCCCTTCTGAGAGCCTATATCCAAGGATCCGACCCACATTTAGCCCTGTATCTGGAAACCCCATTGAAGACTCTTTAGCCACTGGACTCAGTGATCATTTAGTTCAATCACTCCTGTCTCTTGAACTCTGAACTGTAATACAAACATCATATCATGCTATAGTACATTGTAGAAGTTACTAGGTACCCTGTCGGGTGGTCTCAGAGATCTAATGACAGTTTGAGGTTACAAAGAATAGATAATTTTGCCCTGGCATCTTATCTCTTTTAGCCAAATGTTCACAGTTCCCATGTTGTAAGTCCAAGAATGTGTCCATGAGTTATAAAAGGAGTGGTCATGCTATCGAGAGCGTCCATCAGATCCATTACTCTTTCAAACCCCTACTTGTACGTCCTAATGTGCCATATCCTCTCTATAGTCCGATAGTATCTGTCCAGTTTAAATAATTGCTGAAGATCCTGGAGATGAAGTAGTGGATTCTAAATTTTGATCCTGATGCTTGCTTTGGCTCCTTGACCGTTGGACTTCTGACCATTGCCTTACTGGTCTAGGAGGCAAATTTGTTCCTTGAGGAATTTTAAGAGTGTCCTCTCTGGGTATGAGATTTAAATCTGAAAGAACTGCATTGCATTCGTCTAGGGTGTGAACAATATGATTAGTCGCCCCCACTTGGAATGATAAGCTGAAAGGGAACCCCCACCTGTATCTAATATCATTCTTGATCAAGATAAACAAGGCTGGTTTTAATTGCTTTCATTTTAGAAGAGTGAAGGGAGCCAGGTCAGCAAAGATCTGAATTTGGGCTCCATTCGGGCCGGTGATGGACTGTGTCTTCCGAGACGTTGCCCGGATCATATATCTCGTCCCCTGACGGAGAAATCGAGCTATGACATCTTTTGCTTGCTCAGATGAATTGGGACCCCCAGGGCCTTGTGCGCCCTTTCAATCTCCCAGGAGTCTTGAGGGAGGTGCGGTAGAATATTGTGGATAACTGCTTTCAAGTATATTTTCAGATCTCCAACTGATTTTGATATCCATCTGAATCTTATATTATTGCGTCTGGCCCTGTTTTCTAGGTCTTCCAATTTATTCTCTAATGTAATAATATGGGCACAGTTCTGGGTAACATCCAAACGGTCTTTCTGTTGGGTATCCACAATCTGATCAGTTATTGTTTCTAGTACATGGGTGTGATGCCCAAGATCTTGTAAATCCTGCCTTATCTCTTTCACAGCCTTGTCGAAATGAGATCTAAGTAGGTTATTAAAATCAGGCAGAGAAATGTCTGACAATTTTGTAGGCTGTTTTGCATGTGGATTATCCTCTTCTATGTCTGAGCCCTCTGAAGAACCAATTATGGAGATATGCGGGGAGGCTTGGGTTTGTTGGTGTGCCTTAAAATGTTGCTGAATACTACTTGAGGGTAAATTGCGCTTTGATTTGCCCAACTTTATGTCCAGGTTAGAAAGACCGTAATTTTAGGAATGTGTGCCAGATATTTAACTTCTCAGAGATGTTTCAATAATATCACGTGATCCCAGGTGGGAGCTCCCTCCAGTCTAAGATTATCTGTTCACAGCATCCGCAAGTCTATTAGGTCGATCCTGGTGGCCCGTGGGGGGATTACTACTTAGTGAGTTTCATTTGCAGAATTAAACTGCTACATCTGGGCTGTGATCTCTAGCAATTGACCTGCCAGGTATATACACATGCTTAGACGTCGCCACAACGGCAGACACTGCACAACAGTCCAGGAAACAAAATTTCCCCGTATTCAAGAGAGTTGCAATATATGGTGAACAGGTAAATAATAGCCGTGGTCCTGTCTTATACCTGACAGTTATCCGAAAATTGTGGTTCCGTGAAAGTTTATGTGTTGGCTTACACTTAATATCTTATAATGTTCCTGGCTCAATGAAAGGGTGTACACCTCCACTGTGGTTGATATTCAAGTTGAAACTATGTGATACCGCCAGTGGCCACATGGTGGCAGTCTGCCATCATAGTTACATAGTTACATAGGCCCTCATTCTATTATCGGACATAAATCGGCCGCAAAGCTGCGATTCCTTGCGGGGCTCCCGTTACCTTGCAATTCAAATAGACGGCGCCGCAAGGATATCCCCTTACAGCCGGCCGCATATCTTGCAACCGGCCGTAAGCTCAGAAATCTTTAAAAGCAAATATAAATAAAAGATGGCACTGTAAAGCTCTGTAAATGCTAGGGATCATAATGGGGGACATGAGGATTAATAGCAACCCCCTCTCAAGCTTGCACATCAGCCCAAATCGGAGATTTCATTAACTGTTTATTTTCCGGCCGCAGCGTGGGCGGGTCTGAGGTGCTCCAAGCCCTCTGGACTTTTTCCACGGATATTTCACATAAATTAAAATAAAAATTATTTACGGATTTGAGTGTAGGGGAATGTTGTGCTATGAATGCTAACACCTACAATCACTTTATTGTCTCCTCAGAGTGCAGGATGGCTTTATTATGGCTTTATTATGTGCTTAATTGTGTGCCTGCGGGACCTTTTTGCTGCAAGTAAGCTGCGGCTCGGTTTTACCCTTGCAGAGAGGGTTCCCGGAGCAATTGAATAGCAACCGGGTTTGCTTGCGGCCGAAACTCTTGCGGCCGTTTAAGATCAAAGGCTTGCCTCCGGCGCGTGCAGCCGCAAGGGATAACAAGGCGCCGGCCGCAAGCCTCCCGGAGTCCCCGGCCGGAAGGGAATAGAATAGGCAAATAGCTTGCGGACGGTCCTTGCGGCCCGCATCTCCTACGGCCGATAATAGTATGAGGGCCATAGTATTTAAGGTTGAAAAAAGACTTTCAGTCCATCAAGTTCAACCTTTTAAGATCTCCTCTGATCTGCAATATGCGGATTAACTATTAATTAATTAGTTCTATATAAAAATAAAAAATAAATAAATAATCAATTCCCTCCTGATCCCAGGATCAATACTGCCTCTCGAATTATCCATGATAACCCTGAATTCCCTTTTTAATTAGAAATAAATCCAGTCCCCTTTTAAAGTTATCTATCGAATCCGCTGTCACCACCAGGTCCTCTGGTAGAGAATTCCACAGATTAACCACCCTTACTGTGAAGAACCCTTTTCTTTCTTTAAGGTGGAATCTTTTTACTTCTAACCTCAAGGGATGTCCTCTTGTCAGTTGAAAACCTCTTGGCACAAAAAGATCCCTTGACAAATCTTTATACTGACCCTGGGTGTATTTATATAAGGTAATCATATCTCCTCCTAGACGCCTTTTTTCTAGAGAAAATAAGTTTAATTTGGTTACTGTTTCTTCCTAACTTAGCCCCTCCATTCCCCTTATTAGTTTTGTTGCCCTCCTCTGTACCTTTTCCAGCTCTAAAATGTCCTTTTTATGAAGTGGTGCCCAAAATTGTACTCCATATTCCAAATGAAGGCGTACTAGAGATTTGTATAGTGGCAGAATTATATTTGCTTCCCTTGCTTCTATACCCTTCTTAATATATGCTAATATTTTATTTATTATACTCATTATCAGACGGCCTGTTTCACATTGTAATGTTCCTATAGCTTCCTTCCGCTCCTTCTTCCCATTAATATACTTAAAAAATATTTTAGGGTTAGTCTTACTCTCTTTTGCAATTAATTTTTCATTTTCTATTTTAGCCAGTCTAATCGCCCTTTTGCAAGCCTTGTTGATTTCCTTGTATTCCCGTAAAGAAGCCTCGGTCCCCTCTTGTTTGTATAATTTAAATGCCTGTTTTTTACTCTGTATCTTAATCTTTAAATCATTGTTAAGCCACATTGGATGAGATTTACTCCTTTTACTTTTATTCCCACACGGTATATGCCGATGTGTATGTATATTTAGTAAGGATTTAAATTTTGTCCACTTGTGGTCAGTGTTTTTACCTGCCAGTTCTCTGTCCCAGTCTATACTTTGTATTGCTGCCCTTAGACCGTTAAAATCTGCCCTTTTAAAATTAAGAGTTTTTGTTGGCCCCTTAAAATTTTGTTTTTTTAATTCAATCTCAAACGAGACTGTGTTGTGATCACTGTTTCCCAAAGGTTGCCCTATTCCAACATTAGATACTATGGTCCTGATTCAATTGCGTTTTCACCAATTGAATAGGGCTCTATATAAGCACATAACATATTTTTTAGACAGAAGTTTTGAGTTAGTGAAGACCTTGATTGTGGTTAGAAGTTCAGTAACTAAAAATGTCTGTCTAAAAAATCTGTTATGTGCTTATATAGAGCCCTATTCAATTGGCCAACTCGCAATTGAATGAGGCTCTATATCAATATTATTTGTGATCAGTAAATCTAAGATAGCTTTATTTCTAGTAGGCTCTTGTACAACCTGGGCCAGATAAGGATCCCTGAGTGTACTCAAGAACCTGCTCCCCTTAGATGAACTGCTGGTCTCATTTATTCAGTTTATTTCAGGGTAATTAAAATCTCTCATTATTAGAACTTAACCATGCCTAGCAGCATTTTCGATCTGTAACAATAATTGTATTTCCTCGCTTTGAGCTATATTTGGTGGTTTATAGCATACTCCTACTAATATTCTTTTGGAATTTGCTGCTCCGATATTTAACTCTACCGACAAACATTCAGCTTTATCACTAGGTCCAAAATAAATATCTTCTCTGACTCTAGGCTTAAATGCAGGCTTAACATACAGACAAATTCCTCCTCCTCGTTTACCATAGCCTCTATCTTTCCTAAATAGGTTATAACCATCCAGATTAACAGTCCAGTCATGACATTTATCCCACCACATTTCAGTAATGGACTATTAAATCCCATTTTTCATTAATTGATAATAATTCGAACTCTCCCATTTTTCCTGACAAGCTTCTGGCATTAGCAAGCAAACACCTTATGTTATGAGTCTGTAGTTCTGAAGTGCCTGCCACTGTACTTGAATTACTTAGTACTACCTCCCTATTGACTATACTACCCCTCCCCCATGAGTTGTTAATTTATCCCTTATACCCTCTACACTTTCTACCCCATTACTTATATCTAATCCCCCCCCCCCCCCCGACTACTAGTTTAAAAACTCCTCCAGCCTTTCTACCATCCTATCCCCTAGTACAAAAGCTCCCTCATCATTAAGGTGCAATCCATCACTACATCTTCCACTAACTTTGTCATTGGTACCAATATGTACCAAGACTGCCGGTTCATTTCCAGCCCCTCCCAATAATTTGTCTTCCCGATCCACAATATCAATATCAATATAAGCATTTACCAGTAGTAACTTTCCAATATCATCTTAGTTTCTCTGGAACTATATCTCAACTTTAATATTATTATCAATCAGTTCAAAGTGAGTCTCCTTATTAACCTAGTGTGCCCTAAAGAGTATTTTGAGTGCCCATGGGGTTGTTATTCGCTTGCCCTTTTGTGAGCTCTAGGCCATCACACCTGTTTCCTCCACTTATGTTGTGAGTTGCTGGAGTGTTTGTGAGGGCCCCTGCGTGGGTTGTTGTAATGTAAGCTCCTTGCTGTCCCACCAGACCCAAGATGGCCGCCAATGTTTTGGCAGGAAGCCTTGCTGAGGGGAAGCTAAAATGGCGGCTCGGCGCCCCGTGTTTTCCCCCCTGTTACCAGATGGCCACGACTGTCTCTGGACCTCCAGGAGTTGCCACCATGATGGAGGGGGGAGTGACTCTGGCACTCGGGATACTCAGGGGCAGTGCCTTATCGGTGCCTGGATCCAGGGACTGCCTGGTTGCGGGGCTTTCCAACTTTACCCCCGTAGACCCCCTACCTCGTGGTGGAAGATGGCCGCCATCTCACCGGATCTCTGACTCTCCTCCCCGGCCTGAGCCTTTGTTGCTGGTGGCCTGATTGTGAGGGCCTCAACCTTGTGCTGCCAATTTCAGGGTCCGGAGAAGACTCTGGGTCCCCATTAGGCGGTTTCCATTTCTTGGGGTGAGCTGCTTCAAAACCTCAAACTTAGAAATTAGGCTAAAGCCAAAATGACAGCTTTTGACCCTGTTTATATTATCAGGGTCCCGGAGCTGCAGCACAGCACATCTGCTCTCTTCAGTGTCAGGACATGCCCCCTAATTTAGCTGATATTTTTAATCTATATTAGCCGTTTGTTAATTTCACTTCCGTTAAACAGGACTGTACTTGAAAGAGTGAGGGGAAAGGAGAGTAAGGTTCTGAATAAGTTGTCATTATAATTTAGTGAATAGGGTGGTGAGAATAAGAAACAGATTTTAGTTAATTTTTTAGCTTGTTATTTTATAGGTATTGTCCCTGAAGGTGGTGGGCATGGAGTGCCAGGAGGGCCTGAGGATTGTAAATTTAGAAGGCAGGACATTATCGTCTGGATATGTAAACAACTTCTTAAAGAGAGAGTGGCAAAGAACTTTGCTGTGTCAAATTAAAATGATATTGAATGTCACCAAACAAACAAGGTCTGATATATTTTTACATTTCTAGAATTTGACTGAGCGCATCAACTGCAAGGATAATACATGTGCCACAGATACAAGGAGTGAGAATATTGCACTGAGCTGCTGAACCCCTGAAACGGACATAGGAGCACAGCAGGCTGGGGGTTACAGATCTGTCAGTGTGGCGATACATTGAGACCTCTTCAAGCCCCTTCTTAACAATTAGTCTATTCTCCAGGATGAATATGATGCCTTTTTACTACAGATTTTTACTTGTAAGATGCCAGCTTTTGTTGCATTTCACACTTCAGCTTAATCAAGTAAGCTAGTGAAACAATGAAATTGAAGGCTTATTGTTTCTCTCTTAATGTGAAATGTTGTATATATAAAAAAAACTATATTATTTTTATTTTAGAAACAGGGAAATTGTTAATTTATATTTTTATATCAAGCGTCGCTGCTAAAGGACTCAATCAGTTCTCATATTGTGGATTTATCATCTGGCAGCAAAGGTAGAAAATGGCGCTCTATACAGAATACTGTAGTCCATATTCCATTATGCTGTGTTAGAGAACTACACTTTATAAATGGCAAAATTGTTTTAGAAATTAATAAATTATAAGTTGTATTTAATTTAAAGCAGTTTGGCCATTCTACTGTAAAAATGTGATTACAGTGGATCTATATTTTTACAATTACATTGAGATCTGAAATTACCTATATGAGTCAGGATAAAAAGACAAGACAGTATTGCACTTCAATGTCATTACAATCTTGTAATTTGTTTTGTTCTTTATTTATTTAGAATGTTTTCTCAGGTCACCCTATCTGCCAATAATATCTGCTATATCTACTGTAGCTCGACTGGGCAGTCTATCTGACCCATCAACTTGAGAGCAAGCAGGAGTATCCTTAACTCTTATCCAGTATAGATACATATATGTTTTTATGCTTGATGTGGAAGCTCCTAAAGGTTCCATCTTTGGTGACTGGAGCCTACTAACATTATTCCCTCTGCTGGTGTCCCTTACACTCCTATTGTATGTCATTAACCATTTAAAACCTTGGTTTTCTAGAGTCAATGTTAACTGCTTTCTTGCACATAGCCTTTGTCAGCTAGGCTGCTTTCAGTATAATCACCAGCCTGAAGAATGGGTGTGTAGGGATTGTCCAGTTTGGTGCATGCCCCTCAAGCACTGCAATTAAACAGCTTTAGCAGTTCAGTCAGTTTTCAGATATGACAAACAGTGAAGTTCAGCAGCTCTCAAAAGAGCAGGGCCTCATCTCTTCCTATATAATTTTATCAGCGTTCTTGTCTTATCGGTCTTCAAATTTATGTAATAAAAGTGTCTTATTTACTGTACTGTTGTGGTATGGATTCTACTGGTGCTGTAAAAACAAAATATAGTAATAAAAATAATAATAGTTAAAACAGTGCAATGTAGCAAACACCAGAAGTTTTGGAATCAGACCAGCAGAATTATTATCCTGTATTGTCAAAAATATATTTAATTGTTGCGCTTAAGATAGGAGTGATTTGCTGCATCTAATAAAAATTAAAATAGAAGTATAGCATCCTAATATTTTGATACATGGACTCTGACCCCGTGAATTAATACTTGTTAATGTGTGCACTATATTTTTTTGCTGTAATTATACTATCTTTGAGCGGTTAGCAGACTGAGATGCAGCAAGCCAGGCATCCATATAATAGCTTACTGAGGTTCACCTGTAGTAGGTACTGTAGATGCTCATAACTGTGTGACTGAAATGGAACATAACTGTTTGCTAAAAGAGCACATTCTAAACTTTAGAAAAATGATTTTTTTTTTGCATGAAAAATATTAAGTAAAACCGGTTTATACTTCATTAAAACTAACAGGAAATGCAGAGAGCAAACTTTAGTCTGTAGATCTCATTGTATGGTTAAGGGCAAGCCCCCAAGAGCATTTAAAATTCTGTGTGTTTGTGCTGAGACCTTTATCTAAAAAAAGAAAGCACAATATGACCCATCAGTACCCTCTTTTCAATGCAAAAAGACACTGTAAAAGCATCTTGGTAAAAATGTGTGAACGATGCTTTTTAAACTGCTGCATAACAAGGAAAGATTAATTTGCACAAATATCAAATGTATTTAAAATATTTTTTTTTGTTTTGATGAACTGTATACATGTGCAAAGTTTTGCAAAATAAATATACATTTTCTGCAATGAATTTGAATGCCTACCTGTGTCTCTGTTGTATTGCTAAGAATTATTACAAGCTATTGGAAGACAGTGCCAGGAAAGTGTAAACTCACATACACTTCTGCAAGAGGGGACAGAGACTACATTACGTATGTACAAGGAAGTTCACAAGGCTTGCAAAAGTGCCATTAGTCTGGCTAAAATAGACAATGAAAAGTTAGTTGCAAAGGAGAGTAAGACTAACCCTAAAATATGTTTTAACTATATTAAGAAGGCCAGGAAGGAAGCTATAGGAACATTACAATCTGATAATTAGTGACCAGGAAAAGGCAGATGAGCAGAATAAGTTATTTTCTTTGGTATACACAAGGGAGCTTCCAGTGGTTGGGAATAAATGTTAATAAAGCCCCAGGTCCTGAGGTAATACACCCAATGGGACTGAGGGAACTGGGTTCTGCAATAGCCAAACCATTATATCTAATTTTTCAAGATTCACTCAGCACAGGGTCCTACCAGATGACGAGAAAAGTACATGTGATACCTATATTTAAGAAGGGATCTAGAGCAAATCTGGGGAATTATAGACCAGTGAGCCTCACTTATGTAGTGGGAAAGCTTTTACAAGGGTCAATAAGGAATAATATACACGAACATGTCTATTTGAACAGGATTATAAGAAGGAGTGTGTGCATAGCAGAGTATATACAGTATTTTTAGGCCAAAATCAAATAATATGAGTATTTAAAAAATAAAAAAAAATGTGTGTCCAAATCAGAGTATATTTATGCAGTTCCAGTGCGTGTGCATACATGTGTATGTTTCTGAAGTCCAAGTGTGCCCCATCTTGGAATGCTCTTGCAAGAGATCTTGATTTGAAGTTGGAAGATTTAAGGAGAATGTGACGAAGTACTGCTTTACAGAAGGAGTAGTAGATAAATAGAATAGTCTTCTTGTTGAAGTAGCAGCGTCAAGGACAGTTAAGTCTGGGATAAGCATATGGCTATCTTGAGACTAATTTAGTATTTTTTTTAGCAATGAGGTGGCATGAAGAAACAGCCGTTTGGGTATATAGTTCTACAATGTGTTGTTGTGTGTTATTGCTTCTCAAGCGAAGGGGTGCTTCAAATTAAAATCAGGCTGGGGGAGAAAATTGGTAGGAAAAATGGGCTGTCCAGACAGGCCATTTCGGTTCTTATCTGACATTAAGTCTGTGTTTCAATGTGCATATTATCTCAGTCAGAATATTACAGTATATTTTTGTTATCCCAGTGTGTACAAATCAGGGAAAACTAATTAGACAGACAAATGAGTGAGTTGAAAGAAAAGGTTTATGAGGCCAATCCAAGAAGAAATCCACCAGCAAAACCTCCAGCGGCGGGTACGTTTCTCTTCACAAAGATTTGAATCTAAAGAAAGAAAAGCATACCGTGACAAAACCAGTGTCAAGTATCTCGGAACAAATCACCTAACCTTTTCTCCAGTATCATTAACACAATCTCGAAAATAATCAAACTACAAGCATCGCACGATCACCAAATTAGCAACCCAATATCACCAAATATATGATTAAACCTATCACAAAACTAGTGCCCCGATATCACGAAAACAATTACCAAACCAGAATACTGGTATCACTAAATTGATTCAGTGACAAAGGGATGTTGCTATTGTGATTAGTCACCAAAGCAATTGCCTAACCAGTTTCAGACAGTAATCAAACAAATATAAGTCTACCTGCTGATCTCTATATCATGAGGACTCCATACTGGGGACCAGTGGAACACCTATGACCTCGGTACTGAGGTCCAGTAAAGTTGTACTGCTCCTGCTCTCCACACACTCATTTCACCTCTGATTTTTTTGCACGTTTTCACTCCACTCACCTCCTGTACTGTACTCTTGTTTTTGCTCTGTATTTTCAGTTGTTCTTTAGCTTTGTTTACATCTTTCTCTAATCGTTTCCAGTTTATATGGACGTATCCTGTGTGATGAGCAATCTGTAAAATTTAGAAACACAATGAATTATGAATGAATAAAATGCTGCTAAAAAAAAACAAAAAAAAACAGCTGCATGGAAAACAAATAGTTCCTGAATCTGCTGAATGTGAGCAGACACACTCAACAGGGTAAGAAGCTAAAACCTCCCCATATCCTCACAGCATTGTCAGAATCTGATAAATCACTCCTCAGCAGGGTCAGAAAATAGTAAGCCACTCTCATAAAAACAGTGGGGGCATTTAACATCACACATGCAGAGTCTCACCTGTAGGAGCAGGAAGCCACCACCAGCTGCCGTCGCTGCCAGCTTTCCCACTTTGTTAAACAGGTACCCAGCGCACCTATAGATTTGTACACAACCATAGATTTATACACTTAATGTATCTTATAGTATGTATATTAGTACAAATGGAGACAAACTGCACAATAGGAAACATGGACTTTGATTAGATGGCTCCCGTATGATCTCCCAAAGGCTGGCTCGCAGCTACAGGAGCTTGTATGAGACTAGTTCACATAAGTTTATGTGAACTAAGGATTTTTAAGCCTGAAGTTGAGCCATGGTCCAAAAACACAATATTTCCCAGGAAAGTTGAGGAACATTAGTAAATATTGGAAAATTGTGTCTATATAGCTTTCAGTCTCCCACTCAAATATGGATAAATTGACGTGGTTTATTATTTTTGCACATGACATCATATCACATATATAGTTGCAAAGCGAGGCGAGCAGTTGAGGAACGCAGTTGGTTCAAATGCGTAACATGAAAACACAGAAAAACAACCAAAATAATAGAATAAAACAATAACACACAGCACAGGGGGAGAGCCAGGAAGCCTGGGAGTGAAGTGGCAAACTAATTAGAGCCATATTTTGCATTTTTTGTCAAAAGAAAATCGGCTAAGCAAGGATGAAAACAAGTCTCAGCAATGCAAGGCACACAGAACTTAGAAAATACACGACAGCGAAAACAGTAACACACGAACAATGCCAGGCACGCAGGACTTTGAAAATAAAACCAACGCAGGTGTTCAGAGGAGCAAAAGCCTCACATTGTATGGCAAACAGCATTGCCAGCCTTACAATTTTTTCCCCGTCATTTTTGACTGACAATTTCCTAGTTAACTTATAATATAATATGGTATTAAATGGCAGGGGATACATAGATAGGTGGCACAGGCATTAATCCCTGGGTTAATGAGGTATTGACCAGATGTAAATTAGCATTAGTTAGGGGTGAGTATTTCATCGTGTGAAAAGGAATTTGTATTTGGCATTGTTATTTAGAGGAATGTTCTTTAGTATTGTTGTATAGGGCTGAGTTAATTTATTACAAAGAATTCTTTTGTGCTTTAATATTTGTAGATTTCAATCTTATGTTATTTAGTATCCTTAAAAATGCCTCATACAGAGACACATGTAGATCCTTAAAGGGATATCTATGTGAGCTGGATTAATACATTTCTGCACTCTTTAGGCAAAACACTATTTGGCTGAGCAAGCAAGAGCAGGTAATCTCCTTGCAGCTTCCTGTCACATGTCAGTGATACACTACATTTCCCAGCTGCTTTGCTACATATCCCATGCTGCTTTGCACCACTGACAGGAAACCAGATTTAATGCAAGTTTCAGCTAACCTAATTGGCGAAAACAAATCATTCCAAAACAAAATGAATAGCATGCTGCCTGTGATTGGTCAAACTGAATATGACTGTTATGCTAATTTTAGAAGAGATTGGCTGGGGGTGTCAACTTTGAAAGTTAACTGTTTGCAAATGCAAGAAATTCAGCTGACTTGAGTGTTTAAATGTATATTTTGGTATTTTTTCATGCAAACATTTTTTTTTCACACACTATTGATTCTCCTCCATTAGATGCATTAATAATCCAGCAAACTTAGATATCCCTTTAAGTGCTTTTGTAAATGTTTTTTCTGCTCTTGTTGGAGGTAGATTTTAATCCATAAGGATTTGTCTCACTGCAAGCACTTGCAGAACCTTACGAGAACACTTAGGATGTTCAGTAAATCTTACAGGAGCCATGTAAAAGCACTCTAGGTAACAGCAGGGAAAAATTGAAATATAGTGATATTTTACTTGTAAGATTTTGCTGCGGGTAGATTGTAGACTTTCGACCCAACAAGATCTCTTACGGGAGTCACATAAGGGGAAGGAAGACAGGGGGAGAGAGAAAAAGCAAGGAAGCTTACCGAAGGACAACAGAGAGAGCACTGACATGTTTTAAAGTAGAGAAAGTGTGAGGGGAAAATAGAGAGAAGGCAAAGTGAACAAGTGTAGAGAAACAAGGTGCAAAAGAGGAGGAAAGACAACACGAGGGTCAGGAGTTTTTAACCCACTCATTTTCAGAAACAAAGATGGTGGGCATGGGCCCTGGGATGCAAGAAAAAATGGCAGAAGAGAAATCCGAAAGAGCATCCAAGACAGAGGAGAGAATAAAGACGTAAAACATTTCCCAGATTATCACACCCTCACCAGCCAGCAGCGCTGCCCACAAGGATTTGTGTCAGCACAGTGTATTTATCTGAATCTGGTCCAGCGTTTTGTGGGAACATCTTCTTCCACCACTTCTGATTCTTTCCAAAATCCCCTAGATCTGGAAGACGTGTGTGATCTGAAATCAAAGAATATATGTATAATGAATAACACTGTGTGCAGGATGGTGTCACTAAACCATACATAACAACACTGATTATACCCTATACTAAGCCGATTTATAAAAAAAAATAAAAAAGAAGGAGCAAACCACTTCCAGACAGTCCGGTGTCTCTCATCACTATAATAGTTGTGGAGGGCTGCAAAGCAAGGCGAGCAGTTGAGGCACGTGGGACTTAGTCTGCAGTGAGCGCCAAAGGAGCTCATTGCAGGGCTGGCGATGAGCGCCACAGGTGATCATCGTTAGCCCCATAGGACTTTGGGCCAAAGCACGTAAAACACCCGAACCACGCAACTGGAAAGACCTCCAAAAATCCATAATTATGCCTCAAATTCACTTACACACATACACACACAGCACAGGGGGAGAGCAAGGGAGCCTGTGAGTGAGGTTGAAAGTTAATTTGAGGCATATTTGCAGTTTTTTCCATGAACGAAAGTCGTCTAAGCGAGACAAAGTTCAATGGAAGTAACACTTAACGCAAGCCAGTAACATTTAACACAAGGCAGTGACACTAATCGCGAGGCCCCTAAACTACACAGGGGGGTAGTAGAGTCATGATGACACAGCTCTGAAGGAGAGAAGCTCCATGCTCTGGTTAATTTATAGTTTTCCTTATATATACAGTTGTCCTCAAAAGTTTGCATACCCTTAGTGAATATGTACCATTTTTAAAGAAAACATGAGTGAGCAGGCAATACACATTTCTTTTATTTCTTATGGGATTCATATTCAACTGTAGGTTATAACAGAATGGCACAATCATAAAACAAATCATGGCAACAAAGAAAAAAAAAAATTACCCTTTTCAAAAGTTTACATACTCTTAATACTGTGTATTGGCCCCTTTAGCATCAATGACAGTGTGCAGTCTTTTGTGATGGTTGTCTATGAGGCCCCTAATTCTTGCAGATGGTATAGCTGGAGGGTCAGGAGACTGTGATAGCCACTCCACAACCTTCACCTTTTTCTGCTGTAACCACTGGAGGGTCAACTTGGCCTTGTGCTTATTGTCATTGTCATGCTGAAAAGTCCAAGAGCGGCTTATGAACAGCCTTTGTACAGAAGAATGCAAATTGTCTATTTTCTGATAACTTGCTGCATTCATCTTGCCATCAAATTTCACAATATTCCCCGTGCCTTTAGAGCTCCCCCCCCAAAAAAAAAATAAAAAACAGTGGGGATGGAATCATTTTCACTATAGGTCTTGTTGTCCCCTCTATAAACATAGCGCTTATAGTTGTGACCCTAAAACTCTATTTTGGTCTTTCACTCCAAATCACAGTGTGCCAGAAGCTATGAGGCAGGTCTAGGTGTTGTCACGCATATTGTAACCAGGCATTTTTGCGGCATTGGCGCAGTAAAGGCTTATTTCGGGCAACTTGACAATGCAGCTCATTTTTGTTTAAGTATCATTGTATTGTGCTCCTTGAAACAAACCACAACATCTTTTTCCAGAGCACCCTGTATTTCTCCTGAGGTTACCTGTGGGTTTTTCTTTGTATTCTGAACAATTCTTCTGGCAGTTGTGGCTGAAATCTTTCTTGGTCTACCTGACCTTGGCTTGGTATCAAAAGATACCAGAATTTTCAACTTCAAGGCTTTGGATATCTTTTTATATCCTTTTTCATCTTTATGAAGTTCTATCACCTTGTTACGCAGGTCTTTTGACCGTTCTTTTCTGCTCCCCATGGCTCAGTATCTAGCCTGCTAAGTGCATCCACATGAGAGATAACAAACTCATTGACTATTTATACACAGACACTAATTAATAAAGCCACAGGTGTGGGAAAATACCTTTCATTGCCATTTTAACCTGTGTGGGTCACCTTGTGTGTCTGTAACAGGGCCAAACTTTCAAGGGTATGTACAATTTTGATCAGGGCCATTTGGGTGATTTATGTTATCAATAGGATTTTAAAAAAAAGGAGCCAAACAACTATGTGATAACAAAGGACTTCATCTGATCACTATCTTTCCATAAAATACGTTTTTTGCATAATCAGTCATATTTTCAAAATAAAAATGCCCAAATTTCTACCAGGGTTTGCAAACTTTTGAGCACAACTGTGTGTGTTATATGTACACACACACTTGAGTAATTATGACCACCAGCTAATATGTCGAATAACCGCCGTGTGCAGCACGGGCAGCAGCTAGACTGCGTGGTACTGAGTCAATAAAATACTGAAAGGTTGGCAAGGTTATCTGGAGCCATGCAGACTGCAGTTATCTGACAGCTGCTGAAGAGTGCGTGGAGGAGGAACATCAAGGTGCTAAATGGGATTCAATTCCAGGGAATTTGGAGGCCAGACAAGCACTTTGAAGTCTTCGCGGGGCTCCTCCAATCCCTACCAGAAAATTCTAGTTGTATGACATGTTGCATTGTCCTGCTGGAACATACCATCCACTCCAGGTATGACAGTCAACATGTATCGTTGTACTTGATATTCAAGGATGGATAAATAAGGCAATTGGTTGAGAGTGCCTTCTAGAGTTATGAGTGGACCCAGACAATGCCAAGAAAACATTTCCCAGACCATAATGCTGCCGCCACCAGCTTGTGTTCTTCCAGCAATGGTTGCAGAGTGTTTGTTCTCAGAGGTTTCGCACCTGACACTCCAATATCCGATCAGAAAACATTAGTCAGAGAAGGCAACACTTTGCCAATCAGAAGAGGTCCAATGAACCCTCATCAGCATGGGGACAGTGATCAGGAATTTGGTTTTGGAGGATTTGCTCACACACATTCACAGCCGACGTTCACCTCTAGAACGTGGTGCACCGCAGTTTCAACCCCATTTATTTGCAATGTTGTCATTTGTCCAGTCACAGTACACTTTAACCACAGCTGCATGCTCCGTTTAGGAAATTCTGCCACACTTGGCCTGAAAGCCAATGACCATTCCCTTTACAAAGTCAGATAAATCGCAAGTTTTACACATGACAGCGAGGGTTGATAGGTTTCCAGAATGTCTACATGTCACCTTATATTACCACCAAGTCAGCTTATGACATGCGCCATATTTCATTGGCTATGTGTTGCGGACGTTAAAAGTAGGCGGTGGTCATAATGCGACTCAACACTGTATATGCTGTTTTTACAATATATATATATATATATATATATATATATATATATATATATACATATACATACACAGTGGATATAAAAAGTCTACACACCCCTTTTAAAATGTCAGGTTTCTGTGCTGTAAAAAAATGAGACAAAGATAAATCATTTCAGAACTTTTTCCACCTTTAATGTGACCTATAAACTGTACAACTCCATTGAAAAATAAACTGAAATCTTTTAGGTAGAGGGAAGAAAAAATATAAAAATAAAATAATATGGTCGCATAAGTCTGCACACCCTCTTATAACTGGGGATGTAACTGTGTTCAGAATTAAGCAATCACATTCCAAATCGTGTTAAATAGGAGTCAGCATACACCTGCCATCATTTAAAGGGCCTCTGATTAACCCAAATAAAGTTCAGCTGCTCTAGTTGGTCTTTCCTGACATTTAATGTAGATTTTTTTAGATCACTATTCAGACAATTTTTTTCCTACAAGTGATCAAAAATTTATACAGGAAAAAGACCATATAATCACCCTAAAATGCAACGTGGCTGGACAGAATTTCATGAAAATTAACAAAAAAAAATAAAAAAATCAGACCACCAAACCCTCCAAAAGCACAACATTTCAAAAAGATACATCACAACAACACAATTTACAATGAAATGTTCTAAAGAACCTTAACTATTAAAGCAGGACTCTGCTCTAATAATATATATAGGCCTTTAAGACTGTAGGTACCCCAATTGTTTTCTTAATACTACTTGTCTTAGAGATGTTGGGTGTTTTTTCCACAATGCTTGCACTTAGCCCAAGATTGGCTAGGGGCAGGTTTGGCTTGGCAGCTACACCGGCCCAGAGCGTAGGTGGCATGCACCATATGCATTTAATGATCGATGCATTTGATGCCAAAGGACACTGGAGCATGTTTGATTTTGGCAGCACAATTTGGGCACAATACACTTAACTATTCATTGGGAGCCACAGGGATCTCACAGTCCTTCTAAAAGGGCCTTTTGGCTGGGGATTCTTTTTGGAAGACTTGGCTGCTGTCTTTCTTGGGGTAGTAGAACCAGGGAGGATTATGTGTTGGTGGGCTACATCCTGAAAACACAAAAGAAAGATCTGACCAATTCCCCGGACCTTATGGCCAGAGCCAAGAAGAAGTCTAAAGGCAGAGGTGTAGTAAAAATTTCCTGGCTTTTTTTTTTTAAGATAACAGAGACGTGAAAGCACCGAGCAACTTGCACTTTGCCTGGCCACAGGCTTTCAACAATAAAAAAAAAAATGTCTGTGGATAGGTTTAGTATCTCATACAAATCCATCCTGTGCGGTGCTAAAAAGTTGTGTTATAATGCCTGAATTATGTTGTAAAGGAGCCATTAATAAATTAATTCTCGACTTAAGTGAAAATGCATTGTGGAGTAATTTGCTTGCCCACACTCCGTTTACCATCTAAAGCTTTAAACGAGGTATACACACTTATATATATATATATATATATATATATATATATATATATATACACATATACACACACATAAATATCAATTAATCTGCATATTGCAGATCAGAGGAGATCTAAAAAGGTTGAACTTGATGGACTAAAAGTATTTTTTAACCTCAATTACTATGTAACTATATATATTGATGGTACAATTGATACCAATGATGGCAAGATGAATGCAGCAAATTATCAGAAAATACTGGCAGACAATTTGCATTCTTCTGCACGAAGGCTGCACATGGGGCGCTCTTGGACTTTCCAGCATGACAATGACCCTAAGCACAAGGCCAAGTTGACCCTCCAGTGGTTACAGCAGAAAAAGGTGAAGGTTGTGGAGTGGCCATCACAGTCTCCTGACCTTCCAGCTATACCACCTGCAAGAATTAGGGGCCTCATAGACAACTATCACAAAAGACTGCACGCTGTCATCGATGCTAAAGGGGCCAATACACAGTATTAAGAACTAAGGGTATGCAAACTTTTGAACATGGTCATTTAATTTTTTTATTTGTTGCCATGATGTTTTATGATTGTGCCATTCTGTTATAACCTACAGTTGAATATGAATCCCATAAGAAATAAAAGAAATGTGTTTTGCCTGCTCACTCATGTTTTCTTTAAAAATGGTACATATATTACCAATTCACCAAGGGTATGCAAACTTTTGAGCACAAGAGAGTGTGTGTATATGTATATATATATATATATATATATATATATATATATATATATATATATACACACACACACATACCTGTGTATACATATATCTCAGGGCTTGACAGGTTAACTCCAAATTTAGTAACACATGCACACGTTCTCTCTATCTCAGTTTCCTTTTAAAGAGCTAGCATAAATATAATCAGAATGTTTAATACTCTCTCTCTTTCTAATGTGTGTGTGTATATATATATATATATATATATATATATATATATATATATATATATATATATATATACATACAAAGAGAGAGAGAGAGAGAGAGAGATCACTCATATTTCACCTTTCTGTATAAATCTCACTGAGCCTGCCAGTACAACTCAGCAGGCGTTTCCCTGTCTATATACATGTATTATATCACACCTCTCTCATGTATGTGTCAGTACATCTCATTAGTGTGTCTCACTCCAGGTGCATCACTATACCCCTGCAGGTGTGTCTGTAGGTTTTTATGTTTCAGTGTAACGATTTGTATCTCTCATCTCTCTTTATGTGTCTCCCAGCCTATTGGCGTCTCTCTCTCTAGGTGTGTTAGTATTTATCTGCAGGTGTGTCTCTCGGCCTATAGGTGTCTCTCTCTCTGTAGGTGTGTTAGTATTTCTCTCTGCAATCGTGCTTTCTCACCTCTCTCAGCCGCCATCTTTTCCTGCTCAGGGTGACCGCGGTGACGTTACATTTTGTACTGATTGGCAAGCTGCTTCCCACGTGCTGTTCGGTGCCAGGCAACAGAGATAATATTTAGACTAAAACGTCATCCACTCCAGAGAGAGCCAATCACCATTAGGACCGCCCCCTGCAGTTATCAGCCAGTACTATTCAAGTCTGTAACACAAGTCCCGCCCTATGCCGTGTCTGACAATCATAACAAGCCAAAAGTGATCTCACTAGCATGTCTGTACTGCTGGAGATACCTTGTGAATACTTTGCATGTAATTACTAATGAAACAAGTCTGCTAGGGATCATGATTTTTTTTTTCTGGTTAATTACAATTTATGGAAATTAATACAAGTTATTCTAAAATAACATTATTTATAAATAAATCACCCAGAACTAATAAAATGGCTAAACATATTTTCATTCATTTGGTGGTTGCTCTGCTCAAAAAGTTTTTTCTTATGGATTTTTTTTTTCAAGTGTCAGAACAAAAAGTATTTAATTTTGTTTGTATATATGGCTATTTGAATTATTATTATTTAATTAAAGTAACATAATTGATGTTCCAAATTTAACAGATATGCAATAGCAGGCACTTTACTAATTGAATGTTATTAGAATGCATTTTCCTGCTGTTGATCAGTCCTTCAGTCATGTCCGGCTCTCTGTGACCGCATGGACGCAGCACGTCTAGTACATATGTCTGTGTTTCTGGTTGTGCTTATCAATATGGTTTTCTTGGCAAAGATACTGGAGTGGGTTGCCAGCTCGTTCTCCAGTGAACCACAATCGGTCTGACCTCTCTGCTATGACCTGCCCATCTTGGATGACCCTACATGATCTAGCTCACTGCTTCATTTAAGTTTTCAAGCCCCTTCAACATTACAAGGTAGCGATCCAGAAGCTGACATTTTCCTACAGCAAACTAACATTGAAGTTTATAATTTTTAACTGTCAATCAGCTTTTCTGCTCTTATGAATGACCAATGACAAAAAACACAGAGCTCCCCACTATTTTGTTAATCACTTGAGTGACATTTTCATTGTATAAATTGTTTTTATTAATTTTTAAGAATTTGTTTTTCCTAAAGGTTAGCCATTATGCCAGCTCCACAGATGCATCACCAGTCCCCCTTCATCAAGATGATTGAATAAAAACTAAATTTTGTATGTATGGCTGCAGTAAAGTGTTGCAGTAAAATTATATTTACCCTCATTTTCTTAAAATTTGCTGCAGTAAAGTGTCTTCCATTTTCATTAATCTTTTTCATACTGTCTTATCTTTTTGTCTTATTTTTTGTCTTATTTGTCTTAAACCAAGAGTGCAGAACAAATGTTGCATCAATAACCTTTGGCCAAAATAAAAGACAAACCATGAGAGTGAGAAAAGGAGAGAGGACACGTTGGGGGAGAGACAATGAAAGGTGACTGAGGGTGATGGATTAGACACAGAGAGGGTTGACCAGAGGACAGAGAGGAAGATGGGGAGCGATTGACAGTGAGAGCGAGGACAAGCTAGAGTTAGAAGAGAGAGAATGCGAGTAAAAGAAGGGTAAAGAGAATAAGAGGGACAATGGGGGAGTCAGAGAGTGTGATAAATAATGACAGGCATAAGGCATTGAGACTGAGAGGTGACGATTAAGAGACTGTGAGGAGGAGGAGGTGGATTAGTAGGATAAGAATGACCAACATTGAGAGATGAGTAGTATGGCTATTAGGAGGAGCAGCGGTCAAGTGGAAAAGCAGGTCTATGATGAATGGGAGTGTAACTGTGAGGAGGAAGGGGAGGACAGGTGAATTGTAATGCTGTGAACAGGAGGTATAGGATATTGTGGAGGAAGTATACAGCAGTATACTTGATTGCAAATAATAATAGCATTTTTTTCAAAGTCTATAAATGTATAGTTTCTGTCTATTTCTATCCAACCTCTGTTAGGTTTGAAGGCGGATGAAGGGGCTCTTTGAACTCTGCCAAGAATCTCCTACTTGACATCACCTGTAAAGTTTATCTGGATTTCTACATCTGATCCCATATACTCCCATTAGTGCTACCCAGCTCTTATTCTAACATCCCTGACACAGGGAGACACAGGTATGTAATTACAAAACATTGTATGCCCCTGAATCCCATCTCTGTCAAGGCAAACAATAGTGTGGCTCCGTTTAAAAAAAAAAAAAGATTAATTAAACTTCAGACTCTTCTGGCAGATCCAGGTGTGATACATTCTACAACATTCTATAACTAGCGACTTGCCCGTCAAAAATGACGGCAATAAAGTAGATTGGTGGCTTGGCTCCCCTCCTATCGCCATTGTTGTCTGTAAAATCTTTCCCAGAATTTGGGACGGCGTTTAGCCTCACCTCTAGACAATGGTGGCTTAGCAGCCCACTGGAAAGAGCAGGAACTTGGTTTTCAGACGACGCTCTGCTATCCCACACCTTTCTTATCACCAAATATCACATACCGGAGAGGGAACTCTGGAATTATAGAAAAATTAGACATTGGATATCCTCACTAGCCCGGGTACATGGGACCCCTAAACATTCCTGGTGGTCAACTATATGTGCAAAATTGCCCTCTATCAAAGGCCTCCTTGGGTCTCTATATTCTTTCCTGAATGACTCTCTAAACAAACAGAAGCCGAAATATATGCTCCAATGGGAGAAAGACCTGGGCAGGGAGCTAGATGGAGCAACTTGGAGAGAAATTTGCACAAACTTAACAATAGGATCTTACACATATAGCCTACTTTAGACCTCAGTAAAAGTTTTGCACAGGACCTACTATACCCCCTATCTAATGTCCAGACTTAATAATAAACTTAGCGAGGACTGCTTTAGAGGATGCAAGGCTAAGGGAGACTTTCTACATATATGGTGGACGTGTCCATTAGTGCAGAAGGTGTGGAAAGAGATGACTGACTTATTCTCGCAAATGACAGAAACCAAGTTGGGGCCGGAGATGGAGACCTGTCTTCTGGGGGTTCATGGACCCAGTCTCTCTAAAAGCCAAAGCAAATTATGGCAACTCATGTCTCTTGCCACCAAAGCCTGTATTGCGAAAAACTGGAAAACTACAGCACTGACCTCCAGAGAGATAATTCTGAAAATAAACTATGTTATGGTAAATGAGAGACTGTCCCATGTCCTTCAGAACACGGTCCCCCTATTCCAAAATATCTGGACACCATGGCTGACCTCGACCCACAGCATTAAGGTTGGGATATGACTAGGACTGTAAGGATTGAAGCTCTTGCCGAAGGTTTGCGGCTGTGGGGGAGCCCGGATAACCACTCATATCAGTAGAATTTGTCCGGTGCGGCACTGGATGAGTACGCCAGGTATTTTCTTATCCTTCCCCCCCTTTCTTTTTTTTTTCTCTTTTCCTCTCGTCCCTACCCCTGTTGACACAGTTGATGTTAATATTTTTCAGTTTCTGAACTCTTATCTCTTATGTTTGCAATTTACTGGCTTGAAAAAAATTTATGTTATTACGGATGCCATTTTTTTCCTCGCGTAGCCATTTTCAGACCTCCCAAAAATGCCAATTAAATATCAAATTAGCTTGCAACCTCACTTACAGGCTCCCTGCGTCTCCCCCTGTGCTATGTGTGAGGTTGTAATTTTTTTTTTTTTATTAATTGGTGTGTTTTGAAGTTCTTCCTACGGCTTCCCATTTACGGGCTTCAAACAAATCCGTAATTTTTTTGAAGCCTTTAACTCATCAGCAGTTTTGAGCCTGTCCCCCCCTCAAGCCAGTCACGTACCAGCCCCGCAATCAGCGCCTTCGGCACTTATTGCAGCCCCGTCAAGCCAGTCACGTACGGGCCTCGCGACGATGAGCGCCTTTGGCGCTCATTGCAGCCCCGTCAAGCCAGTCACGTACGGGCTTCGCGATGAGCGCCTTTGGGGCCTCGCGCTGAGCACCTTCGGCACTCATTGCGCTGCGCAAGCCCGTATCTTTTAACATTACGCAACGACAACTCTCAATTACAACTATTATAGTTGATGTATATATTATAATATAATGTATATATTAGTCACTCTATAAGGATGATTCTTAAATTATTTTGTTTTCTATACATCATTCTGTAGAGCACAATGGTCCCAGAACATGTTCAATGTCATAAAAAGCTTTGAAGCACCTTATGTATGTAAAATATATTTAGATACACTAAATATCATTCCCCAGTAAGTTACACGGTTAACTTAACATATTCTTATTGTGTTGCCATTCAAGTAAATAGAGATGCTTATCAGTTTGGAATATCTTACTGGTGAAAGCATTCTTATGTATGCATGCATTGAATATATATATATATATATATATACATATATAAAATATACACTTAGACTTTTTCTATATTCTGGACCATCCTCTACCCTAGCCCCCACAGAGTACCATTACCCCTTCCCCCCTCTCCTCCCTTTCCCTCCTTCCCCCTTATACTCCTCCCTTTCCCCCCTCCCCCTATCTTCCTCCACCTCCCTTGCCCCCTTCCCCCTTATCCTCCTCCCTTTCCCCCTTCCCCTTATCTTCCTCCTCCTCTCTTTCCCCCCTTATCTTCCTCCTCCTTTCTTCCCCATTCCCACTTATGCTCCTCCTCCCTTTCCCTCTTATCCTCCTCCCTTTCCCCCCTTCCCCCTTATCATTTTCCCTTTCCCCCTTCCCCCTATCCTTCTCCCTTTCCCCCCTTATCCTACTCCTCATCCCTTTCCCCTCTCACCCCTTATCCTCCTCCCTTTCCCCCTTTATCCTCCTCCCTTTCCCCTTATCCTCCTCCTTCTCCATTTCCCCCCTTATCCTCCTCCCTTCCCCCCCCCCCCCCCATTTCCCTCTCCCCTTACTATGATCCAATGATTATCCTTTGCCTGTGGCATCTCATCTGGTTGTGACCAGGACCGGCAAACGCTAATGACGTGACGGGCATCCCGAGTGACGTCACATGCACGTCACATCATTAGCGTTTGCCGGTCCCGGTCACAGCCAGATGAGGTGCTGCAGCGGAAGGATAAGCTTTGGATCAGCGTAAGGGGAGAGGGGAAACGAAGGAGAATGGAGAGAGGAAAAGTGAGGAGGAGAAGGAGGAGAATAAGAGGGGAAGGAGGAGGAGGGGAAGGAGGGAGGAGGATAAGGGGGGAAGGGAGGAGGAGGAATGGTGTGCTGAGGGGGCCCAGGTAAATTAGGCAGCATTGAGCCCCCTCCAGGTGCGCCCCTGCACTCCCTGCACTTCCGACGTAATGCCGAGTGTGGCTCATTGTGTTTGTGGCTACTGCTTTAGGTACTAAAAATGAACCCTGAGCCACGCTCAGGATTACCGCTAGAAGGGTTAAAGAAACAAATGAGAAGAGAGTTTTGTATGACAAAAGCGAGAGATGGAGAGAAATATATAATGTATAGCTACAAACTAATGGGGTTGCTCGATTGTACATCAGTAAAAAAGAAAAGGTGACGAGAGAGGTGGTGTCAGTGTATTATCAACATAGAGCTGCAAGTTGGTGTATAGAGATAAAAGCACCAGTGACAGCTCTAGAAGAGGCACTGGAGGAGAATTACAAAGAGCCATAGGAGAAGCAAACAGGGCAGCAAAACAAGATGGAGTGTTACAGGTCCCTGCACAGCGAGTACAAGCTGGCCGAGTATCTCACTACAATCTAAGGCAGAGGCAGACACTCACACAATACATAATTGGTGACTAATAACTGGATATATAGAGCTGTACAAACAAATCGAAAGGGCTCCTATAAAAAATTCCTGACTCCCAGAGCTTGACTCCTGTATATGTCAAGGATATAATGAAATAACACGCACAGCATGCACAGCCACTCTCTTTGAATATATATTGTAATATACAGGGTAAGCATATAGATATATAAAGACAAATAGCAGGCATGTTCAACATGGATGCAATCAGTACAAAAAGCCGTTAGACACACAGGGCCACATTCCATTGCAATTTGGCCAATTGAATAGGGCTCAATTAAAAGCACAGAGAATACTTTTTTACAGACGTTTTTAGTTAGTGAAGACTTTGCTTTTGGATAAAAGTTTACTAACTAAAAATGTTGGTAAAAAAAATACGCTCTGTGCTTATATAGAGCCCTATTCAATTCGCAACTGAATGAGGCCCACAATATCCAAAACACAGACACAAGTAGTAATCACTGGGGATGAGGGTTTCCAGACCATAGACAATACAAACAGGAGAAACTATAGTTATCACAGGGGAAACAACAAAGTCAAGTTGTCTCATGTCCATATTGTGCTGGTCCATAAAAGGTATTCTATTGGGTAAGACTAAACTCCTGGGGCCTCATTCTATTAGCGGCCGCAGCCGTTACGGGGCCGCAAGGACCGGCCGCAAGCTATTCGGCTATTCTATTCCCTTACGGCCGGAGGCTCCGGCAGGCTTGCGGCCGGTGCCTTGCTATCTCTTGCGGCCGTTCGCGCCAGAGGAAAGCCTTTGATCTAAAACGGCCGCAAGAGTTTTGCAATTCAATTGCTCTGGGAAACCTCTCTGCAAGGCTAAAAACGAGCCGCTGCTTACTTGCAGGAAAGAGGTCCCGCTAGCACCAATTAAGCACATAAAATAGCTCAAATAAAGCCATCCTGCACTTTGAGAAGACTATAAAGGGATGTTAGGTGTTAGAAAAAATAGCACATAATTATCCTATACTCAAATCCGTAAAATATTTTATTTTTAATATCCGTAAAATATCCATGTAAAAAGTCCAGAGTGCTTGGAGCACCTCAGACATGCCCACGCCGCAGCCGGAAAATAAACAGTTAATTTGAACTCGGGTTTGGGCTGATGTGCAAGCTTGAGAGTGGGTTCATTTTAATCCTCGTGTCCCCCAATATGATCCCTAGCATTTACAGAGCTGTACAGTGCAGGCTTGAATTTATTTTTGAGTTTTTATATTTCACAGCTTACGGCCGGTTTCAAGATATGCGGCCGGCCGTAAGAGGAGATCCTTGCGGGGCCGTATAATAGAATCGCGAGTTAACAGAACCCCCGCAAGGAATCGCAGCCTTACAGCCGATTTACGGCCGCTAATAGAATGAGGCCCCTGGGGATTAAGGAGAAGCAGGTACAACAGTACTTTATTACAACTATGGGTGAATTTCCAGTGCCCTCCTAGAAGTAAACAGCTAATTCTTCTAGAGTTAATTCAGCCAATCTGGACCCCTGTAGCATTTACATAGTTACATAGGGCCTCATTCTATTAGCGGCCGTAAATCGTCCGTAAGGCTGCGATTCCTTGCGGGGGTTCTGTTAACTCGCGATTCTATTATACGGCCCCGCAAGGATCTCCTCTTACGGCCGGCCGCATATCTTGGAACCGGCCGTAAGCTCAGAAATCTAAAAACGCAAAAATAAATTCAAGCCGGCACTGTACAGCTCTGTAAATGCTAGGGATCATATTGGGGGACACGAGGATTAAAAGTAACCCACTCTCAAGCTTGCACATCAGCCCAAACCCGAGTTCAAATTAACTGTTTATTTGCCGGCTGCAGCGTGGGCGGGTCTGAGGTGCTCCAAGCCCTCTGGACTTTTTACATGGATGTTTTACGGATATTAAAAAATATATATTTTACGGATTTGAGTATAGGATAATTATGTGCTATTTTTTCTAACACCTAAAATCCCTTTATAGTCTTCTCAAAGTGCAGGATGGCTTTATTTGAGCTATTTTATGTGCTTAATTGGTGCTAGCGCGACCTCTTTCCTGCAAGTAAGCTGCGGCTCGCTTTTAGCCTTGCAGAGAGGGTTCCCGGAGCAATTGAATTGCAAATAGGAATTTCTTACGGCCGAAACTCTTGCGGCCGTTTTAGATCAAAGGCTTTCCTCTGACGCGACCGGCCGCAAGAGATAGCAAGGCACCGGCCGCAAGCCTGCCGGAGCCCCCGGGCGTAAGGGAATAGAATAGCCGAATAGCTTGCGGCCGGTCCTTGCGGCCCCGCAACGGCTGCGGCCGCTAATAGAATGAGGCCCATAGTAATTAAGGTTGAAAAAAGACTTTCAGTCCATCAAGTTTAACCTTTTAAGTTCTCTTCTGATCTGCAATATGAGGATTAGTTATTAATTAATTAGTTGTTAATTGTTAATTAATTATTAATAAACTATTTATTTATTTATTATTTTTAATTATTAATTAATCTAGAGGAAGGCAAACAGAAAAAAAGCCAAGTGAAACTTAGCCAATCGTCTCAAAGGGAAAAAAAAATGAATTCCTTCCTGACCCCAGATACTGGCGATCGGATTTGTCCCTGGATCAATACACTCTCTCTAATTATCCATGATATCCCTGAATTCCCTTCTTAATTAGAAATAAATCCAGTCCCCTTTTTTTAATGTTATCTATCGAATCCGCTGTCACCACCTCCTCTGGTAGAGAATTCCACAGATTAACTACCCTTACTGTGAAGAACCCTTTTCTTTCTTTAAGGTGGAATCTTTTTACTTCTAACCTCAAGGGATGTCCTCTTGTCAGTTGAAAACCTCTTGGCACAAAAAGCTCCCTTGACATTTCTTTATACTGACCCTGGATGTATTTATCTAATGTAATCATATCTCCTCTTAGAACCTTTTTTCTAGAGAAAATAAGCTTAATTTGGTTAGTCTTTCTTCATAACTTAGCCCCCCCATTCCTCTAATTAGTTTTGTTGCCCTCCGCTGTACCTTTTCCAGCACTAAAATGTCCTTTTTATGAAGTGGTGCCCAAAATCATACTCCGTGATCCAAATGAGGGCGTACTAGAGATTTGTATAGTGGCAGAATTATATTTGCTTCCCTTGCTTCTATACCCTTCCTAATACATGCTAATATTTTATTTGCCTTTGCAGCTGCTACTTGGCTTTGATCACTGTTACCTAGGTGGTTGTCCACAAGTACTCACAAATCCCTTTCAATATCTGATACCCCTATATTTGCCCCATTACGATTATAAATTGCATGGCTATTTTTCCATCCCAGATGCATAACTTTACATTTATTCGTATTTAATCTCATCTGCCATTTAGATGCCCATTCCTCAATTTTATATAAATCCCTTTGAAGGGAAAGTACATCATTATCTGATTTAATTACCGTGCACAACTGTGTGTCATCAGCAAAAATGCAGACACTACTTTCCAGTTCCACCTCTAAGTCATTAATAAATATGTTAAAAAGCAGAGGACCTAATACTGAACCCCGAGGAACCCCACTTACCACATTAGTCCAATCGGAGTATGTTCCATTTACAACAACCCTTTACTTCCTTTCTTTTAGCAAAGCTCTCAATCCATGAGCAGATATTTACTGCAATTCCTGTATCCCTTAGTTTGCCCAATAGTCTCCCATGTGGCACTGTATCAAAAGCCTTTGCAAAATCCAAATAGACTACATCCACTGAGTTGCCTTGATCCAGGTTCCTACTAACCTCCTCATAGAAACTAATTGGATTTGTTTGACATGACCTATCCCTCATAAATCCATGTTGACTCCTACTTATAATCCTATTCAAATAGACATATTCTTGTATATTATCCCTTATTAGCCCTTCTAAAAGCTTTCCCACTACAGAAGTGAGGCTCACTGGTCTATAATTCCCCCAGATTTGCTCTTGCTCCCTTTTTAAATATAGGTAACACATCTGCTATTTTACAAATTCAAAAGTCCAACCACGGGTCCTTAAAGGGCCTGCGCAACACTAATGCACAATCCCGTCCGTGGATGTACTGTAAGTAGCCCCACAGCAACTAACATTAATCCCCCTATGCTGCAGGGTCCCCATCGGGACCCCCGGAGGGTCCCCACATTAACCCTTGCTGCGGGGATCCTCCAGGACCCTCATGACACAAGTCTAAGCACTACTCTACACTGTTAACAATTTCGTACCCTATACCATTCTATTAACCCCCTATAACTAATTAACGCTATTTAACCCCCAACATACCTAATTAACTCTATCACTAACCACTTAACCCTACCTAAACCCAGTTATCCTTATCTAGTCCTATATACCCCTAACTGTACCTATTTAACCCTAACTATACCCCATTACCCTAACAATACCCAATTAACCCTAACTGTATCCCATTAACCCTAAAATCTAAATAAAGAAGAAACTACAACCTATAAAAAAGAAAGGATAATTAGACCACTGACCTGGCCAAAATGCCCCTCCAGCGCTGTCCAGTGATGCCCTTGTCTCCAGACTTCTGTCCCAGGAAAGGCCCCTCCAAAAATGTCCAGACATCCTGTCACACCTAAAAAAAAGAAACATTACAGTCAATACACAAATACTTACAACCTGTAATTAAAGAAAGGGTTAATAGTCTACTTACCTGGACAAAATGCCATCCAACAAAGTCCTGATGTCCTGACACACCTGAGATAAAACATAACATTACATTCAATAAACATATACTTACAACCTGTCATAAAAGAGAGGGTTAATAGGCTACTTACCTGGCCAAAATGACCCTCCAGTCATGTCCAGCGATGCCCCGGTCCAGACCAGTCACAAGCCCTCCCAAAAAAAACTGCCGTCCTAAAAATAAAAAAATACTTATGGAACTCATCCCCTGACTAGCTCCCTGTCGCAAATGGAGGTTCCCTTACATGCTTTCGATATAAATAAAACTAAATTGCGCCTTCTGATTGGCTGAAATAGCTGTCAATCATATTTCAGCCAATCAGAAGATGCAAATAGTGTGAGCCAATAAAAATGATACACCCCTTTATCCCATTCTGATTGGCTGATGTAACTGTCAATAATATTTCAGTCACTCAGAAGGCACAGATGCTTGGAGACAATCAGAATGGTATACACCTCTGTGGCTAAAATGCAAAAGCGCCTTCTCATTGGATTTTTAAATTCTGCGGAGGTCCCGGTCGGGACCCTTGCAGCAAGGGTTAACGTGGGGACCCTATGGGGACCTTGCAGCATAGGGGGGTTCATGTTAGTTGCCGCGGCCGTGAATTTTGAATTTGTAAGTGCTGCAGGGATCCCAATCGGGAACCCTGCAGCAAAGGGTTGATGTGGGGACCCTGCAGGGGGGTTACGATCGGGACCCCTGAATCATGGGGTTAATGTGGGCACCATGCGTGGGTCCGGATCGAAAACCCCTGCATCATGGGGTTAATGTGGGGAACCTGCAGGGGTTCCGATCGGGAACCCTGAATCATGTGGATTTAATTTAGGAGTGGGGGGGGGGGGGAGGGGTGTTAGGAGCAGTGGGGACATTTAGGTGGAGGTTTGGTTTTCCCTGTTGAAAGGTCCATTTTTTTATGAGTGGGTTGATTATTAATAACATAATATATTAGTTATATGGTCCCTAAACTATTTGGTTGGAATGAACAAACTTTCTCAGCTTCTGTAAGTCTATAATGTTCTATTTTTACTAGGACTGAACAAACAAAATGTATCTGATTATATCTGAATATTTTTGATTGAGGAAACATCATATGCATTCTTTAATTCTTCCCATATATAAATGGCATCAAAATGGATAATTTATTACACTATCAGAAGTTTGTTAGAATGCCACCACCTATGAGCTAAATTATCTATGCCAGATGGGAGTGCTGGGTTATTCAGAACTGGATCCGAAACTTGTTATTTTTGATTAAATTAAGCAAAAACCTCTCTTGGTGCCACGTTGTGAAGTACTGTTTAGTAAATGGGTTATGTTTGTCTCCTGTTTTAATATATGTAGAGGAAATCATTATCAGGTTCTCAATACTACATGTTTTCAATTTAACGTTCCCTGTTATAGTCTATATTGGGACTTATGAGCCTGAGTGAAATATGATTGATTGTGCTAATCTGACAGATGGATTATAGAGTACTGAATCCGGTAAACCTGCCATATTTATATCTAATAGACCTCCGCTATATGTGAAATCCTAGGAAACATATAGTTCAATACATATTTATAGATGGCATTTTGGATTTTTTCTTATTCTGTTTGATGAATATTGATAAGTAAAGTTCTAAAATAATAAAGTATTTTAGGAAAGATTGTCATTTTGTGAAAGCAACATATTGTCTGCAAACAGACAGCTTTTATATTGTTTATCTCCTATACACATTCTTGTAATGTCAGGTTAATTTTTGATTGCTTGGTCTAGTGTTTCCAATGCAACCATAAAAAGCACAAGCGAGAGAGGACAACAATGTCTCATTCCAAGTTCTCTAGCTATCTCCTTATGACTCTCACAAAGTAAATTTAAAACCTCTTATCGATGATAAATTGCTTGTAACAAATTATTAAATGATCCTATAATTCCAATAGTTTGTAACACTTTGTACAGATATTCCTATCTCAGGGAATCACGTATTTTATTAATCAGAATTACAGGGATGTTGTTTGTTTCGGCCCAGTGAATAAGATTTACCACCCTGTCTGTAGTTGGGGTATGAATCCTACTTTATTCCAGTGGAAATATAGTTGTAATGATATAGGAATCACAAAGTTGTGGAGACCAGTAGCCAAGGTCAGCAATAATCCGGTTCAGCAACTTGTAGGTTAAACAGGAACAAGCTTTTATTGAAGGGATCAGGAACCAACAATAATCTGGCAAGGTACATTTGACAGGAAGTGCCTTATATAGGCCAAGGACCAGACACCTGACCAGACACAGCTGAAGAGACTTAGGTACTGATAAAATTGCTAGCAGAGTCAAGCTTATAAGGTCTCAATAGAATTCACAAAAGGCAGGCTGGCGCAGTGGTAGGGAAGAGGTATAGCAGCCTGGGGACCAGGGTTCAAAACCCAGCAGAGTCAATTCCTCACAATAGTGCTATTAAACTATTTAGCCTTGTTGCTACTATTTTAGTTTTAGTAATCAGATTATGTTTACTCCTAATGGTAGGATCTGCCTGTTGTTGTTTTTAAATGGATTCCATTTAAGAAGTAAATCTATAAATAAAAGTATGCGTTGAGTTCAGCCAGAATGGGGACCAAAAAGTGTTTGAAAACATTGCTGTTTTAATTTCACAGTAAGTATGATGAGGAGAGGAATAGAAAGAGGATTGTCCTTCATTTGGTTGTTTTGTCCTCCATATCACATATATAGTTGTGAGCGTACGAGTCGTTGTTCACGCTTGCGGGCTCGCGTAGCGAGCCCGCAAGAACTGCGTCCCTCACGAAGCGAGGGACGCAGTTCGCCGCAAATGCGGGTCCTCGCGAAGCGAGGGCCCGCATTTGCGGTTGTGGAGGCTCAACGTCGGCTGTGTTAACACACACATACACACACACGACTTTTTTAACAGAATAAACCCAACCGCCCAGCCAACAAAAACCCAACAACGTCCCCGCAAATGCGGATCCTCGCGAAGCGAGGGTCCGCATTTGCGGTGGTGGGAGCATCCCAACATCGGCTGTGTTAACACACACATACACACACACACAACTTCATAACAAAAAAAAACTCAAAGTCGCCTCACACCCGCTTACACCCAGACACACAGACGCAAGACTTAACAAAAAAACAGTAAAAAAGGCCCTTCACACGCTCTTAACACACATACGCACGACTTAGAAACAAATACACTGCGTCGTACACGTAAAAGCTAACTGCGTATATCGCAAAAAAATACGGCAACATCGCAACAAAATACGGCCGCATCGGAAAAAAATACGGCCGCGAAAGACCCATTCCAACCGCCGCGCATCAAAACATCACAAACACAAGAAATAAACACAACAAACACATAAAAAGCTTACTTACAGCACGGGGGGGCATCCGGCACCTCCAAAAGTTCATTTACACGTCCATTTAAGTCAAAACAAAGAGTTTAAACGACCGAAAATCGGCTAAGCGAGAGAAAAAATGGCCGCCGAACAAAACGAAAACGAGGCTCCAGACGTAACTACACTACACTTACTCGCAATAATGAAACACATACTATGCGGAACGGATCACACTCATATTAAACACCATTTTAACCACTACTACGCACAAAATGGCGGATGGAACGCAAATTGTAAGCTGGAACGCAAATAGCGCATGCGTATTACGTTCTAACGGTCTAACTTTCCAGAATGTTCTACAAGTTGATAAATACTGTCTATTTGACAGAGAAAAATACATTTCTCCTCAGGTGATGAACAGAGTGACTTCGGAGATAACTGCTGCTAAAACTTGAGAAGATAATTCTTTCCTAATTTACTACTTTACATTGTGCAAATTACAACTGAGAGGTAAGCTATAATATATTACTTATTTTCAAGACAGGACATCAAAAAAAAAAATTAAAGAAGACAAAGAGGTTTATGTATACTGACATGTGACACGCACATATATGCGTATAATGTATACTGACATGTGACACGCACATATATGCGTATAATGTATACTGACAAGTGACACGCACATTTATGCGTATAATGTATACTGACATGTGACACGCACATTTATGCGTATAATGTATAGTGACATGTGACACGCACATTTATGCGTATAATGTATAGTGACATGTCACATGCACATTTATGTGTATTGCCCCTGCAACAAACTAATTAAACAACTACATTTAAATTACATTACAAAAAAATAAGTTGGGACTATTAAAATACTATTAAAATATGAGTCATGTATACTGATATGTGACACGCACATATATGTGTATCATCTATAGTCACATGTCACACACACATTTATGTATGTTGGCCAAAAATAAAAATAAGGTTAATTTAACAATTAAAATATGATTCATGTATAGTGATATGTCACACGCACACAAAAAAATTACTTTCAACTATGGAAATGTGCTTCATGTATGTGACATATGTGTGTAGACCCCACCAAAAAATAATGTTAATTCAAATTAATTACAGAAGTATATTTCAATGAAATTAATTTACTGCAATTTAATAGATCACCTAAAACTCAATCTTTCTACTTTTTTTAATATTCAAACAGACTCTGCATCAACAGCGTCTCTCAACAATTTGCACTGTGCACTGTGAAGCACAATCCCTTTTAAAGAACACCAACAAAGAAGAAGAGGTAACATACAAAAATACTTTAAATGCTGAAAAGGCCATGGTTTGTTAAATACAAATAAAAAATTCTATAATTCACTATTTCACTTTATTTTTCAAACAGACACTACAAGAAGACCGGCGGATTAAGATTGGCAGGAGGGGACCCTCTGTCATTCCACACTTCAATCAAGGTAAAGTATTAAGTATAAAAAAGAACCGAACCATGAGCCTTATTCAATTCTGAGTTGGCTAATTGAATAGGGCTTTATATAAGCACATAATAGGTCTTCACTAACTAAAAACTTCTGTCCAAAAATTTTGTATGTGCTTATATAGAGCCCTATTCAATTGGTCAAAACGCAATTGATTCAGGACCTAAATATGTTTAATGGCCGAGGGCCTCATTCAAATGTGATTTGACCATTTCAATAGGGCTCTATATAAGCACATTTGGCTCAATTTAACTAAAAACTTCTGTTCAAAAATATGCTCTGTGCTTAAATAGAGCCCTATTGAAAAACCAAATTCAATGAGGCCCTCACAATATAACAAATCCAGCAAACAAAGGCCCTCATTCAATTGATATTTTGGACAATTCAATAGGGCTCCAAATAAGCACATTTAGAACCCTATTGAATTGGCCAAACTGCAATTGAATGAGGGCCAAAGTATGCAACATATGGTACACACAAACTGGTACACACAAAACAGGATTGTAACAAACACATAGCAAACTAAATTTATATTCTTTTTGTTTAACAACCTATAACCATTAGAAAAAACACTACATAAGTATAACAAAAGTGGTGCCCATCAAACAGGATTGTACGAAAACTCACACAAACACATAGCAAACTACATTTAAATTCTTATTTTAATGTTTAACAACCTATAAGCCTTAGAAAGAAGCCTAAATAAGCATACCAACATTGGTGCCCACCAAACAGGATTGTATGAAAACTCACACAAACACATAACAAACTACATTTACATTCTTATTTTATGTTTAACAACCTATTAGCATTACAAAACTACATTAATAAGCATACCAACAGTGGTGCGCATCAAACAGGATTGTATGAAAACTCACACAAACACATAGCAAACTACATTTAGATTCTTATTTAATGTTTAACAACCTATAAGCCTTAGAAAGAAGCCTAAATAAGCATACCAACATTGGTGCCCACCAAACAGGATTGTATGAAAACTCACACAAACACATAGCAAACTACATTTAGATTCTTATTTTATGTTTAACAACCTATTAGCATTACAAAACTACATTAATAAGCATACCAACAGTGGTGCGCATCAAACAGGATTGTATGAAAACTCACACAAACACATAGCAAACTACATTTAGATTCTTATTTAATGTTTAACAACCTATAAGCCTTAGAAAGAAGCCTAAATAAGCATACCAACAGTGGTGCGCACCAAACAGGATTGTATGAAAACTCACACAAACACATAGCAAACTACATTTAGATTCTTATTTTATGTTTAACAACCTATTAGCATTACAAAACAACATTAATAAGCATACCATCAGCGGTGCGCATCAAACAGGATTGTATGAAAACTCACACAAACACATAGCAAACTACATTTACATTCTTATTTTATGTTTAACAACCTATAAGCATTACAAAACAACATTAATAAGCATACCAACAGTGGTGCGCACCAAACAGGATTGTATGAAAACTCACACAAACACATAGCAAACTACATTTACATTCTTATTTTATGTTTAACAACCTATAAGCCTTAGAAAGAAGCCTAAATAAGCATACCAACAGTGGTGCGCACCAAACAGGATTGTATGAAAACTCACACAAACACATACCAAAGTACATTTAGATACTTATTTTATGTTTAACAATCTATAAGCCTTAGAAAAAGGCCTAAATAAGCATACCAAAAGTGGTGGACACCAAACGGGATTGTAGAAAAACAAAGAAATAATGTCATTTTTTAGTTCATACAAATACATTAAAATAATATTACATTTTCATTTTTATTTTATATCAGATACTGCGTCAAGAACATCGGAACAGGAGTTTCAACTGAGGACCACACCAGCGGACGAGGACTTTCAACAGAGGACCAGACCATTGGACGAGGACTTTCAACAGAGGACTACACCATCGGACGAGGACTTTCAACAGAGGACCAGACGATTGGACGAGGACTTTCAACACAGGACCAGACCATCAGACGAAGGCTTTCAACACAGGACCAACAAAGATTCTGCTTCAAATCAAACTTCAACCAAGGTACAGTATAACAAGTAAAAAAAGAGAAAAATTAATTAATATTCTTCTTTAATGTTTAACCACCTATAAGCCTTAGAAAATAGCCTACAGAAGCATACCAAAATTGTGGCGCACCAAAAAGGATTGTAGAAAAACACAGAAATAATGCCATTTTTTCATTAATACAAAGACATTCAAATAACATAACATTTTCATTTTTATTTTATAACAGATACTGCGTCAAGAACATCGGAACAGGAGTTGGAACTGAGGACCACACCAGAGGACGAGGACTTTCAACAGAGGACTACACCATCGGACGAGGACTTTCAACACAGGACCAGACCATCGGACGAAGGCTTTCAACACAGGACCAACAAAGAATTTTGCTTGAAATCAAACTTCAACCAAGGTACAGTATAAAAAGTAATATCTATCATCTATCTCTTATTTGTCTTTTAGGGCCAATAATCTTTAACAATAAATACAAACTTCAATGTAAACTTAAAAAATAAATTGGCATAGTCCAAAAAAGTCTAAAAACACAGAATCTATACAATTTGTCATTGTAACATTCCAGTCCTAAACCCTAATTTAATTGCCATTTGACAAATTGAATAGTGCTGTAAATAAGGACATAACATCTTTTTTAAAATACCTTTTTAGTTACTGAAACACTTGCTTTTGGATACATGTTTAATAAATAAAAATTTCTTTAAATAATTATCTCATGCCCTTATTTAGACTTTTATTCAATTGACCGCATTGAAATTGATTAACTATAAAATGTTAACACACTATTGATAACTATTTGTCATGAAAAACAACTTAACATCTCAAAATAAACTAATGGTACATTATTTTATTTTTACAGATTAACATGGCTGATAATGAGAGTAAACAAGAAAAGAAAAGACGCCAAGCTAGAGAACGACGACAGAGAGCAGACAGCCAGCAGACACCGGAGAAGAAGGAAATTCGACGAGAAAAAGAACGCAAAAGAATTGCAAGCAAAAGACTGTCACTTGCAGAAATTAAAGATATGTCAAAAAAAACAACAAAGAAAATAAAGCATTTACAACCTGTTGCTCAAACATCAGATGACATTTTACCAGAAAAAAGACAAGAGATACCAAAAAAAGCAACAAAGAAAACAAAGCATTTAGAACCGTTTCATGAAACATTACATGACATTTTACCTCAAACAATACAACATATACCAAGAAAAGCAACGAAAAAAACAAAACATTTAGAACCTGTTGTTGAAACATTATATGACATTTCACCTGATGAATATGAAAGTCAAAATCCTATATGCTTTGCAAATTGTCCTCTACTCAAGTCTTTAGCAGTAGAGGTTCATAGTTGTGGGGACATGACTACTCAATGTCAGTTTTGTGAGGCTTATTATTTTAAATAGGAGAGACCCAGAGATGGACAATTTATTAGTTGTTGTCAAAAAGGCAAGTTCAAACTTCCAGAAAGGAAAGAATTTCCAATTTATTTACAAAATATTATGACTGAACCTACTTTTCCAAACTACAAAAATTTTAAGACAAACATAAGATCCTACAATAGTGCCATATCCTTTGCATCCATGGGGGCAACATTAGCTGCTAATGTACCCGGACATGGTCCTTACTGTTTTAAAGTCCAAGGACAAATTTATCATCGCACTTCCCATTTACATCCAGAGGAAGGAAATAAAAGAAAATTCGCTCAACTATATGTCCTAGATACAATGGAAGCTGTTGACCAACGTATGCAGATGGAAGAAAATAAAAAATGCTTACCCACTGTTTTCATAGAGCTAAATAACATTATGGACAACAATCCCTACAGTAAAGCTTATAAAAAATTGGCAGAAGTAGAAAATGAACAACTACTTCATTCACAAACACATCAATTACCAATGCCAAAGGTTAATATGGTGCTTAAAAGAGACAGACATACTGATAAACGTCGTTATAACTTGCCAACAACAAATGAGGTTGCAATGGTGTTTCAGAATGATGAAGGAGAACCACCATTTCAAAGAGACATTCGATATATCCTAGAAATGAGGACCAACCGTTTATTAATATGAGTATCTTAAGTCCAAATTTAGATCCAATGACATATCCCATCTTTTTCCCACACGGAGAAGCAGGTTGGCAACCAAAATTAACTCTTCCCAGTTACCCAAATGCTAAAGCCAGAATCCGAAATAATGTTTCTATGCTTGAATTTAAAGTAGCTCAAATTGCCATTCGCAATGTATTTAATCCAATTTTATGTGGTGGGAAACTAACACAACAATGGATTATTGATTCATATTTGCAAGTTGAGGCAAATAATTTAAACTTTATCAAATATCAACAAGATAAACTCCGTGTAGAACAATATTCTGGACTCATGGACTATGTTGCTGACGTGGCTACAAGCAGAGACATGACAGCTGGCAAAGCCATCATTTTACCATCTTCCTTTCAAGGATCTCCTCGGAATATGAGAGAAAGATACAATGATGCTATGGCTATTGTGACAAAATTTGGCAAACCCGATCTATTTGTGACATTTACATGTAATCCACAATGGCCAGAAATTACACTAAATCTACTTCTTGGACAAACTGCTTCAGATCGACCAGATTTAGTAGCCAGAGTTTTTAAGATTAAATTAAATGAATTAATACGTGACTTCACTATAAATCAGTTATTTGGCAAATGTCTTGCTTATGTATATACCATTGAATTTCAAAAAAGAGGCCTTCCACATGCACATCTTCTAATAATACTTCAAGAAAAAGATAAATTAGATACTTCAGACAAAGTGGATGCAGTCATTGTTGCTGAACTACCAGATCCAGAACTATATGGTAGACTATATGAGATTGTTACTCATCGCATGATTCATGGACCCTGTGGTGACCTTAATCCACAATCACCATGTATGGAAAATAATAAATGTTCCAAAGAATTTCCAAAAGATTATAGAGACAAAACCTATGCCAATTGTGATGGATATCCACTTTATAAAAGAAGAGAAGGAGATAGTGCCATTATTCGTGGAAAAAAAGTGGACAATAGATATGTAGTACCCTACAATCCACATTTACTCATGAAGTACAACGCCCACATCAACGTAGAAGCCTGCACTTCCATCAAATCCATTAAATATGTCTACAAATATATTTACAAAGGTTACGATGCAGCTACTGTAGTCGTCAAAAGTGCAGACAACCCTGAAAGTAGTGAGTTAGTACATGATGAACTTGCATCTCATGTAGATGCTCGCTATGTCAGTGCGCCAGAAGCTATGTGGCGGCTTTTAAAATTTGAAATGCATGATAGATCACATGCAGTATATAGGTTAGCAGTACATTTGCCACAACGACATTTAGTCTATTTCCATGCTGGAAATGAAATGAATGCATTGGCCCAAAGTGAAGATCGTCACACTACACTAACTGCATGGTTTGCATTAAATTCCACTGATGCTGAAGCAACACAATACTTATATATTGAAATTCCATATCACTATGTTTTTGTGAATGGATTATGGAGACCAAGAAAAACCAGAGGCAATAAAATAATTCCACGAATTTACACAGTCAGTCCAAGAGATGTTGAACGTTTTTGCTTACGGATATTACTTTTAAATGTTCCAGGAGCACAAAGTTTTGAACAATTAAGAACTGTTAATGACATTGTATATGAATCCTTCCATTTAGCTGCAAGACATAGAAACTTACTCGCTGATGATACAGAGTGGGAAAGATGTTTAGAAGAAGCAGCACAATGTCAAATGCCACGACAGATGAGAGAACAATTTGCTTTTATTTGTATCTTCTCAAATGCTCCAAATGCATTAGCTTTGTGGGAGACTTTTAAAAGTAATATGGCTGAAGACTTTATGCGACGATACAATGAACCCATTGCACACTTAAAAGCGTTAATGGAAATCCAAGAAGTCTTTTTAACTCATGGATTAAGTTGTGCAAGTTTTAATTTGCCTGATCCAGGTCTTATAGATGACATTAACTTTGAAGACTATGACATTCAACTACAAGCAGAAAGAACAGAAGAAAGACTTGCAACTTTAAATACACTACAATTGCAAGCATTTCATGCCATTAAAAATGCTATAGATGATGACATGGTGACAGACCGTTATTTCTATCTTGATGGACCTGGCGGATCAGGAAAAACATATTTGTACAATTTATTAATGAGTTCAGTACGAGCCCAAGGAAAAATAGCAATGGCGTTTGCCACTACTGGAATTGCTGCACTTTTATTAGAAGGTGGAAGAACTGTTCATAGTGGATTTAAACTGCCAGTGCCTATTTTAGAAAATTCTGTGTCAGATATTCGCATGACATCCTTACAAGCAAAGAAATTGAAGAAATGTAAATTAATTATAATAGATGAGGCCACAATGATGTCATGCTATGCCCTCCAATGTATTGACCGTTTGCTTCGTGAAGTTATGGAGAATACTTTTCCATTTGGTGGAAAGGTAATGTTGTTGGGTGGCGATTTCAGACAAACATTACCTGTCGTTGTACATGGAAATCGAACTGACATTATCGAAACATGTATAAAGTCAAGTATAGTATGGAAACATTTTACCCATCTTCAACTGCAACAAAATATGAGATCAGAAGGCCAAACTGATTTCAATGATTGGCTTATTAAAATTGGAGAAGGCAGAACAGAAAAAATACTACATTTACCTGATGACACTGTAGAGATCCCACCTCATATGATTTGTCAACAAGATATTATATCGGCTATATTTGAAGGGAGCATAAATAACGAAGAATATTCCGAGCTTGCCAACCAAGTCATACTGACGTGTAAAAATAAAGATGCATTAATCCTCAATAATGAAATCTTAAAAAAAATGTATGCACCACAAAGAAATTATCACAGTGCTGATTCTGTACTTGCTGATGACAATGAAAGTCAGGCTAACTTTTCGACTGAATTCATAAACTCTTTAACTCCTTCTGGAATGCCACCACATATTTTGCAGCTAAAGAAAGGTGCAATTATCATGTTACTGCGAAATATGAACCCCAAAAAAGGCCTATGCAATGGCACAAGATTAATTGTTCAACAATTAAAGGACCATTTTATAGATGCTGAAATTTTAACTGGGACCCATAAAGGAGAGAGAGTTTTCATACCAAGAATAGATTTAGCACCAAGTGAAAGTAGTCTCCCTTTTATACTTCAAAGAAGACAATTTCCCATTATTATGGCATTTGCCATGACCATTAATAAATCACAAGGTCAAACTTTCAAATCTGTGGGTATTTTCTTGGAAGAACCAGTTTTTGCACATGGTCAATTGTACGTTGCGTTGTCACGGTGCAAAAATCCACAGGCTATTAAAGTTTACATTGAAAACAATGAAAGTCAAGGTGATTTATTAGAAGATGGACGTATTTTTACTAAAAACATTGTCTACTATGAAGTACTATAACTTTGCAGGATACAAATTAAAGATGCCAACATTTTTTAAAAGCATTCCAAAATACATAACAATTGGTTGTTTAATTCAGTCATAATTAATGAAAGTACTGTTTATGAATGATTCGCCTCACAAAATACTTGCCTTGCATTGTTAGTAAAAATTATGTTAAAATGTTAAGTCACTATGTTAATGTTTCTAATGTTACAAGTTTAAAATATATATTTTCAAGTTATTTCATTCAACAGATTACAAAGTGGATGTTAAGAGGTCAAGCACCTTTTAAGTCACAATGTAAATATTGTCTGTTATCTTAAGATTACTAACTACATTAATGTTTATCGCCAGTTTATGTGCTCAGTAATGAATTACTTTAATTACGTACGTTTTAAGGAGAGTTTTACTGTATGCCTTCCTCTACATTCAATGTATATTCAAGTTAACAATTATTGTGATACAAATTGCATGTTAATACTGATTAATTTAAAGGTCAATTGTTTTTACATTCAAATGTTAATACTTTTAATAAAAAATTAGGTTACAAAATGTATTCACTATGTTCCTGTTTATAATGTTCAAAATTATATCAATGTTTTCTCAACTTATAAATTTACATAAAAAATAAAGTTCAAGTTTCAAAATATATACTTTGAAGGTTATTGCTTACATATATTTTAAACTTCATGTTAAAATTTGCAACGTTTCAACAAGGCTTTTTACTTTTTGCTTTCCTATTCATTCAATGTAAATTAAAGTTAACAATTCTTCAGATACAAATTACATTTTAAAAAACCATTACATCAACATTTTACAAAAATACACGTTCATATTAAAATACTTACAAGTTTCAAAAATATATGTTAATAACTAAACAACTTGACAAACATATACATCACATTGCCGTCATTTTTTGACGGGCAAGTCGCTAGTGTCCTATAAACCTAAGGCCCAGAATGATGCAAGCAACACGGTTGGCAATAGGATTTCTATTGGGGAACATATATTGAAATTATTTGATACTTTTCCCCATACATTCCTCCCACCACAGCTACAAATGTACCCTCTAGGTCTTTGTGGGTGTGTTATAAATGGAATGGAGTGTTGTTTTTGGACTTATTTGTTGCCAAATAACAGTTTGGTAGGAGAAGTCCAACTATTTTGGAAAGGATATATATGAAAAATGGGTATCCTGTAAAAATATAGTCATTATAAAAAAAATTATAAGAAAAAAAGAAATCCCATATTGCCTAGGGGAGCTAAAATATCTAATGGTATGAGATATACATATGATTTTTCTATTGTCTGTCATATTCTGTTTGGAGAAAACATAGTATAAGCATAATCATGGTTGTTTCTTGGGGTATTATACTCAGTGGTACCTGTCTACCTTCTTCATCTATCCCTGTCAAATGCCTCCCATAAAGAAGCAGCACATTTGTCATCATATAGGTAGTACTTCTTATCCACCTGAGTGATGGAAAAAGTATAAAGGAAGAAGAAAGCAAAGTCTTAAAAAAGAGAACATTAGACACATCAAAACCTGTTATACATATACATTTCTATACAACAAACAGTTACCATCTGAATGGCCATGTTAAAGAGCTTAAGGAAATAAGTATTTTGTTTTATTGTTTAGTCGTTCAGTTGAATCTGACTCTTCATGACCCTATGGACTGCAGCATGCCAGGCTCATCTTGTGTCCGGTTGTGCCAATCCATAAGGTTTTCATTGCGGTCTTCAGTGGACCGTGATTTGTCTGACCTCTCAGCTATGACATGCCCATCTTGGGTAGCACTATATGATATAGCTCACAGCTTCATTGAGGTACATAAGCCCCTTCATCATGACAAGGTAGCGATCCAGAAGAGGATATTATTGTTTACCATAGTGTAATACACTAAATTAATAAATTATGGGTCATCCACCAATATGTACCAAAACATTATGATACAAACATTGATCATTCAAAGGCAACACCTTTGAAAGTATCATTGTTATCACTATAATAGTTGTGGATCTGCGGGGCTGTTCGAAACTTTTGCAATGTCCCCTGCGAGGCGAGCTGTTAAAGAACATGGGACTTAGGCTGCAATGAGCGCCGAAGGCTCATCGCGAGGCCTGGGTGTTACCAACACCCGACAGGGGCTGCAATTAGCGCCAAAGGCATTGCAGAGCTCGCAATGAGCGCCAGAGGCCCCCAGGGCTCGCATCACCCCGCAGTACCTGAGGTGCTCAATCTGAGAATGAACAATACCTTAGTAGGTTTGCTTTATAGGTTTGATTACCTACTCCTAGAGAAACCTCTTTTAGCTCACTTGTGCTCTTCATAGAGAGACATATCCTGTAGTATATCAGTCTGGTCTCACTCAAAAGACCCAGCCCCGAAATACCAGGAATTCTACTCTGAACAGGAGAAACAGCAAACCCCAGACACGTTTCGCCCTCTGTGGGCCTCGTGCAGTTGTACTCCTTAAGCCACAGTAACCCACCAATTGAACAGAAAATTAGTTTACGGGCTGCATTACGTGCTCTCAAAACTACAATGTTCTCAATTGAATAGGGGCCTTGGTAATTAAAGTCACCAATTCTCAATTGATCTTGCTTGCAGGCTTCTTTGAGCTCTATTTCTTTAGTTGTGTAGTAATGAAGGGATATAATAAAATTTCTGGGCTACTGTGCAATCTGTAGTTTTGTTAACGTTTGTGTGAATTTGTAGCCTTCTATGTATGATGAGCTGTCATTGTGTTGCCAATGGTCAGTCCCATTAACAGCTGATAGAAACATATGAAAATATAATTATATATACAGTGGATATAAAAAGTCTACACACTCCTGTTAAAATATCAGGTTTCTGTGCTGTAAAAAAATGAGACAAAGATAAATCATTTCAGAACTTTTTCCACCTTTAATGTGACCTATAAACTGTACAACTCAATTGAAAAACAAACTGAAATCTTTTAGGTGGAGGGAAGAAAAAAAATAAAAAAATAATAATGTGGTTGCATAAGTCTGCACGCCCTCTTATAACTGGAGATGTAGCTGTGTTCAGAATTAAGCAATCACATTCCAAATCGTGTTAAATAGGTCAGCAATTAGGTCAGCATCAGTAATGTTGCTTTGTTTTACTTTTGTCACAAACAATGTACTTCTTTGGATCAGTAGGGCTCTTTCTCATATGGGTGACCCTAGACCATTCCACAGTTTGCTAAACACCTCCCACAGGCTCCCCTCTAATCAATAGATTTTGGGAGAGGGGGAATTATAGAAAATCCAAACTTCTCTTCAATCCTTGGCCACGTTGAATATAAAGTTATAAAAAGTGCTAAAAAAATGTATCAAAATGACACTCTATTTGTTTAGAGTTAAAATATACAGTTTTTATATGTAGCAAAAACGTTATTTTTATTTTTAGGCAGAAATTCCTAAATTCTGTAGCAACTATATTATGGACTTCTTGTACTGAAGTTTGTAGTAAGGAGGGCTCTTTAATTAAAGCCACACTTCAGAGACAGAGCAATGTGGCTATACACACCCTACTTACATATATGTGTAGAAACAATATGAAGGCTGAATGTATTATATAGACAAATAAACACCCAATAATAGTGGCAGCAAGTCAGCCCTTAATTACACCTTGTTTACTGCCCACAACTGTAAGCTTCGGGGTCATGGATACAGCTCTCAGCTTCTTGACCTTCCTATTCCTCTTTCAGAATCTTATGATTTAAAGGGCCATTTACCTCACTATAAGTGCTCTTCGTGATGTGAAAGAGCACAAGATTGTATGTTAAAATGATCTATTGTTTTTTTTTTATTCCACTAATAACAGCTAAAAATCTAAAGTCTTAGGTCTGTTTACAAACACAAACCAGACTGTTCCATGATTAACAACATCTGCCGACACCAAGCGGTGAAGGCACATTGACACAAAAAAATTATAATTTTTCCCTGAACTTCAGAAATGCAGCAGGAGATGTAAATCCCCAACTGACCTTTTTAGCTGATCCCAGTATTCATTTCTGCACAGATGAAATTTTGAAGGGCTAATTCTCTTTCTGCTTATGCTCTCTGCGCGGAGCTGTTGCTGTGAGTCTGTCTTTTTTTTCTGTGAAAAAAGAACGGATTTTAAAAATTCTAAAGTTTCAACAAGGGGGATGTGCCTAGTTCCAGACCTCAGCTAGTGTGATTTGTGAGATCAGATAGTTTTCATTTTTTTCAGTGTTTCAACAGGCAAGTGTCACGGACCCCTTTCCAGGGCCTGGATCCTGGTGCATTGTGCCACCATAGAGGTCATACTGTCCCATTGGAAAATGGGTAGTGTAATTATATTGCCACATGGGAAATGTGGGCAAGTGGGTAGTGGGATGAATCGTCCCAAAACATAGGGCCATAGTGTACAACCATGCTTCCTATTGTCTTATGGCATAAGTCTCTGCCTTATCCTGTATACTAGATGTAATTCCCCATGTTATATTACTGTGTTCTGTTTAAACTATAACTAAATGGTCATGTAACAGTTAAACAAAATAGGTTTACAATGACTCACTGTAGACAGACAGGAACCAGTGATTGTTTTGTAATCTGTGCTGTCCCATTGTTTGCCAGCTAAGCTAATTACATCTCTGATGTGCTAGACATGATGTGTGTATTGGAGGTTGCCTATTGTTCCCAGGTGCCAGACAGGATGCTAATGTTGAACCACATGTGGAGTCAATCTCCTGTTTATGTCTGCCACTCTCTGTCATTGTTGTTGTACACACCCCCTTCTGAATCTAATTACTATAAATATTGTTGACTTCCCAAATATAAATCAGTTCACTGCTGATACATATAGAAATGGTATGTTATTTGCTCCTGGTAGCTTTGATACTGATCCGATCTCCGCCCTGCAAGTAACTTTTCCTGGTCACTTTTTAACATATTTATTAATGACTTAGAAGTAGGATTGGAATGTATTGCCTCCATTTTTGCTGAAGACACGAAGTTGTGCAAGGTAATTTAATCAGAAATTATGTACTTTCCCTCCAAAGGGATTTGCATAAATTAGAGAAAAGGGCGACTAAATGGCAGATGAGATTTAAGTTATGCATCTGGGAAGGGAAAATAGTCATGCAATTTATAATCTTAATGGAGCAAATCTAGGGATATCAGATATTGAAAGGGATTTGGGAATGCCTGTGGACAGGTTTGGGGTCTGTTTACAAGTGGATTTACCTTAAAAAGTAAAGGCTAATAAACTGCAGAGTGCACTAATTGTGCCCAGGTGAGAGGGGTGTGGCTTGACTGTTAAACTTGTATAAAAGGTTTGTGAGCTGGTTTGGGGTCTGTTTACAAGTGGATTTACCTTAAAAAGTAAAGGCTAATAAACTGCAGAGTGCACTAATTGTGCCCAGGTGAGAGGGGTGTGGCTTGACTGTTAAACTTGTATAAAAGGTTTGTGAGCTGGTTTGGGGCCTGTTTACAAGTGGATTTACCTTAAAAAGTAAAGGCTAATAAACTGCAGAGTGCACTAATTGTGCCCAGGTGAGAGGGGTGTGGCTTGACTGTTAAACTTGTATAAAAGGTTTGTGAGCTGGTTTGGGGCCTGTTTACAAGTGGATTTACCTTACAAGTAAAGGCTGATAAATTGCAGAGTGCACTAATTGTGCCCAGGCGAGAAGGCAGAAGTTAATAGAAACCGGAGAAGGGGAACTTGTGAGCTTGCGAACATTTTCAGTATCAAGTGCAATTCTAGTAAAAGCCTAGGAGTTTAAATAAAAGGAGGGCCTTCAAAGAAAAGGGAGGGCAGATTTATAGTGCAAAGGAGGAAAACTTTATATAAATATATTATATTATATTCTTTATTTTTCCCACTGAAATTTCGTAGACAATAATAATAATTATGAGTCAGTCCAGTGGCAACCTTATTCAGTGTACATCCTGTCAAATGTATGCACTACTGGAACATATGATCCAGGGTCCATACCTCTGTGACAGGTGTGAGCATGTTGCCTCTTTGGAAGCTCAAATTGAAGATCTGGAGAGGAGAATTGCAGCACTTAGTGATATTGCTCCACTGGAAAGGGAATTGGTGCTCACGGAGCACAGTTTAGCTGGGCCTAGTATGGAGGGAGGAGCTGGGGCTAGGGAGGATGGCCAGGGAGGTAGCTGGGTTACAGTTACAAGGGGAAGCAGGGGGAACAGGAGGAGGCAGGCCAGTTCTGAGTTGTCAAACACCAACAGATTTGCCAGATTGAGTGAAACTGTTGGCGATGTCCATTCAGGAATGGCAATGCCAGATAGAGCTGTTCCCTCTAACAGCCGGGCGAACAGCTCTACTGGAGAAGAGGGAGGGCAGAATAGGCAGTGCAACAGACAGGTTTTGGTGGTAGGGGACTCTATTATTAGGAAGGTAGACAGGGTAATTTGTCACCCAGATCCCAGCAATCGAACAGTTTGCTGTCTCCCGGGTGCTCGGGTTCGGCATGTTGTGGATCGGGTGGATAAATTATTGGGAGGGGCTGGTAATGAACCGGCGGTCTTGGTACACATTGGTACCAATGACAAAGTTAGTGGAAGATGGAGCGTCCTAAAGAATGATTTTAGAGAATTAGGGAATAAGCTTAAAGCAAGGACCTCCAAGGTAGTATTTTCTGAGATACTACCAGTGCCACGTGCTAGCCCAGGGAGGCAGAAGGAGCTTAGGGAGGTTAATGCGTGGCTAAAAAAGTGGTGCAGTGCAGAGGGTTTTGGGTTTTTAGAGCACTGGGCTGACTTCTCACTTGGGTACAATCTCTATAGCAGGGATGGATTGCTCCTTAATGATGAGGGCGCTTTTGTGCTAGGGACTAGGATGGTAGACCGGCTGGGGGAGTTTTTAAACTTGTAGGTGGGGGGGAGGGACTATATAGAAGTATTGGGGTAAATAGGGTAGAGAGGGAAAGGGATGAATTATTTACCCATGGGGGAGGAGAAGGGGGGAGGGTTACAATAGAAAGTAGGGAGATATTAATAGGGGCCTCAAATACAGTGGCAGGCACTTCACATCAGCAGAGCCATAGCAACATAAAGTGTATGATTGCAAACGCAAGAAGTTTGCCTGGGAAAATGGATGAGCTAGAAATATTAGCAGTACAAGAAAAATGGGGCTTAATAGGCATTACGGAAACATGGTGGGATGAATCTCATGACTGGACTGTTAATCTGGATGGTTATAACCTATTTAGGAAAGATAGGGGCAATGGTAAAAGAGGAGGAGGGATCTGTCTTTATGTTAAGCCTGAATTTAAGCCTATAGTTAGAGAAGATATTTATGCTGGCACTAACGGCATCATTGAATCCTTGTGGGTTGAGCTAAATAGTGGAGGAGCTAATTCTAAATGCATATTGGTGGGAGTATGCTATAAACCCCCAAATATAGCTGAAAGTGAGGAAATACAATTATTGTTACAGATTGGAAATGCAGCTAAGCATGGGCAAGTTCTAATAATGGGAGACTTTAATTACCCTGATATAAACTGGATAAACGAGACCAGCAGCTCAGCTAAGGGGAGCAGGTTCTTGAGTACACTCAGGGATCATTATCTAGCCCAGGTAATACAAGAACCTACTAGAAATGGGGCCATCTTGGATTTAGTCATCACAAGTAATATTGATATAATATCAAATGTAAAAATAGGGGAACCCTTGGGGAACAGTGATCACAACACAGTCTCATTTGAGATTGAATACAAAAAACAGAGTTGTAAGGGGCCAACAAAAACTCTAAATTTTAAAAGGGCTAACTTTAATGGGCTACGGGCAGCAATACAACATATAGACTGGGACAAAGAACTTACAGGGAAGAATACTGAAAATAAATGGACAACATTCAAATCCTTACTAAATAAACATACTCATCAGCATGTACCATGTGGAAATAAAATAAATAGGAGTAAATCACATCCCATGTGGCTTAACAATGACTTAAAGATCATGATGAGGAAAAAGAAGTATGCATTTAAATTATACAAGAAGGAGGGAACAGAGGCATCTTTATGTGACTATAAGGAAATCAACAAGGCTTGCAAAAGGGCTATTAGACTGGCTAAAATAGAAAATGAGAAGTCAGTTGCAATGGAAAGTAAGACTAACCCTAAAATATTTTATAAATATATTAATGGGAAGAAGGCCAGGAAGGAATCGATAGGACCATTACAATGTGACACAGGCCATCTGATAATTAGTGACCAGGAAAAGGCAGATGAGCTAAATAGGTTCTTTTCTTCGGTTTACACAAGGGAGGTACCAGTGGTTGGGACACTGCAACATAATGGGGCTACACTACCTTCACTAAATAATTGGTTAACGCAGGAAGAAATACAAAAGAGGTTGGAGAAAATAAATGTTAATAAAGCCCCAGGTCCTGATGGAATACATCCAAGGGTACTGAGGGAGCTGGGTTCTGTAATAGCCAAACCATTATATCTAATCTTTAAAGACTCGCTCACTACAGGGTCTCTACCAGATGACTGGAGAAAAGCAGAGGTGATACCTATATTTAAGAAGGGATCTAGAGCAAATCCGGGGAATTATAGACCAGTGAGCCTCACTTCTGTAGTTGGGAAGCTTTTAGAAGGGTTAATAAGGGACAGAATACAAGAATATGTCTATTTGAACAGGATCATAGGTAGCAGTCAACATGGATTTATGAAGGAAAGGTCGTGTCAGACCAATCTAATTAGTTTTTATGAGGAGGTTAGTAGGAACTTGGATCAGGGCAACTCAGTGGATGTAGTCTTTTTAGATTTTTCAAAGGCATTTGATACAGTGCCACATGGAAGACTAGTGAGCAAACTAAGGGATACAGGAATTGCAGTAAATATCTGCTCATGGATCGAGAGCTGGCTAAAAGACAGGAAGCAAAGGGTTGTTGTAAATGGAACATACTCCGATTGGTCTAATGTGATAAGTGGGGTTCCTCAGGGCTCAGTATTGGGTCCTCTCCTTTTTAACATATTTATTAATGACATTGAAGTAGGACTCGAATGTAGTGTCTCCATTTTTGCTGATGACACTAAGTTGTGCAAGGTAATAAAATCAGATAATGATGTACTTTCCCTACAAAAGGATTTGCATAAATTAGAGAAATGGGCGGCTAAATGGCAGATGAGATTTAATACAAATAAATGTAAGGTTATGCATTTGGGAAGGAAAAATAGCCAAGCAATCTATAATCTTAATGGAGCAAATCTAGGGGTATCAGATATTGAAAGGGATTTGGGAGTACTAGTGGACAACCACCTAGGTAACAGCGCTCAAAGCCAAGCAGCGGCTGCAAAGGCAAATAAAATATTAGCATGTATTAGGAAGGGTATAGAAGCCAGGGAAGAAGATATAATTCTGCCACTATACAAATCTCTAGTACGCCCTCATTTGGAATATGGAGTACAATTTTGGGCACCACCTCACAAAAAAGACATCTTAGAGCTGGAAAAAGTACAGAGAAGGGCTACAAAACTAATAAGGGGAATGGAGGGGCTAAGTTATGAAGAAAGACTAGCAAAATTAAACTTATTTTCGCTAGAAAAAAGGCGTCTAAGAGGAGATATGATTACGTTATTTAAATACATCCAGGGTCCATATAAGGCTTTGTCAAGTGAACTTTTTGTAGCAAGAGATTTTCAACTGACAAGAGGACATCCGTTGAGGTTAGAGGAAAAAAGATTTCACCTTAAACAAAGAAAAGGGTTCTTCACAGTTAGGGTGGTTAAACTGTGGAATTCTCTACCAAAGGAGGTGGTGACAGCGAATTCGATAGACAACTTCAAAAAGGGGTTAGATATATTTCTGAATAAAGAGGGCATTCAAGGCTATCCTAGATAACTAGCGAAGGAATATTGATCCAGGGAGAAATTTGATCGCCAGTTTCTGGGGTCAGGAAGGAATTTTGCTTTTTTTCCCCCTTATGAGACAATTGGCAAAGTTTCAATGGGGTTTTTTTTATGTTTGCCTTCCTCTGGATCAATTAACAATAATTAACAATTAACAATAATAATAAATAGTCCAAATTAAAAAGATCAATAGAGATCTAAAAAGGTTGAACTTGATGGACTAACTCTTTATTCATTCTCCAATACTATACTATTAATAATTATTTAATCAATAATTTAATTAATAACTAATCCGCATATTGCAGATCAGAGGAGATCTTAACAGGTTGAACTTGATGGACTGAAAGTCTTTTTTCAACCTTAATTACTATGTAACTATGTAACTATGTAACCACCTGGGTAACAGTGCACAATGCCAAGCAGCAGCTGCAAAATCAAGTAAAATATTAGCATGTATTAAGAAGGGTATGGAAGCAAGGGAAGCAAATATAATTCTGCCACTATACAAATCCCTAGTACGCCCTCATTTGGAATATGGAGTACAGTTTTGGGCACCACTTCATAAAAAGGACATTTTAGAACTAAAAAAAAAAAAAAGTACAGAGAAGGACGACAAAACTAATAAGGGGAATGGAGGGCCAAATTTATGAAGAAAGACTAACCAAACGAAACTTATTTTTTCTAGAAAAAATGTGTCTAAGAGGAGATATGATTACCTTATATAAATATATCCAGGGTCAATACAAGGCTTTGTCATGTGAACGGTTTGTACCAAGAGGTTTTCAACTGACAAGGGGACATCCTTTGAGATTAGACGTAAAAAGATTTTAACTTAAAGAAAGAAAAGGGTTCTTCATCGTAAGGGTGGTTAATCTGTGTAATTCTCTATCAAGGGAGGTTGTGACAGCGGATTTGCTAGATAACTTTAAAAAAGTTATTGGATATATTTTAAAATAAAAAGGGCATTCAGGGCTATCCTGGATAATTAGAGGGGAAGTATTGATCCAGAAGGAATCTAATCAGCTTTATCTGGGGTTAGGAAGGAACTTTATATTTTTCCTTCTTTTGAGACAATTGGCAAAGTTTCACTTGGGTTTTTTTCTGTTTGCCTTCCTCAGGATTAATTAACAAATCATCTGCATATTGTAGATCAGAGGAGATCAAAAAAGGTTTAACTTGATGGACTAAATGTCTTTTTTCAACCTCAATTACTATATTACCACAGGAAGGTTACTGAGACTCCTTGAAGTGCTGATTCCTGATGGAGACCCTGACTGATACAGAAGCCAGATATCAGGGTGCTGGTGCCGAGATTGCCAAGAACCCAACAGTCCATGTGGGTAGTTAAACTGTAGTCTATAGCAGGTGGCACTGGGCAGTAAGCGCCCCTATTCCTGCATTGTCACAGCAAATTTAACAAACAGAAACATGGCTAAAATATAAAGTATCTTTGAAGGCATCACACAATCAGATAAAGTCTATCTGTGAAACTACTACCATTCCAACACGGTTTAAAAGGACATAGAGAAACTTATTTTTTTTTTGTTTGTTTTTAACGTATTTAAAAGAATTGGTTTTAAACATTAAAAAGTTTTTTTTTGCATGGAAAAACAAACATGAAAATAATCTGTTCAAAGATATTTGAAACCAAACAGGAATTGCACAGTTAAACTTCCTAATACATTTTTGCAGCAAGACTTTTATTGGGAAAATAAAAACAAACACATTGACATTATGAAATAGGCTTTTTATGATGCAACACAGAAAAAAAAATCTTCCATGTCCCTTTAAGGAAGTGCCTAATTTGTAGAGTTTAAAAAGGTGTATGCTACCAATCAAAAAGTTTTATAATCTTGCTTGTTGAAATTTACACACATATAATAATTTAGTATGGGCTTCCAAGTATATCTTCTAAGGTCAAACATGTTATACATGGAACCTTTACAGCATATGCCTGCGGATTTGGCACAGCATAAGAATGATTTGTATGAGCCAGCTAGTTCCTAACTCATGCAAAGCTGTGTTCAGAGGTTGTGTCCTAACAGGCATATACTATATAGAAACCATGCTTCAAATGGTATAATATTGGAGAGTGAAAATGCATAGTTAGCTCATTAGCATGCTCCCATGGTGCAGTTCAAAAACTATTTCATGTGATTTTGTGCAGAAAATTTGTTTATTAACTTGCGTTTAAGGCATGCAAATGCACCCCCAGATGTACAACTTATTGCTATACTCTGCACAGCGGAGGGGTTTTCTCACTGTTTTGCCTATCATCATAAAAAGGTAAATGAATTTGTGGTTGATATCTTTATAACAAATTATTTTTTACTAAAGGCATCCATTTACTTTTGCCAGCTGAATCTATTTTACTTTCTCATGAGGGTGTGTCCTTGTAAACTAACAAGATTTTCATTACTGCTATTGAAAGCAGTGGCAATTGTATAGGTCACATTCCCACTGTGTAGATTGATTGCAGACAATTTCTGTCACCTCCAACCAGGAACTTGATCACTAGATACCAAAATGGCATTTTCCACAGCAGCAACTATTGTCGAAGTAGTATTTTTTAAACATGTTATGGCCATTGTCCTTTTAATTGAGTGTTTACACAAGATTCATTAAGTGTGTGAGCCATATATACATAAGCACATTGTTATGAGAATGATAATAAATAAGAAATCGAATATATTCTTACCACACCACCACAGATGGTTTTAAACATTTTATTTTTTTGGCATGAGCACATGAAAACTTATGGCATATTAGACACATCATTCCCATCAAATACACACAATATATCCTTACAACTCCCTAAGCCAGTCTCTTTCTCTTTCCCCATAGTCTATGCCCTCAGAAGATGGAGTGCAGTTGGTTAGAATTAATGGAGTGATGCAGTTTGGACATTGTAACTTTAGAGGGAAATGTCTACTCCCCTTTTCAAAGAGCATGCTCAGTAGCTCTAATGGAGGGGTAGGGAAAAAACCCCACAAAAATAATCAGTCTTTGTTTCCAAAGAACAACCATGTGCAGGACTCTTTTGAACAAGGGTTCACCTTTGGCGGGTGGGAAGAATGGTCAAGACTCATCATTCACAAAGAGTGGTAGGCCATTTCCTTTGGCAACTGAGGAGAAGATTTGGATCTGTTAGGAAGCAGGGTGATATTGCAAAATGAAAAGGGACTTAGGTGGTCACTTAGGGACCCCTTGGTAAGTGTGGAATGTTCAGGCTTCCCTTGGGATTAGAGTTGTGGATATCTTCATTATAGAGCAGAAGATGCTCAGTTTATATTGGAGAAGGTGAAAGTTCTCCTCTCCCGAAGAAGAGGAAGTATACTAATTAAGTATGCTTATTAGGAGGGTATAAAGTGGTAGGGGAGTTTTTTTTTTTTCCTTTCGGTAGGGTGTAAATACTATACCCCCCCCCCCAAAGTATTTACACACTACCAAAAGAAAAACAAACATATCATTAAAAAAACAACAACATTTTTTGGGGTTGAGGGGCTTCAGGAATTAAAATATTAGCCTCTCAAAATTTCTATTCGGATAAAGGTGAGTTTGCTTTTGCTTGTTTTTTTCTGTGGAGGGAGAGATTTAGTAAACCCAGGTTACAGGTACCCATTGGCTAGTGGTACACGCAGCATCAAAAGCTGCTAGTAAATTTTCCACGGTCTGTTCCACGCCATTATTAACCAGCGTCAGGTCAAAGTGCTGTGCGTATCGAGAGCGGGTCATCTCAGAGTCAGCACGGAGCTTCTGCAGAGCCTCTGACTGCAAGGGAGGGACAACAGAAATACAGGACAAGTCACTTTCAGATTATACAACTTTAGCATGCAGAAAAAGAAGAAAAGTAGAAAGAGGATAGCGACAGCCAAAAACAAGGACAGTCTAGTACAACATTTGCAAAAAAGCCCAACACCTAAAATACAGAGCAGGAAGAGTGTGTGCAACAAGTAGAGACCATAGAAAACGATAAGCACAGTGCCTGTCTCCTCATATCAAAAGGCTGTAGCATCAGTCCACCCCTCTTACCTCTTCCTTCTCAGTGGGGGAGATAAACACAATGAATGGAGACAGCTCTGCTGTACGAACCATCTTCAGTGTCTGAAAACCATAAATTGGACCATAAATATTCGTACGCAATTATATCCCCTATCTGTGGCTCGATTTCCAACACTCAGTCCTCAAACACCTCCTCTCCTCACCTGGGACCCCGCATCCAGCACACCCCTCCTCTCCTGGGACCCCGCATCCAGCACACCCCTCCTCTCCTGGGACCCCGCATCCAGCACACCCCTCCTCTCCTGGGACCCCGCATCCAGCACACCCCTCCTCTCCTGGGACCCTGCATCCAGCACACCCCTCCTCTCCTGGGACCCCGCATCCAGCACACCCCTCCTCCCCTCACCTGTGACCCCACATTAAGCACGCCCTTCCTCCCCTCACCTGGAACCCGACATACACCTTGCCCCTCCTCTCCTCACCTGTGGCTTTATTTCCAACACACCCCTCATCCCCCTGCCCTGGGGCCCTGCATCCAGCACACGCCTCCTCTCACCTGTGGCTCTATATCCAGCAAAGCCACTTTTCCCTGTTTATGAATATCTTGCACAGTCTGAATCTTTGTCCCAAACATGTATCCACTGAAGCTGCCAAACTCCAGGAAGTGATTATCGGAGATAGCTTTACTCATATCCTCGGCCGACACAAAATGATAGGAGGCTCCATCCTCCTCTCCACGCTTTGGAGGACGAGAGGTATCTGCAGAACAGAATGGACAAATAAGTTTATATTTTAGCAATGCATACAGTAAACAGCATTTGCTTCAGAGGTAGTGCATTGGCTACTGTCTGAAGAACAGTGGTCAGGAAATCACACTAAAAAGGAATATCAAAAGTGTAGATTTAGAGTAAGCTCTTTTGACATAATGATTTAAAAAGCAAGCTATACAACATCAGTGCTCCAAGTCTATGCTCCAACCACGGATGTTGACAAGGCCAATTTATCAAATTCTACTAGGATATTCAACACCTCATTGATCGAACACCAAGAAAATAAGTTAGTCTAATGGTAAGAAATTGGAATACTAAAGTAGCAAACCAAAAGTTATCCAGAATAAAAAGCAAATTTGGCCTTGGAAGAGGGGGTTAACTATGACTAGAGAATTATCTTGACATAATTCTACTAATCTCTGACCTGCATCATTTTGTTCTCCAACAGCCTCAGAGACATCTCCACACATGGACACCACCAGATGGATAGTATAGAAATAAGATATAAGCTATATAATGCTTAAAAATTTCAAAGATGGAAGAGCTCTGTACAGTCAGCAAAGCAAAACAAGACCTGGAACGAACGATGGTTCAGATCGTGAGCTTCTTATTGCAAAGCTTAGAAGTTAACTGGAGAAAAGAGGGACCAGGCATATACAAATTAAAGAATATCCTGAGTGAATATGCAGTGGAGGTAAATAATTGATTGTAGGGACTAGACATGGTAGATGGAAAGCCTAATGAACTTTGAGCAGAAGTCTGTGACATTGTTCAGGAAACTGCAACAAAGTATATCCACAAAAGAAAGAAAACTAAACAGGCAAACTGGTCGTTTGAGGAGGCTTTCAAAATAGCCTGGGAAAGAAGGAAAGTGAAAGGTAGTGGAGCAAGACATATTGGACAGTAAAGGGTACCTTGCTGATAAGGCTACAGGAGTTGATGAAAACCTAGGTGAATTGTTCGAAATCCTACAAGATGATGCTGTGAAAGTGCTGCTTGCATTATGCCAACAGATGTGGAAACTCAACAGTGGTCAATCGACTGAAAAATGTCAGTCTACATACCAATCCCCCAAAAAGTCAGTGCCAAAGAGTTTTCCAGTTATTGAACAATTGCACTAATTTTACATGCCAGCAAGGCAAGCTTGGCTCCAACAATATATGGACAGTGTATTACCATATGTCCAAGCCGGGTTTCACAGATGCATACTCACAAGAGATCAAAATTGCCCGCTGGATAATAGAGAAAGCAAGAGAGTATTCTGAAGAATCACAACAAAATGTGGCAGATTCATAAAGAGATGGGGGGGTAATCAGATCACCTCATCCGCCTCCTCAGGAATCTGTATGTGGATCAAGAAGCCACGTTAAAAAACACAATATGAACCAACCGAAAGCTTCAAGATAGGTTTTAAATTGTCACCTAATTTATTCAAGTTATTCACAGAACCCACTGATTAATGGATGATACTACTATGATGGCTGAAAGGGAGGAGGACCTATTGATGTGAGTGAAAGAAGAGAGCAAAAACTGAGCCGCAGTTCAACCTTATAAAAGATGAAGATCATGGTAAATAGATGGGGTAGAAGTAGAGGAAGCGACAGATTTTATTTTTGGGCTCCAATATCTCTGCAGATGGTGAATGCCACCATGAAATTAGCAGACATTTACAGGAATGCTATGGCAAGTCTGGAAATGCTATTAAAAAGTAAACATATTACACTTTCAATGACATACATGGGCATGTGTGGGCTTGTGTTGAAAATAAGCTACAGGTGTGGCTGTCAAGAGCAGGAAACAGCCGAAGTTGTGAGTAAGTAGTGTTATACCCTTATTATAATAAAGTATTAATACAAGAAATTCTTTAGGGGAATACAGATTAAAAGGTAAAATTTTATTTCTAACTTCAACAGTCTTTTAAAGAGGCACTGCAGTCTGGTATTTTGTTATTTAAAGAACGGTATTGATAATGGGTAAAAATGGTTTAGTGAAGTAAACCAGTAAACCAATTAAAACTGTAAAATGTTTATATATACACATATATATATATATATATATATATATATATATATATATATATATATATATATATATATATATATATATATATATATATAGATCCTCCATTGTGATCTTATTTGGCATTCCTCTATGTATGTGAAAATTGTTGTGAAATAGGTGAGATCCTTAAAGGCTGAGGTTTTTGGTTTACCACACAGTCTATTAACATTTTCACTTTTATAAATAACTAAACTTTGCCTATACACCCTCAATTCCAAGGCTTCTTCCAGCTTTCAAGACATGGGAGGTGATCTTTATAATACGAAAATGGACACACCCAGGATTACATATAATTGCATTTCATTGGTGGTAGATAAAAGGCTATTATAATATAATTTTGTCATCATTCTAAAAACAAGTTTGTCCATTATTCTAGTTCCTTAAAAACAAAAGATTGAAAATATGGGACTAAGGTGTCCCTTTAAACAGAATAGAGATCTTATCTGCAATCAAAGTTTCTATCCGATGACTAGAATGGATAAGAAAAAATCTTACTATGCAAAACACATTGCCCAATCTCAAGTTCTTCCAAAGAGTATTCTGTAAATATTAGACTTCAGTGGTCCTTTATTGTAATACAAAATCGGAAAAAGGGGAGGTTACAAGCAGAGTGCTTCAGAGGTGAATTTTATTTAGAACGCAGGATTCACACTTTTCCAACATGGATTCAGAGAAAAGTTTCAACATTACAAATTCAATGTGCTTGCACTGGAGTGCTGCAATATACACACATATATATATATATATATATATATATATATATATATATATATATATATATACACACATACATACACATACATACACACACACACACACATATACACACACAGCAGGCAATCAATCAATAGGGAAAAAAAGAATATCTCCACAGAGCTCAATCAATCAGTTAATGCAGTTACCTGCCATTTAAAAATGTATCTGTCAGAAGTAAATCTTTATATTGTGAATGCAGTCTGCAGGTTCATTTCTTTTCTTTTTTTTTTTTTTTTTTAACTGTTACATGGCTCTTTCTTCGTGCAAATTGCTCACTTAAATGCAAACAGCCTTATTAAATTTCGATTTGGTCAATTGAATAGGGCTCTATATAAGCACATAACATATTTATTTACAGAAGTTTTTAGTTAGTGAACTTCTATCCAAAAGCAAGGTCTTCACCAACTAAAAACTTCTGTAAAAAGAATATGCTCTGTGCTTATAAAGAGCCCTATTATTAAATTGTGATTTGGCCAATTTTTAAGGCTGATAATCAGGAAATGCACCTTTAATCTACTTTGTGATATTGCCAATGGGTTTTAGGGAAGTGGGTTGTCTTTTTTGCACAGGACACAAATATTGCAATAGTGTTAGTGTATCTCAAGGGGTAGATCTACTAGATGAGTGGACAAGTATGGAAACTAAAGTATAATGCTAAAACATTTTACAAATATGCAAAACAAGTAATGTATTTGGGAGGTATTATTTCAGTTTATTTAAAAGCATGCAAACAATGCAACAAAGCTGCAGGAAAAAAATATAAGTTGGTTTGTTTTACTAGAAGAAGAAAATATACTAATTCCACTCTACAGATCCCTATTCAGACCTTGTCTCAGCAGTACATTCAAAAGGATATGAAACAAATTCTTTAGGTCAAATACATGTTTTATATAGAATGTATTAACTAGATTTAATTAATTTAATCTTAATCCAAATATTTACACCTATTTAAGAGTAACTTTCTCAACTTCTGAAACCTCCCCCTTTATACTGCTCGGGTCACGCAGAAAGAAATCTGGCAAACTGACCTACTGTGTGTTGGATACTGCAGCAACACTAAAAATGGACAAGATTTACACAGCTCCTTTTTTACCTTTTATGCCATCAATTTGTTATTCTAAAGGGATTACATATAATGATCATGATTTAAAAGCATAACAGTCCAGCGATGTAGCAGCTCTCTACATACAGCACATGCTTGTTGTCTAGCAGCATGAGACTGGTAGTGTGAATTCCTTCCCCTGTGGGATTCTCTGTCACAAGATGTAGTGCTGCAAGTCACAAGTGTGCAAGATGGCTGCTTACTGGACAGAAAATAGAGGAAAGGTCACAGAAACAGTTACTGTTTTTTAGAAAAGGAAGAGGAAGTTATCATTTTATATGAAGACTACATTCAGGAGGATCAAATTAATTCAATAAGTCTAGTGAAAGAATGTAAATAAGATAAAAACCAACAACAAACCCAAGAATCCTTTAATAAATTAGAAACAGTTAAAAGGAACAAGACATACAGAACATTAAAGGCAGTACAAATGAAATAAGACAAACAGGGCAGTTGGGGAACACAACCATAAAAGTCAGTGAGGATGCAGTGCAGGAAAGGGGCCACTGTGGGGTAAACAAGTGGAGTATTAAAAGAATAAATCAAGGATACTCACGTGGTGCTGGGTAGCTGAACCTTTCTGGATATTTGGTGAGCAAAGTGTTCTTAATGTGGCTGCGGCCAACTCCACTGACACCTGAGATAGACAGAGATGGAAAGGAAAGTGTGAGATCTATGTACTCTTGGGGTAGAAGTAATTATCAGGCTACAAGAATACTTTGCAGCATCAGAGTATCCAGAGCCCCCTCTGGATCGCTATTTTGTCACTGTGAAGGGACTTGTGTACGTTAACGAAGCTGTGAACTATATCATGTAGGGTCATGCAAGATGGGCAGGTCATAGCAGACAGGAGAGAAGGCACTACTAGAGAAGCAACTGGCAACCCACTCCAGTATCTTTGCTAAGAAAACCATATGGATAAGCACAACCAGAAACACACACAGATGTGCCTGGAGTGCTACATCCGTATGGTCTCCAAGAGTCAAACACAACTGAAGGACTGAACCGAACAACAGTATGCAGGGAGTGCACACTATGTGGATATATGAGACATGAATACAACATCATAATCTTTTAATCAAGTGTATGCACCAGTTTTAATGCTCTGCTTTTTACTTACCAATTAGCACCAGAGTTTTTCTTGTAAATGCTGGAAGTGAAACTACTTCTTCATATGATACAACATCCAGCTGATCAAATACTGCCGGGAGAGACACATAAAAAGGAGATTATGAGAGGGGAAAATGAGTGAGCGTGTGAGAGGTGGAGGCACAGACAGTAAGGAGCAAGTGAGCAGGGTAACAAGAGCCACCAAGTGAGAGCACAAATAAGATGGAGAGAAAGAGTGAGCAAAGGGATGGGCAAAAGTAGGGAGGAGTGAATTACATGGAGACAAAAAAAAAAAAAAAACAGACTGATACATGGACAGGGCATGAAAACCCTAACAGACAGTGTGCTACTTACTGGAGCTGTGCTTTGCCAGATATTTGTCTTTACATTTCTTCTTCTTGCTAAAGGGGCTGCAGCTCTGAGGGTTGCGAGTGCTTGTGCTGGTGCTGGCTACACGCCTGGGGGTGCAAAATAATCTATAAATGTATATAACAGTCACCATGATTAGCTAGACTGCTCACTCTGGTGGTTTCAGGTGTGGGATGGAGAATATTATACATTATATAGCATGAACTTTGTACTGCTGTAGGCTCTGTGCATGAGACAGCACATATAATGTACTTACCAATGACCTACCAACTCATACAGCTCTGTATCGCAGACACATATAAAATACACACAGAACATCAGAAAGAAGGGGGGGGGGAAAAAAAAAAAAAAAAAAGATACTACGTAGAGACTTAAATGTCCTCAGAGTTAAAACCTTATGGCTGGCTAAAAAAGTTGTCTTATAAATACATGACTATTGGGGTCTAAATACTGGTGAGTGTTTGTGCAAATGTGAATTAATTTTAGTGATCACATAGTCCTAACAGTTGTTAAATTCAAATTTCAACTTTAGGTTTTCATCTGTTGCATTTTAGCGGATGCTAACACAAGTAACTTGCTTTATTGAAGATAATTCCACTACAGATGAGCACTAACTAGAGCTATTTACTTCAGTACTTTATTAAATAATCGTATCGGTTCATATATACTCTACTTTATTTTTGCTAGTTTATAAACACACGCTAATACCGTATTGGTCGGAATATAAGCCGCACCTTTTTTCAGATTTTTGAGCTCGCGAGTTACGGGTGCGGCTTATATATTCGCGACCGTAAAAAAAAAATCATTGCCGATTTGCGAACTTTGCTTGTTAGGTGTGCGGCTTCTATTCGCGAACGCAAAATGACTGCCGATTTGCGCGATTGAAGGATGATGATTTTCGTGTTTGAGACTGCGGTATTGAATAGCGATTTACGGTTTTAGTGATTCTAACATCCTGTAAAGCCTGTAACCTGCAAAAAAAGCTACAGTGCTAATTAGAAAGCCTGTTTCTTGCAATGGCTAATCACTTTGAGAGTCTTTTTTTCTCCAATTTTACGGGTGCGACTTATATTTGAGTACTATCTTTTTTTCTATTTTTTCCCCTTGAACTTTACGGGTGCGGCTTATATGCGGGGGCAGCTCATATGCGGGGGCAGCTCATATGCGGGGGCAGCTCATATGCGGGGGCAGCTCATATGCGGGGGCAGCTCATATTCGGACCAATACGGTACATAGAAAATCCTGTTGCATCCAACATAATCCCTTATTATAGCTGAGCAAAACAGTGACTCACTTCATTAGACATCTTGTTTACTCATATCTAGGGATACTACCTAATAATATATTTTGGCTAACAATCCACACTCATGCTTACTTACCATCAGCAGCAGCAGCAAAAAAAAAAAAATCCTACAAAGCAGCTAAAGTACTGCAGCAAACGTTAACAAGGTATATTTTTTACTCCAAACAGCTTTTACTGTTATGCCAGAATTGTTTTTGGTAAAGCTTTAATGAAGAAAACCCAATATATAGATTGTTATTCCCTCTGTGCCATATCCAGCAAGACTATAGATTTCCAAATGGAAATTTGTAGCCTCACCAGATTGTAACTGGGTTGAGAACTAATTAACCATACTTAATAGGCAGAGAATTGTAAAGTTTCCAGCAGATGTATGGTAAGTATAGTTAGTAACAGATAATAGAGAGAGTGCACTTCATTGAAACTTTTTTTTCTAAAACAAAATTATGTCATAACATTAAAAACGATTTGCAGAAGTATAAAAGATACCTTGCTAGTTATTGCTCAGAATGGTCTTTTCTTTCTTTAGCATTTAGACGGTGTATGGCATTTCAATCACCTTTCTATCCAAACTGGCATACTTCATGATTGTCAATTAAAATACCATTTTTTTTCCTTTTAAAATGGATAGAAAAAACAAAAAAGATAGAATGTTTATTCACATTTGCATGAACACTCCCACATTTCTTAGTCCTAAATAAAATCTTAGTGTGTTCCTGAGGCCAGCTGTAGATGGCCAAGCGCGCACACTTTTTACTTACCACTCCTGTAATTCAGGAGAAGGGATGATTCCAGCTGACTCTGCTCCCTGTGCACGGCCCTGCCACCAATTGGAATCATCCTTATTTATGATCTGTAGGATGTCTCCAGTGCGGAAGCGTAGGCCCGCCTCACGGCAAGGAATTAGAGGATCAGCTTGGGGATCGTAATCAAAGAGCGCTCGCACATACATCTGAGGAAAAACATCAATGTCGTAGAGACTGAGGTGACTGAGAGAATATGAGGAGAAGTTTAGATAGAGACGGGTATGAGCAGGAGAAGCACTCAGAGGTAGTAAAAAAGATGCAAGGTTGTGAGGTGATTGAGGGAGGGAAGTAGGGGAGAAGATGAACAAGGCTCAAAGGAAGTTGTCCCAGATTACCTGGAGAGGAGGTTTCCGATTGCTCTGTGTTGGCGATACCTTCATGACAACGGCTCCTTTGCTTTCTTTCTATAAAAAGAAAGAGAACTAGAATCAAGGACAGGTTCTCTCCTACAGATCCTATCACAGAGACCATTACTTAACACCAAGGGCCTTATTCAATTGCAAGTCCGCAGATTACATTATACAGGCACGAAAGTTTGCGGGCTTGAAATTTGATACAATTACAGAGCAATTCAATTGAACCAGCCGGCAAGTTATGGGCCAGAAGTCGATACTGTAAACCATGCAATCATAAGTAGCATTTCATAGCGTGATCAATTAAGCAAGGCTGTAACTACCAATTTAGAAACAGCCAATAGTAAATGAGACTGCCATCATTATGTCAGTAAAACATGGAGGTTACACATCAATCAATTGACATTTAGAGGTCCTATATAGTTACATAGTAATTCAGGTTGAAAAAAGACTTTTAGACCATCAAGTTCAGCCTTTTAAGATCTCCTCTGATCTGCAATATACGGATTAGTTCTTAACTGATCCAGAGGATGGCAACTCAGACTCGCAATTCGGCAATGTACAAAATAATAAAAATGAATGATTATACTGTTTTAGTCCATGTGGGTGGCCTGATATTAACTAATTGATTCCAGAGATTGAGAAGACACCAAAATGAAACATGAAAAAAAAAAATTAAAAAATGTATTGCAGATTTGTGAGTTTGAGACTGTTATGCAATTAATTCTAATGTCTTTCATCGCTTTCCCCGTCTTTTAAAGTGCAGTATTGCATTTACAGTGCTACGAACATGTGTTGAACCCCCTTGCGAGTCCTAGCTTGAGGAATTGTAGCAATTGAATAGCGATTTGCGATTGATCTTTCAAGCCCGCAAAAGTTACAAAGGCTTAGACTTTGACAACCAAAGGGGTTTTGAGCTTCTAACCCGCAAATTGTTTGCAAGCAGCTAAAAGACGCCAATTGAATAGCAAATCAGTTTACAGGCTCCAGAAACTTACAATTGCTCAATTGAATAGGGGCCCAAGACTATATCTTTATTCCTGTCCTGTCTCCCTCACAATACCCATTCAGTGACTCCATGTATTATTGTTCTCTATTCAATGCCCTAATCTTACATTATTGACTTTTCGGCCCCAAAGCTCACACAATGAGTTTGGGGGTGAAAGCGCAGTACTGCATGGTTAGAAAAGTGAATAGGACTTTGGGGTGAGAAGTCAGTACTGCAGGCTTATGACAGTGAAGGGCATATAGGAGTGAAAGATCAGTACTACATTATTAGGTCAAAGCCCCCCATACACTGTCCTAACTGAATATGTAATCTGGGTGAGGAAGCAGAATTTCAATGTCCTAGCTTCCGCACTACCTCCTCACCAATAGTATGCATTAATTGTCCAAACTCTTCAACACTGACTTCTCAGCCATAGTATTCATGCTAGGACACAAAATAGAGTACTGCCTTCTCATCTCCTAACACCAATTCATGGAACTCTCATCCATCAGCAGCTTGTAATTCAGTATTTTTAATATATTGTATGTCCTCTCATCCCTATCGCCCATATTGTATACCTCATAAACCTAAAGCACTCTTCTCACCCCTAAACATTTACTGTGCAATAAAAAAAAAAAATAGAATTGTAGTGTTGCAATTCAGCTTAACTTTACCCCTCATTATGTGCCTATGGAGTTGGAGGCTGTATTATAAACTTCTACTAATCCTGTTTGCCTGCAATTGCAACTATCGGAAAGGAAAGAAGCAGAAAGAGACTCCTATCACCAGAGCCTCTTGGGACAGAGCTGCTTCCACACACACTAAACAACTAAAGGTGGGTGGTGCTGGAAAGAAGCAGACCTTCTTGAGCTTGCAATGCTACCATTCACATGCATGTTTTTAAAAATTATAACAAAAAATTAAATCCTGATTTAAATATAAATCTGTTATTTAAACCTATATTATAGGCACTACCTCACTAAATCTCGCAGGAAACACAGAGCGCATACTTTAGTATGTAGATCTCATTGGTCAAGCCCCCAAGAGTAGTTAAATTTCTGAATAAGTTTTTGTGCCCTGAAAATTTTATTTGGGGAAAAAAGGAGACACACATTTTACCAAATACCCTCTTTATTTAGCAACATATAAAAATATTTCCATGTCCCTTCATTTTTTTTTCTGGTGACACTATTAGCACACAGTCCTCTCCCAGTCACTTTAATTTCTTTGTCCCATCAAAAGCCACTCACATTCCCTTGTGCTGACCAAGACCTATGCATTTTCTGATACCATCCAATATCACTATCCTGATCAAACCACTCACTGTCAGTCAGTCAGTCCCATTTTCTGACCAAAGCCCTCCCTCGCTCCTCACCAGCACACTCTGCAGATGATCCACACTTTGATTGCTGACGCTTTTTCCATTTATTTCAAGAATTTCATCTCCAACATGAAGAGAACCTGAAATAGAAGCAATGAGAGTGAGCCATGGAAAACAGGAAATGAACAAAAGATTGAAGAGAGAGCAAGGAGAGATAGTAAGGGTGCTGAGATGGCAAATAACCATAAGACGGTGGTTAAGAAAAATAGAAATAAGGAAAAGAGAGAGGGAGAGAGATCATGTCAAGGAGTGACAGATAAGAATGGGGGAAAGTTGATACAGTAGAAGAAAGAGATAGAAGCAGTCACCTTGTCTGTGGATGAATCCTCCATGTAAGATTCGAGCAACTATACAACTCTGCTGAGTATTCAACTTGAGAGTGATACCCTGGGGACGGACACATAGTGACAGATACAGTGAGACAGAGTGAGGCAGTGACATAGAAACAAAACAACAGACACAGAATTACTTATACAAGCAATGCAAAGAAAGCAGAGAGTGGCAGTGTGAAAGTGATGCAGTGACAGACAATGAACCAGGGCGTGACCAATACACTGAGAGTGGTGCAGTGATAGTGTGACTGTCAGCCCTTACATAGTTGGCACCAAAAAGCGTACATGACTAAGTCTCATATTACATTGTACAGATGCAAAGACGCACACTATTTGGATTGAGTTGAAGTGCATATGTTATTTTAACATATGTGGAAGGTCAATTGTGCAAGATGAGCATAGTCTGGAAGGCTCAAAATTGTGGCATATAATGGTTTGATGACAAACTGCTTAATTAAGATCAGCAGATAGGACTAATGCATCATAAGGTGCTTCGATTTATAGTTCTTATTTCAGTTTTTTGACTCTTGACTATGGATACTACCTATGCGTTTATTTTGCTGCCTGGTATACTATTGTACATAAATTATGCAAATATTCTGTTCATGATCTCTGCTTTGTCTTCAAACCATACTTGACCTCCCTCTTCATAGCTGCATGCCTTTGACCTATAACTCTGGTAGTGAACATTTTCTGCCTACCAAGAAGCCAGCAACATACCTACGGCCATCTTCTACATCTAAGATTTGGTAGCTGGACCAAGGGTCAATCTTATACACCACATCTCTGATCTAAGTATCTGTCTCCTAGACAGTAACATGGAACAAAGCCCATTCATATGAGAAGCTCTCATAAGAAACCTACTATCTAGTTTTCCTTGTGCTTAACTTTTCTTTCATTTAACAGTTAAATGACATCACAATTTCATGTTTTTATTCACTTTCACCCAGGAATTACAACTTTGTGGTTTTACATACTCATTGAGAAACAAATGAAAGCAATGGAGGCTTTTGTAACAAATTGCAGGTTGATATACCTTCTGCCTTGCTCAAAATATGTCTTGTCTAGCATTAAGAAGTTATAAAATGGTGTTTTGGTTAACTTGATTTAATACTAGGCATTTTTTCATAATGTGTGTGTGTGTGTGGGGGGGGGGGATTAGATTTTCTTCTGGAAGATACACAGACTACCATCTTTTTAAGAGAAATTCAAATAAACCTTGACACAAAGCAGAAAGATAAAATAAGCAAGATGATAAAAGAATATTGCCTTCCCATTTCTGAAAAATTGAAAATGAGACCTGGATTGGCCCATAAAAGATATCCAGGAAAGATAATTGAAGCACCTTTCCAACTGTAATAATCACTGACAATTTATTCTACCTTTCATGCGCATATATTTGAAACCAGTCATTTATAACCAGTTATATGAATATTATACCTTTAATGATTAACTAATGATAAAATAAACTGATATTGACTTTCTCATTTGACTTAGATTCACATATAAAACTGGAATTGGATATCAATTTTATTTATAGTGAATGACGCACAGATGGGAAAAATATTTTTTGCAGTGCAAACTACAGTGGTAAAAACTTTAAGAGAAAGGAAGGTTTGGGAAGACAGATCAAGGATGATGCTTGCTACATCAAATTCTGGATTGAATATATATATATATATATATATATATATATATATATATATATATATATATATATATATATATATATATATATATAAATAAATAAATAAATAAATAAAAACACACATAAATATACTGTACTCTTTGAGACTGCAGACTTTTCCCACCTTCTGCCTAATCAATATTTGCTTACCTGCTCAGTGCAATCCTACTTCACCCCCCCCCCCCCCTTTGTTATTTGTGACCAAAAAAATAAAGAAAATAGAAAAGAAAAACTATAGCAATATGGTTTAACATTCCAGTTTTATCTGTGAAATAAAAGTAATTGAAAGATCTATAGTGTTTCAAAAGCTAATTTTATCTTCTTATCAGTGAGGACCGGCTGGGCTATCAGCAGGGTGCATAATGGCAGGGGAGGTGAGTGATGATGCGTCACAAACACACAATAGTAATGCTCCCTGCCACCATCTTACTTACTCTCTACCACAAGCTTTGTGCAATTAGATCTTTCAACAATCTGTTGAACTTAATATCCAGTTCTGTCCACCTCTACACAGCACTCTGCCAAGCTCGTCATAATAACAAACAGTTTCCATCTCTAATTCACAACCATCTCATTCAACATGCGATAACTCTGTTCCACCTCCCCACTCCCATTCCCATTCCAGCTTGAAATTTCCAAATTCCCCTCCCTAGCCCTTTTCCTTGGCTTTCTATTTTTACCATGGGCTCCTCTGTTACTCTGTCAAACTGCACTATTCGCACTCTCCTCTTCTCCTCAGGCCCACCAGGAGCTGCAGATCCATTTGCATGAAACTCCTCCGTTATAGAACAGACAGCCGAGGCAGAACCCTGCAGAGCAGAAAATAATGAGTGCAAAGCAAGAAAAATCCTGCAGAACGGTTTGCAGCACAGTATAGGAAGAATATAATTCACATTTCCGCTTAAACTATCCCAAGGGCACACACACACCTCCCCATACATTCCCATGGTGCAGCCCCCCTCCTCTCTCTTTTCTCCCCGTCCTTTTCTCCCTCTTATCTATACAATTTGCTTTGCCAAGTCTCTTTTTATTACTGCTCAAGACTTCAAGGGCAAAGATCATTTCAGAGTAATGTGCTGGTAAAAAGAGGTTCATCCTGCAGTGGCACTTGCATAGAACTGCACCCCTTACAGGTCAGAGGGGACGCATTCGCCAATCCCCGCCGTGGCCCAGCGTATGCAGGCGCAGAGACCCCCGCCGTGGCCCAGCGTATGCAGGCGCAGAGCCCCCCGCCGTGGCCCAGCGTATGCAGGCGCAGAGACCCCTGCAGTGGCCCAGTGTACGCAGCAGAGAACCCCTCACCCCCCGCCGTGGCCCAGTGTACACAGCACAGAGACCCCTCACCCCCGCCGTGGCCCAGCGTATGCAGCACAGAGACCCCCGCCGTGGCCCAGTGTACGCAGCACAGAGATCCCTCACCCCCGCCGTGGCCCAGTGTACGCAGCACAGAGACCCCTCACCCCCGCCGTGGCCCAGTGTACGCAGCACAGAGACCCCTCACCCCCGCCGTGGCCCAGTGTACGCAGCACAGAGACCCCTCACCCCCGCCGTGGCCCAGTGTACGCAGCACAGAGACCCCTCACCCCCGCCGTGGCCCAGTGTACGCAGCACAGAGACCCCTCAACCCCGCCGTGGCCCAGTGTACGCAGCACAGAGACCCCTCACCCCCGCCGTGGCCCAGTGTACGCAGCATAGAGACCCCTCACCCCGCAGTGGCCCAGTGTATGCAGCAAAGAGACCCCTGCCTTGGCCCAGTTTATGCAGCACAGAGATCCCTCACCCCTGCTGTGGCCCAATGTATGCAGCACAGAGACCCCCGCCATGGCCTAGTGTATGCAGCACCGAGATCCCTCAACCCCTCCGTGGCCCAGTATATTCAGCACAGAGATCCCTCACCCCCGCCGTGGCCCAGTATATTCAGCAAAGAGATCCCTCACCCCCGCCGTGGCTCAGTGTATGCAGCACAGAGATCCCTCACCCCCGCCGTGGCCCAGTGTATGCAGCACAGAGATCCCTCACCCCCGCCGTGGCCCAGTGTATGCAGCACAGAGATCCCTCACCCCCGCCGTGGCCCAGTGTATGCAGCACAGAGATCCCTCACCCCCGCCGTGGCCCAGTGTACGCAGCACAGAGACCCCTCAACCCCGCCGTGGCCCAGTGTACGCAGCACAGAGACCCCTCACCCCCGCCGTGGCCCAGTGTACGCAGCATAGAGACCCCTCACCCCGCAGTGGCCCAGTGTATGCAGCAAAGAGACCCCTGCCTTGGCCCAGTTTATGCAGCACAGAGATCCCTCACCCCTGCTGTGGCCCAGTGTATGCAGCACAGAGACCCCCGCCATGGCCTAGTGTATGCAGCACCGAGATCCCTCAACCCCTCCGTGGCCCAGTATATTCAGCACAGAGATCCCTCACCCCCGCCGTGGCCCAGTATATTCAGCAAAGAGATCCCTCACCCCCGCCGTGGCTCAGTGTATGCAGCACAGAGATCCCTCACCCCCGCCGTGGCCCAGTGTATGCAGCACAGAGATCCCTCACCCCCGCCGTGGCCCAGTGTATGCAGCACAGAGATCCCTCACCCCCGCCGTGGCCCAGTGTATGCAGCACAGAGATCCCTCACCCCCGCCGTGGCCCAGTGTATGCAGCACAGAGATCCCTCACCCCCGCCGTGGCCCAGTGTATGCAGCACAGAGATCCCTCACCCCCCGCCGTGGCCCAGTGTACGCAGCACAGAGATCCCTCACCCCCGCCGTGGCCCAGTGTACGCAGCACAGAGACCCCTCACCCCCGCCGTGGCCCAGTGTACACAGCACAGAGACCCCTCACCCCGCAGTGGCCCAGGGTATGCCGCAAAGAGACCCCCGCCTTGGCCCAGTGTATGCAGCATAGAGATCCCTCACCCCCGCCGTGGCCCAGTGTATGCAGCACAGAGATCCCTCACCCCCCCGTGGCCCAGTGTATGCAGCACAGAGATCCCTCACCCCCCCGTGGCCCAGTGTATGCAGCACAGAGATCCCTCACCCCCCGCCGTGGCCCAGTGTATGCAGCACAGAGATCCCTCACCCCCCCGTGGCCCAGTGTATGCAGCACAGAGATCCCTCACCCCCGCCGTGGCCCAGTGTATGCAGCACAGAGATCCCTCACCCCCGCCGTGGCCCAGTGTATGCAGCACAGAGATCCCTCACCCCCGCCGTGGCCCAGTCTATGCAGCACAGAGACCCCTGACTCCCAAAGGGACCCAGAGTATGTAGCTAAGAGATCCCTGACCCAAACTTGGGCCCATTGTGTGTAGCGGAGAGACCCCAAACCCTCACCGGGACCCAGTGTATGTAGCCAAGAGACCCCTGATCCGCGTTTGGACCCAGAATATGCAATTGAGAGACCGCTCGCCCCCACTAAGACCCAGTGTATGAGCTGTAAACCCACTCACCTGTGTTGGGCCTTTGTTCTGCAGTAGTGTCTCCAGGTACAGGTCTGAGAGTGCTGTCCTCACACTGGATGTGTCACACAGAGCAGTCTCTGTACGTTCTGACTTCAGAGTCATCATGAACAGGCTGTCTCTTGTTTTGTCAGTCACTGACTTTAATTTATCTCTTGTCTCTCTAACCTCTGTCTTTCCTTCTGCTCTTGTTAGTCTCTGCCCTCTATCCTGCCTACAGTCTCTCTGCTTCCTAGATCTCCCTGCCCTTTGCCCCCTATCTCTCTCTCTTATCTCCACAGAACCGTGCGGAGTCAAGCAGAACGATACAGTCCCACTAGCTCTCTCTGTTAAGCTCACCCAATCTCTCTCCCCTCTCTATCCCAACTCCTCATTCCCCCTGCTCTTTCTTTTTTTAGTGGAATTGGCTGAGTCAGGTACTGTCAATAGAGAGATAGAGCCGGACCGTACCATGCCTTATGAGTGGGTGGAGATTAGGGTTGTTTACTCGGCTTCTCTGCGCTGTGTGGCCCCGTGTGTGAGGTGTATATATGTCTATATCTGTGTGTAATACAGGGAAGTCTCACTGCTGACCGAAACACAGATCCACGTCGCACACAGCGAGCCGCATGGTCTGAGGGATTAAACAGAACCCCCATGAAATGAATGGATTTACCCGAGTCACATGACAGCACAGTTTAGTCATGTGATCAGGCACAGACCACACATAGGAAGTAACTGAAATACATAAATGTAGAGACAGGCAGATATAGAAGAAAGATGCACAGAAGGAGTGGATTACTTATATATTGTAAAGGTCCAGAGAGACAAAAATGAGTGACAGACAAATATGTGGGTATAGGACTTGGCTTACACAGTGATAGGTTTATTGTCTGACCAAAACAAACAACACAGCGAGATTGATACAAATAGACGGGACAGAGAGACTGACACGTAAAGAGAGGGACAGACAGAGAGGTACAGACTCTGCAGTGATAGAGGAAGAGGATTGGAAGGAAGGGAGAGATACAGGACAGACACAAGACATATGAAGAGAGAAAGACAGAAGGGAGAGAGAGAGAGAGATACAGGACATAGGGAGGGAGAGAGAAATACAGGACAGACACAAGACAGGAAGCGAGAGAGAAAGACACAAGACATAGGGAGGGAGAGAGACAGAAGGGATAGAGAGATACAGGAGAGACACAAGACATAGGAAGAGAGAGAGAGAGCGAGACAGAAGCAAGAGAGAAGGAGAGAGAGAGAGAAACAGGACAGACATAAAAAGATAGAGAGACAGACACAGGGCATAGGGAGAGAGAGAGACAGACACAGGATATAGGAAGGTCGAGAGAGTGAGAGAGAGAGACAGACACACACAGGACATGGGGAGGAAGAGAGACAGAAGGGATAGAGAGATACAGAACAGACACAAGACATATGAAGAGAGAGACAAACACAGGGAGAGAGAGAGACAGAAGGGGGGGAGAGAGAGAGAGAGAGAGAGAGACAGAAGGGGGGGAGAGAGAGAGACAGAAGGGGGAGAGAGAGAGAGACAGAAGGGGGAGAGAGAGAGAGACAGAAGGGGGAGAGAGAGAAAGAGAGACAGAAGGGGGAGAGAGAGAGACAAAAGGGGGAGAGAGAGACAAAAGGGAGAGAGAGATACAGGACAAGACACAAGACATAGGAAGAGAGACAGGACATAGGGAGGGAGAGAGAGATACAGGACAGACACAAGACATAGGAAGGGCGAGAGACAGACACAGGATATAGGGAGGGAGACAGATACAGGACAGGCCCAAGACATAGGAAGATAGAGACAGAAGCGAGAGAGAGAAACAGGACAGACATAGAAAGAGAGAGCAACAGACACAGGGCATGGGGAGAGAAACAAGGAGAGAGAGAGACAGACATAGGGAAGGGGAGAGACAGAAGGGATAGAGAGATACAGGACAGACACAAGTCATAGGAAGAAAGAGAGGTACAAACTCTGCAGTGATAGAGGGAGAGGATGGGAAGGATTAAAGAATGAGAGAGAGAGATACAGGACAGACACAAGACATAGGAAGAGAGAGACAGACACAGGACACAGAGAGAGAGAAAAAAACAGCACAGACCATTGAACATCCACATAAAATTATATCATACCGTCCATTTTATGACGGGCAAGTTACTAGTTACTTATCTAAGTGTGATGTTAGGGAACAAGGGTTTTATTTCATAGCCCATATAAGAAAAGATCTGAGTGAAGTTCACTCGGAAAACACTACTTGAGCTATTGCATCACATAAGTAAATATAACCTCTGTGAAATGTCTTCCAAGTGCTCAAAATGTCCATATTATCTTAAAGGTATATGGAAGGTTCTCTGTTTTTAAATAAACTACCAAAGTGTCTGTTAGCAAATCTAGACATAATTGTATTAACCCTTTAGATTGCAAGTGCTTTAGGGAATGCACTGAGTACGTTTGATTTTGAGGTCAAAGACAGGGCCCTCCATTTTTTTTTAAACCCAAACTATACTAAGAGCTCCTACTACGAGGAGCCCCCCTTATGACTAACGGCTTTCGGATCGCTCCCTCTCCTTATGTACTATTTTATGTGTGTCAATTATATTTCAGCAAATCTGAATTGAGAATTTGAATTACTCCTATCCAGTTTACTATATCATGGAGGTCCGTAGGGACCCCCTTTGCATAGTTGTTACCTTTTGTTACCATGGGGATCCATAGGGAGCTCATGCATATACTTTTGTTAGAAGCACTCTAATGGTCCATAGGAATCACATGGGGTTAATAGACTGCCTGACAGCTGAATGGTTGGGGAAAGGGGATCTGATGGTCCCCGGGTATTGTGAGAGGAAGCCCAATGGATTCCCAGGCTCATAGGGGTAGTAGGTTTTGAGGAGGGAATCCCCAGGATGCGGAGGGACATATACCCATTGCAATTGTTATTTATTTACCCCTTCCCTGCCATTGTAATGGCTTTATATAGATATATTAAATGATGAAGGTTAGTAGTGTGTTTACTAAGCTTCACAAATAAAATTGGAATTGGAACCCATATAGATAGATACATAGATAGATACACTGGATATAAAACGTCTACACACCCCTGTTAAAATGTCAGGTTTATGTGCTGTAAAAAAATGAGACAAAGATAAATCATTTCAGAACTTTTTCCACCTTTAATGTGACCTATAAACTGTACAAATCAATTGAAAAACAAACTGAAATCTTTTAGGTAGACGGAAGAAAAAATATAAAAATAAAATAATATGGTTGCATAAGTATGCACACCCTTAAACTAATACTTTGTTGAAGCACCTTTTGATTTTATTACAGCACTCAGTCTTTTTGGGTATGAGTCTAACAGCAGGGCACATTTTGACTTGGCAAGATTTGCCCACTCTTCTTTGCAAAAACACTCCAAATCTGTCAGATTGCGAGGGCATCTCCTGTGCACAGCCCTCTTCAGATCACCCCACAGATTTTCAATCGGATTCAGGTCTGTGCTCTGGCTGGGCCATTCCAAAACTTTAATCTTCTTCTGGTGAAGCCATTCCTTTGTTGATTTGGATGTATGCTTTGGGTCGTTGTCATGCTGAAAGATGAAGTTCCTCTTCATGTTCAGCTTTCTAGCAGAAGCCTGAAGGTTTTGTGCCAATATTGACTGGTATTTGGAACTTTTCATAACTCCCTCTATCTTAACTAAGGCCCCAGTTCCAGCTGAAGAAAAACAGCCCCAAAGCATGATGCTGCCACCACCATGCTTCACTGTGGGTATGGTGTTCTTTTGATGATGTACAGTGATGTTTTTGCGCCAAACATATCTTTTGGAATTATTTTCCAAAATGTTCAATCTTGGTTTCTTCAGACCATAACACCTTTTCCCACATGCTTTTGGGAGACTTCAGATGTGTTTTTGCAAAATGTAGCCTGGCTTGGATGTTTTTCTTCGTAAGAAAAGGCTTTGATCTTGCCACTCTACCCCATAGCCCAGACGTATGAAGAATACGGGAGATAGTTGTCACATGTACCACACAGCCAGTACTTGCCAGATATTCCTGCAGCTCCTTTAATGTTGCTGTAGGCCTCTTGGTAGCCTCCCAGACCAGTTCTCTTCTCGTCTTTTCATCAATTTTGGAGGGAGCTCCAGTTCTTGGTAATGTCACTGTTGTGCCATATTTTTTCCACTTAATGATGACTGTCTTCACTGTGTTCCATGGTATATCTAATGCCTTGGAAATTCTTTTGTACCCTTCTCCTGACTGATACCTTTTAACAATGAGATCCCTCTGATGCTTTGGAAGTTCTCTGTGGACCATGGCTTTTGCTGTGGGATGTGACTAAGAAAATTTCAAGAAAGACCAACTAGAGCAGCTGAACTTTATTTGGGGTTAATCAAACGCACTTTAAATGATGGCAGGTGTATGCTGACTCCTATTTAACACAATTTGGAATGTGATCGCTTATTTCTGAACACAGCTACATCCCCAGTTATAAGAGGGTGTGCAGACTTATGCAACCACATTATTTTTCTTTTTCTTCCCTCCACCTAAAAGATTTCAGTTTGTTTTTCAATTGAGTTGTACAGTTTATAAATCACATTAAAGGTGGAAAAAGTTCTGAAATGATTTATCTTTGTCTAATTTTTTTTTTTTACTCATAAACCTGACATTTTAACAGGGGTGTGTAGACTTTTTATATCCACTGTAGATGTGATAGGACTAGTATAGTATAACATATATTTTTGTAGAGCAGAACATGGCCTATAAACAGAGGGAGCAGACTGACACACACAGAGAACAAGATTCAGAAAGGCAAACACTAGAGGGGCAGACTGACAAATGGAGATTAACAGACACCCAGGAATAATGACAGGAAGTGAAAAAGAGACAGGATATAAACAAACTGACACAGGGGAGACTTACAGACACATAGACTGAGGGACAGAGAGCCAACACTGGAAAGAAAGGAAACAAGATTGACACAGTAGAGCCTAACTTACTCATGGAGAGATAGATTAAGTGAAAGACAAACAGGGCAGATAGAGAGACTGACTGCTAGAGGGACAAACTGACATGGGAAATAATGCCTGACAGAAGAGATGTGCTGGCAGAGACAAAGACACTTGTAAGGGAGACAGAGACAAGTTACACAAAAGTAACTGATAGATGAGCAGACAAACACAGGATGGGGAGTCAAATATACACAGGAAAGAAAGTTATGTAGAGAGTAAGATATACCTTGTGAGAGAGACAGGGTGATGAATATATAGAGGAACAGACTAGAGAGAAACAAAGAGATAAAGTGATAGGCCGAGAGAGGCACCTGGACAGACTGAAAAACAAGAACAGATATGAACACCTAGAGTTTGACTAAGACCTGTAGAGAGGAACAGACTGATGTAGAAAGATAACTAGATAGACTAAGGCTAACACAAGAGAGAGAGAGAGACTGTTAATTTATAAATTTTCCACATGCTGTTAAATATACAGTGCCTTGGAAAAGTTTTCACCCCCCTTGGCATTTTTCGTGTTTTGTTGCCTCACAACCTGGATTTAACATGGATTTTTTGAGGATTTGCATAATTTAATTTACAGAACATGCCCACAACTTTGAAGATTTATTTTTATTTTTATCATGAAGCAAACAGCAAATAGGGCAAAATAACAGAAAAAGTCAATGTGCGTAACTATTCACCCCCCTAAAGTTAATACTTTGTAGAGCCACCTTTTGAGGCAATCACAGCTCCAAGTCGCTTTGGATAAGTCTCTATGAGCTTGCCACACCTTACCACTGGGATTTCTGCCCATTCCTCCTTGCAAAACTGCTCCAGCTCCTTCAAGTTGGATGGTTTGCGCTTTTGAACAGCAATCTTCAAGTCTGACCACAGATTTTCTATTGGATTGAGGTCTGGGCTTTGATTAGGCCATTCCAACCCATTTACATGTTTCCTCTTCAACCACTCAAGTGTTGCTTTAGCAGTGTGTTTGGGGTCATTGTCCTGCTGGAAGGTGAACCTCGTTCTAACCTCAAATCAGGCACAGAGTGGTACAGGTTTTGCTAAAGAATATCCCTGTAGTTAGCACCATCCATCTTTCCCTCAAGTCTGACTAGTTGCCCAGTCCCAGCTGCTAAAAACATCCCCACAGTATGATGCTGCCACCACCATGTTTCACTGTCGGGATGGTGTTCTTTGGGTGATGCGATGTGTTGGGTTTGCGCCAACCATAGCGTTTTCTTTGATGTCTGAAAAGTTCAATTTTAGTCTCATCAGATCAGAGCACCTGTTTCCATACATTTTGCGAGTCTCCCACATGCCTCTTCGCAAACTCAAAATGTGCCGGTTTGTTATTTGCTGAAAGTAATGGCTTTCTTCTGGCCACTCTGCCATAAAGCTCAACTCTATGGAGCGTACTGCTTATTGTCGTCATATGTACAGATACTCCAGTCTCTGCTGTGGAACTCTGCAGCTCCTCCAGGGTTCCCTTAGGTCTCTGTGCTGCCTCTCTGGTTAATGCCTTTCTTGCCCGGTCCGTGAGTTTTGGTGGGCAGCTATCTCTTGGCAGGTTTGCTGTTGTGCCATGTTCTTTCCATTTGGTAATGATAGATTTGATGGTGCTCCTGGGGATCATCAAAGATTTCGATATTTTTTTATAACCTAACCCTGACTTTTACTTCTCAACAACATTGTCCCTTACTTGTTTGGAGAGTTCCGTGGATGGACTGACATAAATCACAGCAAGTGGCATAACCACCGCCATTACACACTTCAGAGAGAGAGAGAGACAGCCTTATCTTACCTTACCTATTATTATTATTGCTTATTTATTATTATTACTACTGTTTATTTGTAACACACCAACATATTCTGTAGCGCTATACATGGTTTAAGTTCAAGGCAAAAAAAACAATAGCAATATTAACACATTGCAAATAATGGAGGGCCCTGTTTTTGAGCTTAACATCCATTGTCCAAGTGCTTTCCCCAAAGCAAAATTGAAAACTCGCAAATTTACAATCTAAACATAGAGATTGACTTAAAGTAGCAAGAGAGGAGTGTTAAGAGCATGACAGTACGCACAATGGGCCTCAGTACGCACCCGTAAATCTTGTTTTCCGGCCCCAAAGTCAGAAAACTGTAAATGCAAATATAAATTTAAGATGGCACTGTAAAGCTCCGTAAATGCTAGGCATCATAATGGACGACATGAGGATTAATAGCAACCCCCTCTCAAGCTTGCACATCGCCCAAATCCGATATATCATTTACGGTTTAGTTTCCGTCCCGCCGGCTCGTCCTTGTTAAAACCCGTATGGGTTCGGAGGTGGAGGGCTGCAAACAAAGCATTGTAGAAGCCAATATATATTCAATCCAGAACTGCAAAGCACTGTAAATGATGGGGAACATAATGGGGGGGGGGGGGGAGGGCATGAGGATTAATAGCAAAACATTCTCAAGCTTGCACATCGCCAAATTATACTTTGATTTTAAAATCCGTCCAAGTCCCACGGACTTCAATGATCAAGCCCGTAGCTCCTTATTCAAGCCTGTGCGGGCTTGCATGATAGATAAAACACGAAGATTGAACATGAAGTTAAATATCTTTATTTGCGGATTTGAGAGTAGGGTAATGTTGAGCTATTAATTCTAAAACCAAACATCACTTTCACTTTTAATAAAAGTACAGGATGGCTTTTCTATGCTACGACTTGTAAGTAAGCCCTTTACGACCCGTAGGTCTATTTTACCCATTTACGGACTTGACGGAGGCTAATCCCGCAGCCTTTGCGGGTCTGAGGTGCTCCAAGCCCTTGGGACTTTGTCCACGGACATTTGCCATGAATTAAACTAAAAATGATTTTCAGATTTGAGTGTAGGGGAATGTTGTGCTATGAATGCTAACACCTCCAATCACTTTATCATCTCATCAAAGTGCAGGATGGCTTTATTATGTGCTTAATTGGGTGCTAGCGGGACCTTTTTGGTGCAAGTAAGCTGCGGCACGGTTTTAGATAATTACGGCCATGACGAGAGGGTTTACATAGCAATTGAATAGCAACCGGAGAAACTCTTGGGGCCGTGTAGGGATAACAGGGCGCCGGCCGAAAGCCTGCCGGAGCCCTCGGCCGCAAAGGAATAGAATAGGCAAATAGCCTGCGGCCGGTCCTTGCGGCCACGCATCTCCTACGGCCGTTATTAGTATGAGGCCCTTAGTATCTAAATTCATAATTTTCTTCTTCCACGAAAACAGTTGGGGTGCAATATTTATCGTGAGCCTCAGTATTTTATGTAGTATCATCATTTCAATCCATCTATCCATCCATCCATTAGATTATACGTTTACGAGTTTTCAATCTTGTAAGATGCTTTAGCGCACACTAGATTCTAAACTCAAAGACAGGGCTCTCCGCTCTTGCAATGTATACATTTTGTTATACCTTGTACTCAATCCTTGTTCAGTGCTACATAACATTTTGGCGCATTACAAATGAAGATAACAATAATAATCCTTATCATCCCATTCATCCTTATGGTTCTTTAGGGACACTACTTTTTTCATGTCCTATAGCAGTGGTTGAATAATTTATCTGAAAGAGTCAGCCAGGTTAGTTAAGAGCTCGACAAATTTTTTTAACAGCCCTGTTATGGATTATATGGAACAGAAGAAATCACTAATATTTTGGGGGCCATGGCTCCTTTTCTTCCAGAATTTGTCAAGCCCTGTCTTAGAGCTTTCATTATTCATTTGTTTGAGAATTATGAATCCAGAATTCAAAATGTACTATAGATAAAGATAGCCTTTTGCTTTAAACACTGAAATTATGTTAAAGTGCAGTATGTAGAAATGTGTATTTCCTATAGTTTAATAGTGGTTTTTTACTTCAGATACAGGTGATGGTAGTGTATAGTATTTATAGACAGACTAGTAACTTGCCCGTCATAAATGGAGGTATCATAGAATGTTACCTTGAAATGTCTGTACTGTCTCTCTCTGTGTTGTCTCTCTCTGTACTGTCTCTCTCGGCTGTATGTTTCTCTCTCTCTGAAGTGTGTAATGGTGGTGGTTATGCCGCTTGCTGTGTTGTGTGGCATGTTCTCTCTCATTCTTTGCTGTCTCTGTCTCTCTCTTTGTGCTGTCTGCCTGTGTGTTGTCTCTCTCTGTGCTATCTCTCGTTGTGCTGTCTCTGTCTGCTGTCTCTCTCTGTGCTGTGTCTCTCTGTGCTATCTCTCTCTGTACTGTCTCTCTCTTTCTCTAAGGTGTGTAATTATGGTTGTTATGCCTGCTTATGTTAACTCTTCTGATTGCTTACATGTGTCCACATTTAATCTCTTGCCACCTCTATTATTGTGTCTCCTTCTAAATGGATATAATTGAGTCACATTTGATCTTACATACTGTATCTACTGCTTGATTCTTACCTCATTGATTACAGTTGGGCTTTTTTGACTGGATCTCTGACATATAGACAGATACTTAGAAATTAGTTGGGTAAGTGATGGAAACAAAAAACATGTAAAAGGTCTAAAAGAGAATATGCTGAGATTGTGCAAAGAATAATTGAAAGAGAGGCATTTTGGCTACACATACCTGATGTAGCATTACCTTGATTTTGAAGTATAGGACCACCCTTCTTTCTCAGTTCTACATTTTATAATACAACACTACAACGAGAATAGTTTTTGTGTCTTGCAAAAGGAGGATAAGGTATTACCTATACAATGTATACGCAAAAAAAAGAAAAAAAGAACCTGTTAGATGGGTATATTTGGAGATAAGTGGCACTCCTGGGAAGGGAAATATGAGGACAAACTACTATGAGATAATGATAAGGTACAATGGTAGCATTAATGTTAGTTGTCAACAAACATAACTAAAAGTTACTATAGATATTTGTGAAAAACACTGTATTTAGAGAGGGAGAGAGGCAATGACAGGATACAGAGAAGAAGGGACAGAGACAAAATGATGTGAGGACAGGTTGACTGTTGGGTGCAGGATACAAAAAGGAAGTTATTGACAGAGGTATCAATGGAGAGACACAGAGAGAGATTATTTCATCAAGTAGCTTAGATTTTAAATTAATGATATAGAGAGGAATTAGATGACATTTATTTGCAGAGGGAGAACAAGGGTAGTATTTAAATTCAAAGATAAACCTCTGTCTTCCTCTTGAGTCACAGTGTGATAGTTTCACAATACAGCCCTCTATGCACATTTTCATGGACAAAGAGCATGCAATACTGAACAAAGTGTATAGGTAGGCAAACTCTGTGGCAATGGGTAGGTTGGCATCTCAAAGATGTCTATAACATGTTATCAGAGACAATTTCTTACCACAGACCATTACATGAGCATACAGAAAAGCATGTAAGAGCAATGCCATGTGAAACAGGAGTTTGAGTCACCAGAAACATAAGCAGAAAAGTTATTAGTGGTCAGGCAGAAAAACAGAGCGATCTGCAGATTTTGTACACTGGATAAGTCCAGTAATGATTCACCTTTGGACTAAACTCCAATTGCATGTAATAATTCGCTGACAGAGAAGTGACAGGATATGCTGAGACACATTATTGCACAACAATCTTTGTTCTTATGTGCTGACACAAAACCATGTCACATAAGGATAAACATGAACATACAGGCTAGTGAAAACGAATGACAGTGACATTAACTGGGTTCTTGGCATAAGTCTACCCCATTTCTGACACCTCAGTGAAATAGATGTGATAGGTTTATATTCAGTATAGAATAAAAAGATTAAAAAATAAGGAAAGGGTGAAGCTAGTGGTATTAGCATGTAATGTCACTGCTAGATGATGAGGCAGATACATTCTGAATTATTTTATATCACACAAGAAAAAAATCTAAATAGTAATTCACTCATATAATTAGCACAGTGACTGCTGCAACTCACTCCTAACCAATCACCCTCTGTCTAGACCTACCCCACTACAACATCTCACATGTTGTTTCTCTTCTGTCCCATTCTGCCAATCCCATCAGTGGCTTCTGATAATGTCTAGAGAAGTGGTTCTCAGCAGCCTCATACAGGTGCTGATCCATGAAATCTTATCTGCCAGTTCTCAGGAACAAAGAAGAATAAGATGATCCTAATATTTATATACTACTATCAAATCTATTAAAATCAGTGCAAAACGAGAATAAAAATAGAGTGTGTCAGGCCTAATGTAGTTACATACATAGTTACATAGTAATTGAGGTTGAAAAAATACTTTCAGTCCATCAAGTTCAACCTTTAAAGATCTCAACTGATCTGCAATATGCGGATTAGTTGTTAATTAATTGATTGATCCAGAGGAAGGCAAATAGAAAAAAAACCTCAAGGGAAACTTTGCCAATCATCTCAAAGGGGGGGAAAAACTTCCTTCCTGAACCCAGCTACTGGCATTCAGATTCCTCCTGGATCAATACTCTCTCTCTAATTATCCAGGATAACCCTGAATGCCCTTTTTAATACAAATTATTCCAGTCCCCTTTTAAAATTATCTATTGAATCTGCTGTCACCACCTCCTCTGGTAGAGAATTCCATAGATTACCCACCCTTACTGTGAAGAACTAGAGATGTCGCGAATAGTTCGCCGGCGGACTGTTCCCGGCGAACATAGCATGTTCGCATTCTCGGCGAACTGCGAACTTAGGCAATGTTCGATCCGCCCCCTATACTTTATCATTAAACAAACTTTGACCCTGCACCTCACAGTCAGCAGACACATTCCAGCCAATCAGCATCATACCCTGCCTTCCAGACCCTTCAACCTCATGGACAGCAGCCATTTTGGAATCATAACTAACTTGCAGTCTTACTGAGAGGAGGCTGAGTGTAGGTGATACTAATTCAATAGGGAAAACCATAGCTAGGCTACTGTACACAGTGTCCAATACAGTCCTGAAGGACTCTTTTGATCTCTGCTGCAAGGACAGCACCCCAAAAAGCCCTTTTTAGGGCTATAACATCAGTCTGTTTTTTTGCATTTTTCTGTCTAATCTAAGTTTATTTGCCTGCCTACTAGCCAGTGTGTGTGTCAGGCTCACAACTTATACTGTGCCCAGTGCAACCAATCCAATCTGGTGGTGTACCAGCAGTTTACTTTTAAAAAACAAAACTTTTATTTTGTCTAATCTAAGTTCATTTTCCTGCCTACTAGCCAGTGTGTGTGTCAGGCTCACAACTGATACTGTGCCCAGTGCAACCAATCCAATCAGGTGGTGTACCAGCAGTGTACATTTAAAAAAAAACAAATTGTATTTTGTTAAATCTAAGTTCATTTGCCTGACCGCTATTCTGTGTGTTTCTCAGGCTCACAACTGATACTGTGCCCAGTGCAATCAATCCAATCTGGTGGTGTACCAGCAGTCTACTTTTAAAAACCAAAACTTTTATTTTCTCTAATCTAAGTTCATTTGCCTGACCGCTATTCTGTGTGTTTCTCAGGCTCACAACTGATACTGTGCCCAGTGCAAACAATCCAATCAGGTGGTGTACCAGCAGTTTACTTTTAAAAAACAAAACTTTTATTTTCTCTAATCTAAGTTCATTTGCCTGCCTACTAGCCAGTGTGTGTGTCAGGCTCACAACTGATACTGTGCCCAGTGCAACCAATCCAATCAGGTGGTGTACCAGCAGTCTACTTTAAAAAAAAAAAAAAATTGTATTTTGTTAAATCTAAGTTCACTTGCCTGACCGCTATTCTGTGTGTCTCTCAGGCTCACAACTGATACTGTGCCCAGTGCAACCAATCCAATCTGGTGGTGTACCAGCAGTTTACTTTTAAAAAACAAAACTTTTATTTTCTCTAATCTAAGTTCATTTGCCTGACCACTATTCTGTGTGTTTCTCAGGCTCACAACTGATACTATGCCCAGTGCAATCAATCCAATCTGGTGGTGTACCAGCAGTCTACCTTTAAAAAACCCAAAATTGTATTTTGTTAAATCTAAATTCATTTGCCTGACCGCTATTCTGTGTGTTTCTCAGGCTCACAACTGATACTGTGCCCAGTGCAATCAATCCAATCTGGTGGTGTACCAGCAGTCTACTTTTAAAAACCAAAACTTTTATTTTCTCTAATCTAAGTTCATTTGCCTGACCACTATTCTGTGTGTTTCTCAGGCTCACAACTGATACTATGCCCAGTGCAAACAATCCAATCTGGTGGTGTACCAGCATTTTACTTTTAAAAAACAAAACTTTTATTTTCTCTAATCTAAGTTCATTTGCCTGCCTACTAGCCAGTGTGTGTGTCAGGCTCACAACTGATACTGTGCCCAGTGCAACCAATCCAATCAGGTGGTGTACCAGCAGTCTACTTTAAAAAAAATAAAATTGTATTTTGTTAAATCTAAGTTCATTTGCCTGACCGCTAGTCTGTGTGTGTCTCAGGCTCACAACTGATACTGTGCCCAGTGCAATCAATCCAATCTGTTGGTGTACCAGCAGTCTACTTTTAAAAACCAAAACTTTTATTTTGTCTAATCTAAGTTCATTTGCCTGCCTACTAGCCAGTGTGTGTGTCAGGCTCACAACTGATACTGTGCCCAGTGCAACCAATCCAAGCAGGTGGTGTACCAGCAGTCTACCTTTAAAAACCCCAAAATTGTATTTCGTTAAATTGAAGTTCATTTGCCTGACCGCTAGTCTGTGTGTGTCTCAGGCTCACAACTGATACTGTGCCCAGTGCAATCAATCCAATCTGGTGGTGTACCAGCAGTCTACTTTTAAAAAACAAAACTTTTATTTTGTCTAATCTAAGTTCATTTGCCTGCCTACTAGCCAATGTGTGTGTCAGGCTCACAACTGATACTGTGCCCAGTGCAACCAATCCAATCAGGTAATGTACCAGCAGTCGACATTTAAAAAAACCCAAATTGTATTTTGTTAAATCTAAGTTCATTTGCCTGACCGCTAGTCTGTGTGTGTCTCTCAGGCTCACAACTTATACTGTGCCCAGTGCAACCAATCCAATCTGGTGGTGTACCAGCAGTCTACATTTAAAAAAAAGCAACACTTTTTTCTAATTTCATTTGCCTGCCTGCCAGCGTGTGTTTCTTAGGCTCACAGCATATACTGTGCCCAATTGCCCAGTCAGTGCCACCACTCATATCTGGTGTTACAGTCAGTAGTTCACATTTAAACAAAGAATACAATTTTGACTGTAATACATTGAATAGCAGTTACTTGTCTGCAAGCGTGTGTGTCAGGCCTACAGAGTCTACTCTGCCAACTTCTGCAAGTGCACAGTGCCACTCATATCTGTTGTCACAGTAGCTTGCACACATAGTACCACTAATCGCAAAAAAAATGACAGGCAGAGGCAGGAGCCGTCGTGGTCGTGGTGCTGTGATTCCCTTTGGCCCTACAATAATGCCCAGTGTTCAGAGGCCAGTTACCCAGAACTCAAAAACTTCTGAGGACATAGTTGACTGGCTAACACAGGACACCCAATCTTCTACAGCTTCCGCTCGGAACATTGACACACCATCCTCCTCCAGCTTAGCTTCAGGGCACCTCTCAAGTTACCACTCGCCCGCCTGCCGCCACCACCAACACTTGTACCACAGCCGCTTCAATTGATCAGTCAGAAGAGTTATTTACACATCAGTTTGAAGAAATGAGTGATGCACAACCATTATTGCCAGAGGATGTAGATAACAGGGATATGTCTCAGTCAGGCAGCATTACACACATGTACGTACGGTGTGATGATGATGATGTACCCGCTGCTGCTTCCTTTGTTGAGTTGTCAGATACAAGTGAAGCGGGTGATGATGATGATGATGCGTCCGTGGATGTCACGTGGGTGCCCGCTAGAAGAGAAGAAGAACAGGGGGAAAGTTCAGATGGGGAGACAGAGAGGAGACGAGTTGGAAGCAGAGGGAGGTCATCGCAAGGAGCTAGTGGCACAGTCAGACAGCATGCATCGGCACCCGGGGTCAGCCAGACAGCACGCCAACCAAAGCATGCTGTTGCCACCACCAGAACGCCGTCACTGCAGAGCTCAGCAGTGTGGCACTTTTTTTGTGTGTCTGCCTGTGACAACAGCGATGCCATTTGCAACCTGTGCCAAAAGAAACTAAGTCGTGGGAAGTCCAACACCCACCTAGGTACAACTGCTTTGCGAAGGCACATGATGTCACATCACAAATGCCAATGGGATCAACACCTGAGTACAAGCAGCACACAAACTCAAAGCCGCCATCCTCCTCCTGTTCCAGCATCTTCATCCACGTCAACCACTGCTGTCCTCCTTGCCCCCTCTCAACCATCTGCCACTCCGTCTCTCACCTCTAGCTGTTCCTGCTCATCTCCCCACAGTCAGGTGTCTGTCAAGGGCATGTTTGAGCGTAAGAAGCCAATGTCACAAAGTCACCCCCTTGCCTGGCATCTGACAGCTGGCTTGTCATGAACTCTTAGCCTGCCAGCTTTTACCATACAAGCTGGTGGAGTCTGAGGCGTTCAAAAAATTTGTAGCTATTGGGACACCGCAGTGGAAGGTACCCGGCCGAAATTTCTTTTCACAAAAGGCAATCCCCAACCTGTACTCGATTGTGCAAAAGGAAGTAATGGCATGTCTGGCACACAGTGTTGGGGCAAGGGTCCATCTGACCACTGATACCTGGTCTGCAAAGCATGGTCAGGGCAGGTATATCACCTACACTGCGCATTGGGTAAACCTGCTGACGCCTGCCAAGCATGGAATGCGTGGCTCTGCAGAGGAGTTGGTGACACCACCACGACTTGCACACAGGCCTGCTGCCACCTCCTCTACTCCTCCTACTCCATCCTCTTCCATAACCTCCTCAGCTGAGTCCTCTTCTGCTGCTGCGTCTTGCTCCACATCAACCGGCACCCCCCCAGCTCCCCAGATACTATTCCACATCCCGGATACGGCAGTGTCACGCCGTCTTGGTGTTGACTTGCCTGAAAGCAGAGAGTCACACCGGGCCAGCACTCCTGTCCGCCCTGAACGCACAGGTGGATCAATGGCTGACTCCGCACCAACTGAAGATTGGCAAAGTGGTTTGTGACAACGGAAGAAATTTGTTGGCGGCATTGAATTTGGGCAAGTTGACACATGTGCCGTGCATGGCACATGTGTGTAATCTGATCGTACAACGCTTTGTGCATAAGTACCCAGGCTTACAGGACGTCCTGAAGCAGGCCAGAAAGGTGTGTGGCCATTTCAGGCGTTCCTACACGGCCATGGCGCACTTTTCAGATATCCAGCGGCGAAACAACATGCCAGTGAGGCGCTTGATTTGTGACAGCCCCACACGTTGGAATTCAACACTCCTAATGTTCGACCGCCTGCTCCAACAAGAGAAAGCCGTTAACGAGTATTTGTATGACCGGGGTGCTAGGACAGCCTCTGCGGACCTGGGAATTTTTTTGCCACATTACTGGACGCTCATGCGCAATGCCTGTAGGCTCATGCGTCCTTTTGAGGAGGTGGCAAACCTTGTCAGTCGCACAGAAGGCACCATCAGCGACATCATACCATTTGTTTTCTTCCTGGAGCGTGCCCTGCGAAGAGTGTTGGATCAGGCCGTAGATGAGCGTGATGAAGAAGCAGCCTTATCAGCATCACTTGCTGGACCTGCGGCAACGCTGGAGGAGGATTGTGAGGAAGAGGAGTCAGAGGAGGAATGTGGCTTTGAGGAGGAGGAGGAAGACCAATCACAACAGCCCTCCCAGGGTGCTCGTTGTCACCTATCTGGTACCCGTGGTGTTGTACGTGGCTGGGGGAAGAACATACCTTCAGTGAGATCACTGAGGACGAGGAATGGGACATGACTAGCTCGGCATCCAACCTTGTGCAAATGGGGTCTTTCATGCTGTCGTGCCTGTCGCGGGACCCTCGTATAAAAAGGCTGAAGGAGAACGACCTGTACTGGGTGTCCATGCTACTAGACCCCCGGTATAAGCAGAAAGTACCTGAAATCTTACCGAATTACCAAGGCAGAAAGGATGCAGCAGTTCCAAATGAAATTAAAAAGTATGCTTTACACTGCTTATAAGGGTGATGTCACAGCACAATGGGAATCTAACAGGGGAAGAGGTGAAAGTAATCCTCCTCCTCCCACAACCACGCCTGCAAGGACAGGACGTTTAAAAGACGTGTTGTTGATGGAGGACATGCAGAGCTTTTTCAGTCCTACGCATCGACACAGCCCTTCGGGATCCACCCTCAGAGAACGACTCGACCGACAGGTGGCAGACTACCTCGCTTTAACTGCAGATATCGACACACTGAGGAGCGATGAACCCCTTGACTACTGGGTGTTCAGGCTTGACCTGTGGCCTGAGCTATCCCAATTTGCCATAGAACGAATTGGAGGGTATGATTATGTCAATTTTAAATGTTTTTTTTTTTTGCTTGCTTTTTCCTTGTGTTTGTATATATGTGAAATTTAAATAAATATTTGAAAGCAAAAAACAAAAACAAAAAAAAAGAAGAACTTCTGGCCTGCCCCGCTTCCAGTGTCCTGTCAGAAAGGACCTTCAGTGCAGCAGGAGGTATTGTCACTGAAAAGAGAAGTCGCCTAGGTCAAAAAAGTCTAGATTACCTCACCTTTATAAAGATGAATGAGGGATGGATCCTGAACGGACTGACACTGGGCAATACATTAGACTAAAAAAGGGCTGATGAGATGAGCTGCCTTGAGCTAAAAATGGTCCACAAGCTGCAGTATTTTATCTTTGAATGCCGCATGACTTGCGTGACTTATCCGCCACCAACTAGTGTTCAAGACGCAATGTTTTAGGGCAGTTTCTGCCTGGGAAACAAACGTAAATTTTTCTGGTCGCTGCAACAGAAGCGGCTGCAACAATACCAAATTTTTGATAAGTGCACGCATCCCGGGGAGTCAGCGCTCGTCGGCATGTATCAGCTCTCTAATTCCGACAGTTATCAAAGTAACCGATGGAGCGATTAAAGGAACCAGTCTATAACTCATTAAATGAGCAATTCGCAGTTTCACTGTACCGGCTGTGTGTATTTAAACGTGCATGGCTTAATCTTTGAGGCAGGATCAACCAGGTAGCCCGACGAGGGGGCGCCCCCCCCGGCCCTGTGACAGTAGGAGGACCGACCCAGCATCTTTTTCCATCTCCGGGTTCCAAAAATCCAGGCCTTATACATGCCCCCTGACAGGTGACGTAACAGGTATTAAACTGATAAGAGTAGCACTTACAAACACGCCACTCCTATCTGGTGGCACCTTAGATTGCATGCGCCGTGCCCCAAATTTGAAGTGGGAGGACCAACCGAGCATCTTTTTCCATCTCCCGGTTCCAAAAATCCAGGCCTTATACATGCCCCCTGATAAGTGACTTAACAGGTATTAAACTGATAAGAGTAGTACTTACAAACACGCCACTCCTATCTGGTGGCACCTTAGATTGCACGCACCGTGCCCCAAAATTGAAGTGATACGACCAACCAAGTATCTTTTTCCATCTCCCGGTTCCAAAAATCCAGGCCTTATACACGCCCCCTGATAAGTGACGTAACAGATATTAAACTGATAAGAGTAATACTTACAAACACGCCACTCCTATCTGGTGGCAACTTTGATTGCACGTGCCGTGCCCCAAAATTCAAGTGATACGACCATCCGAGCATCTTTTTCCATCTCCCGGTTCCAAAAGTCCAGGCCTTATACACGCCCCCTGATAGGTGACGTAACAGGTATTAAACTGATAAGAGTAGTACTTACAAACACGCCACTCCTATCTGGTGGCACCTTTGATTGCACGCGCCGTGCCCCAAATTTGAAGTGATACGACCAACCAAGTATCTTTTTCCATCTCCCGGTTCCAAAAATCCAGGCCTTATACACGCCCCTGATAAGTGACGTAACAGGTATTAAACTGATAAGAGTAGTACTTACAAACACGCCACTCCTATCTGGTGGCACCTTAGATTGCACGCGCCGTGCCCCAAAATTGAAGTGGGAGGACCAACCAAGCATCTTTTTCCATCTCCCGGTTCCAAAAATCCAGGCCTTATACACGCCCCCTGATAAGTGACGTAACAGGTATTAAACTGATAAGAGTAGTACTTACAAACATGCCACTCCTATCTGGTGGCACCTTTGATTGCACGCGCCGTGCCCAAAAATTTAAGTGATACGACCAACCAAGTATCTTTTTCCATCTCCCGGTTCCAAAAATCCAGGCCTTATACACGCCCCCTGATAGGTGCTGTAACAGGTATTAAACTGATAAGAGTAGTACTTACAAACATGCCACTCCTATCTAGTGGCACCTTTGATTGCACGCGCCGTGCCCCAAAATTGAAGTGATACGACCAACCAAGTATCTTTTTCCATCTCCCGGTTCCAAAAATCCAGGCCTTATACACGCCCCCTGATAAGTGACGTAACAGATATTAAACTGATAAGAGTAATACTTACAAACACGCCACTCCTATCTGGTGGCAACTTTGATTGCACGTGCCGTGCCCCAAAATTCAAGTGATACGACCATCCGAGCATCTTTTTCCATCTCCCGGTTCCAAAAGTCCAGGCCTTATACACGCCCCCTGATAGGTGACGTAACAGGTATTAAACTGATAAGAGTAGTACTTACAAACACGCCACTCCTATCTGGTGGCACCTTTGATTGCACGCGCCGTGCCCCAAATTTGAAGTGATACGACCAACCAAGTATCTTTTTCCATCTCCCGGTTCCAAAAATCCAGGCCTTATACACGCCCCTGATAAGTGACGTAACAGGTATTAAACTGATAAGAGTAGTACTTACAAACACGCCACTCCTATCTGGTGGCACCTTAGATTGCACGCGCCGTGCCCCAAAATTGAAGTGGGAGGACCAACCAAGCATCTTTTTCCATCTCCCGGTTCCAAAAATCCAGGCCTTATACACGCCCCCTGATAAGTGACGTAACAGGTATTAAACTGATAAGAGTAGTACTTACAAACACGCCACTCCTATCTGGTGGCACCTTAGATTGCTCGTGCCGTGCCCCAAAATTGAAGTGACACGACCAACCAAGCATCTTTTTCCATCTCCCGGTTCCAAAAATCCAGACCTTATACCGCCCCCTGATAAGTGACGTAACAGGTATTAAACTGATAAGAGTAGTACTTACAAACATGCCACTCCTATCTGGTGGCACCTTTGATTGCACGCGCCGTGCCCAAAAATTGAAGTGATACGACCAACCAAGTATCTTTTTCCATCTCCCGGTTCCAAAAATCCAGGCCTTATACACGCCCCCTGATAGGTGCTGTAACAGGTATTAAACTGATAAGAGTAGTACTTACAAACATGCCACTCCTATCTAGTGGCACCTTTGATTGCACGCGCCGTGCCCCAAAATTGAAGTGATACGACCAACCAAGTATCTTTTTCCATCTCCCGGTTCCAAAAATCCAGGCCTTATACACGCCCCCTGATAGGTGCTGTAACAGGTATTAAACTGATAAGAGTAGTACTTACAAACACGCCACTCCTATCTGGTGGCACCTTTGATTGCACGTGCCGTGCCCCAAAATTGAAGTGATACGACCAACCAAGCATCTTTTTCCATCTCCCGGTTCCAAAAATCCAGGCCTTATACACGCCCCTGATAAGTGACGTAACAGATATTAAACTGATAAGAGTAGTACTTACAAACACGCCACTCCTATCTGGTGGCACCTTAGATTGCACGCGCCGTGCCCCAAATTTGAAGTGATACGACCAACCAAGCATCTTTTTCCATCTCCCGGTTCTAAAAATCCAGGCCTTATACACGCCCTCTGATAGGTGCTGTAACAGGTATTAAACTGATAAGAGTAGTACTTACAAACACGCCACTCCTATCTGGTGGCACCTTAGATTGCACGTGCCGTGCCCCAAAATTGAAGTGATACGACCAACCAAGTATCTTTTTCCATCTCCCGGTTCCAAAAATCCAGGCCTTATACACGCCCCCTGATAAGTGACGTAACAGATATTAAACTGATAAGAGTAATACTTACAAACACGCCACTCCTATCTGGTGGCAACTTTGATTGCACGTGCCGTGCCCCAAAATTCAAGTGATACGACCATCCGAGCATCTTTTTCCATCTCCCGGTTCCAAAAGTCCAGGCCTTATACACGCCCCCTGATAGGTGACGTAACAGGTATTAAACTGATAAGAGTAGTACTTACAAACACGCCACTCCTATCTGGTGGCACCTTTGATTGCACGCGCCGTGCCCCAAATTTGAAGTGATACGACCAACCAAGTATCTTTTTCCATCTCCCGGTTCCAAAAATCCAGGCCTTATACACGCCCCTGATAAGTGATGTAACAGGTATTAAACTGATAAGAGTAGTACTTACAAACACGCCACTCCTATCTGGTGGCACCTTAGATTGCACGCGCCGTGCCCCAAAATTGAAGTGGGAGGACCAACCAAGCATCTTTTTCCATCTCCCGGTTCCAAAAATCCAGGCCTTATACACGCCCCCTGATAAGTGACGTAACAGGTATTAAACTGATAAGAGTAGTACTTACAAACACGCCACTCCTATCTGGTGGCACCTTAGATTGCTCGTGCCGTGCCCCAAAATTGAAGTGACACGACCAACCAAGCATCTTTTTCCATCTCCCGGTTCCAAAAATCCAGACCTTATACCGCCCCCTGATAAGTGACGTAACAGGTATTAAACTGATAAGAGTAGTACTTACAAACATGCCACTCCTATCTGGTGGCACCTTTGATTGCATGCGCCGTGCCCAAAAATTGAAGTGATACGACCAACCAAGTATCTTTTTCCATCTCCCGGTTCCAAAAATCCAGGCCTTATACACGCCCCCTGATAGGTGCTGTAACAGGTATTAAACTGATAAGAGTAGTACTTACAAACATGCCACTCCTATCTAGTGGCACCTTTGATTGCACGCGCCGTGCCCCAAAATTGAAGTGATACGACCAACCAAGTATCTTTTTCCATCTCCCGGTTCCAAAAATCCAGGCCTTATACACGCCCCCTGATAGGTGCTGTAACAGGTATTAAACTGATAAGAGTAGTACTTACAAACACGCCACTCCTATCTGGTGGCACCTTTGATTGCACGTGCCGTGCCCCAAAATTGAAGTGATACGACCAACCAAGCATCTTTTTCCATCTCCCGGTTCCAAAAATCCAGGCCTTATACACGCCCCTGATAAGTGACGTAACATATATTAAACTGATAAGAGTAGTACTTACAAACACGCCACTCCTATCTGGTGGCACCTTAGATTGCACGCGCCGTGCCCCAAATTTGAAGTGATACGACCAACCAAGCATCTTTTTCCATCTCCCGGTTCTAAAAATCCAGGCCTTATACACGCCCTCTGATAGGTGCTGTAACAGGTATTAAACTGATAAGAGTAGTACTTACAAACACGCCACTCCTATCTGGTGGCACCTTAGATTGCACGCGCCGTGCGCCAAATTTGAAGTGGGAGGACCAACCAAGCATCTTATTCCATCTCCCGGTTCCAAAAATCCAGGCCCTATACACGCCACCTGATAAGTGTCGTAACAAGTATTAAACTGATAAGAGTAGTACTTACAAACACGCCAGTCCTATCTGGTGGCACCTTAGATTGCACGCGCCGTGCCCCAAAATTGAAGTGGGAGGACCAACCAAGCATCTTTTTCCATCTCCCGGTTCCAAAAATCCAGGCCTTATACATGTCCCCTGATAGGTGACGTAACAGGTATTAAACTGATAAGAATAGTACTACTTAACACACCTTATAATAATGCAGAGAGAGGCAACGCAGTGAGAGTAGTCTGAAGAAGAGGAGTCAGAGGAGGAAGGTGGCTTTGAGGAGGTGGAAGACCAAACACAGCAGGCGTCCCAGGGGGCTTGTTGTCACCTTTCGGGGACCCTTGGTGTTGTACGTGGCTGGGTGGAGGAAGAGACCTTCAATGACATCAGTGAGGACAAGGAACAGGACATGGCTAGCTTGGTATCCAACCTTGTGCAAATGGGGAGTTTGCGGTTGTGCAAAGGGACTGTTTGCGGTTGTTTGCGGTGCGTTAAACCGGGAGTTTGGTCTGTCACTGTGAAGCGGGCCTAACCCTTACACTACCTGATCAATACAACATCATACCTGATGCTTTAAAGCACGTTATTCCAAACAGTTTAGGAATGTTAGGTAATTTATGCCTTTTTTGGATTAAAACCAGACTCTGCATCAACTATGTAATTTTCCGTGGGAGTTTTGACATGGATCCCCCTCCAGCATGCCACAGTCCAGGTGTTAGTCCCCTTAAAATAACTTTTCCATCACTATTGTGGCCAGAAAGAGTCCCTGTGGGTTTTAAAATCCGCCTGCCCATTGAAGTCTATGGCGGTTCGCCGGATTCGCCGGTTTGCGAACATTTGCGGCAATTCGCGTTCGCAGTTTGCGAACCGAAAATGTTATGTTCGCAACATCACTATGAAGAACCCTTTTCTTTCTTTAAGTTGGAATCTTTTTACTTCTAACCTCAAATGATGTCCTCTTGTCAGCTGAAAACCTCTTGGCACAAAAAGCTCACTTGACAAATCTTTATACTGACCCTGGTAGTATTTATATAAGGTAATCATATCCCCTCTTAGACACCTTTTTTCTATAGAAAATAAGCTTAATTTGGTAAGTCTTTCTTCATAACTTAGCCCCTCCATTCCCCTAATTAATTACCTTGCACAACTTAGTGTCATCTAAAATGCAGACAATACTTTCCAGTCCTACTTCTAAGTCATTAATATATATGTTAAAAGGGAGATGTCCTAATACTGATCCTCAAGGAACCCCACTTACCACTTAGTCCCAATTAGTCCAATCTGAGTATGTTCCATTTGCAACAACTCTTTGCTTCCTTTTAGCCAGCACTCAATCTGTAAGCAGATATTTACTGCAAGTCCTGCATCCCTTGCACAATATTCTTCCATGTGGCACTGTATCAAAAGCCTTTACAAATAACAAAAAGACTACATCCACTGAGTTGCTTTGATCGAAGTTCCTACTAACCTGCTCTTAGAAACTAATTAGATTTGTTTGACATGCCCTATCCGTCATCAATCTGTTTTGACTCCTACTTATAATCTTGTTTAAATAGATTATTCTTTTATCCTTTATAAACCCTTCTAAAAGCTTTCCCACAACAGAAGTGAGGTTTACAGGTCTATAATTCCTTGGATTTGCTCTTGCTCTCTTCGTAAATATTGGTATCACATCTGCTTTTCTCCAGTCATCTGGTAGCGACTCTGTGTTGAGTGAGTCTTGAAAATGCTGATATAATAGTTTTGTCATAGTTCCCTTAGTACCCTTGGATGTGTTCCATCAGAATCTGGGGCTTTATAAACATTACATTTTTTTCAACCTCTTTTGGATTTCTTCCTGCATTAACCAATTATTTGATGACTGTACTGTAGCCCCATTTTGTTGCAGTGTCCCATCCACTGTCACTGCCTTAAATTGGCTGCTGGAGCTTTTTTTCTTCCTAAGTTCTATGCTAATGTAAATCTTTTTCTCCCCCAGGTTAGTGCACTTAGCCCACAGTCGTAAATCCGGCCTTAGCCACAACAGATTTCTGTGTATGGAGTAGCCAAACCAAGGTTTATGGATGAGGAAATGTCATGAATATTATAATGAGTGGGAAGAGCCGTAATAAGTGCCATAACTAGGCTGCGGCAAGGAAACATTAGATATATATATAAACTAATTGTTTTTTATTAATATATTTTGATATTAAAAATATGTGACAATTGTATTTATAGCTTCAATAAATAAAGATGTGTTTATTTTGTGTTGAAATATGATATATTTATAGACAACGCATTAGAGTGTTTGTTCCTAGGCAACATGGTTTTGGGATGTGCATTAACCCATTGAGTACTGGGTTGTGTGTTACCCTGGATTTTGTATCATAAAATGGACTTAATACTAACATATAATATCTTTTTAAATACACATATGCTGATATCAGATTGTTAAGTGTCAAATCATTTTGTAGTGCTTTTTGTGCTACAGTGTCACTTTAAATACTTCAAGAGTTTTAAAACTAATTGCGGGTGGTCTTTGGTACACATAACTCTTTTTTCTGCTCTTTGCAGTTACGGCAGTGCCCTGATTTTAGAGTGATCTGTAAAATCTTATTAGCATAGGGTTTGGGTTTCAAAGTGTAAGGGAGTAACTCAGAATTTATTGTCAGTGCAAAAATCAATGGAGATTTATGTCTTGCTCTTCGGCTTTGTCGTGAAGTTCACTCGTAGCAGTGAATCATTGGAGTTCTCTTGCAATGTTTTAGGGATGGGCGATTAATATAGCTATATACGATTTCATGTGCTGCTACGGCACTCATATTTGATTTTTCAGGGATTTGCATCATTTAGCTTACTTGCCATTTCCTTGTCACTAATTTCCTGGTCACTAACATCCCCTTTCGCATTGTAATATTCGTAAGCTTCCTTCCTGGCCTTCTTCCAATAATACATTTAAGAAACATTTAAACTTTTCATTTTCTATTTTACTCAGTCTAATAGCTCTTTTGCAATCCTTGTTGATGTTCATGTACTCATGTAAAGCAGTCTCTGTCCCCTCTTTTTTGTTACATTTAAAAGCCTGTTTTTTACTCTATCTCTGACATAGTTACATAGTATTTGAGGTTGTAAAAAGACTTTCAGCCCATCAAGTTCAACCTTTTTAGATCGCCTCTGATCTGAAATATGCGGATAAGTTGTTAATTGATCCAGAGGAAGGCAAATATAAAAAATAAAATAAACCTTTGAAACATTGCCAATAGTCTCAAAATGGAAACAAATATAATATTCCTTCCAGACCCCAGAAACTGGCAATCAGATTCCTTCCTGGGTCAATACTCCCTCTCTAATTAACCAGGATAACCCTGAATTCCCTTTTTATTTAAAAATATATGCAATCACTTTTTAAAGTAATCTATTGAATCTGCTGTCACCACCTCCTTTGGTAGTGAATGCCACAGATTAACCACCCTTACTGTGAAGAACCCTTTTCTTTCTTTAAGGTGAAATCTTTTTACTTCTAACCTCAAGCATGTCCTCTTGTCAGTTGAAAACCTCTTGGCACAAAAAGTTCCCTTTACAAATCTATGTATATAAGGTAATCATATCTCCTCTTAGACACCATTTTTCTAGTGAAAATAAGTTTAATTTAATCTTGATCTTTAAATAATTGTTAAGCCAGATTGGACGTGATATATAAGTATGAATATTTAGTAAGGATTTGAACTTTGTCCATTTATGTTAAGTATTTTTACCTCTCAATTTTGTCCCAGTCTATACGTTGTATTGCTTCTCTTAGACCATTAAAATCTGCCCATTTAAAATTATTTGTTGGCCCCTTACAACTTCAAATGAGACTGTATTTATTTTTTGCTCTAATTATTGTAATTTTTATTAAGTTTCATTATTTAAAAGACTGTAGAGTAAAATAAATGACCATACTGTCCATTTAATCACTATCTGATCTGAAAAAATGTTTTTCTTATTCATGTGGCTAATTTCCAATTTTCTAAAATTGAAATGAGAAGTCTCCCATCAATTAGGTTGCGCTCTAGCACAAAGAGGGGTTACCAGTTCTGTATAATGTAACAATAATGTAGCTATTAGGTCTGTCTGTGCAAATAACTTATAATGTTTGTCCTAGTAAACAGATTGTAAACTTCTAGCTTAGGAGATTTGCTATCTGGAGGCAACACTGCTTTATTCTTTGGAATATGAAGTTATAGTACATCATAAACCAGCAGGCCTGATTTTAGCCATAAGAATAGTGTATCTCAGCAATAATTTCTAACAGTGACAATTTTGTCTTCCCTGTTGATTTCACTGTTACTTTTGTGTTCCTCTTCCTTCTGCCGTCTATTCTTGGCCTTTGCTTTGCAAAGGCTGTGTGGTGTAGCTGACATCACATAGCAACGTCAAAGGCGATCCTGAAACCAAGATAAGAAATCTATATGAGTGGGTTCGGGCACATTCAATAGCCATTGTGAAAATTTGGGCCTCTAATGTCTTTGTACATGACCTTGGAATTATTATTGTTCTTGACCAAATTAAACTAAAGCCCCTATTAAATTGCAATTGAATAGGAGCCTTTACTTTGACTGCCAGTACCCCAAAAATCCACAAATTGAGCACATTTGTCACACTGTGCTGGCTTTCTTCAGTATAACATTGCTTCATTTTGCAACAGTTGAAACTTGCAACAGAAACAGTGCGATTCAATTGATCAAGCCCGCAGCTACCTGGCCAAAGGCCTAAACAGTAAACAATGCAGCCATAAGTAGCATTTCAGAGCATAATCATAATCAATTAAGCAAGTCCGTAACTACCTATTTAGAAACACCCAATAGTAGATGAGACCGTCATCATGACGTCAGTAAAACATGGAGGTTAAACATCAGTCAATTAGCATATAGAGGTCTGATATGCGATCCGACTCGCAATCCTGCAATGTACAAAATAATAATAAATGAAGAAAATGTACTGGTTCATGTGGGTGGCCCAATATGTATTAACTCTTTTATTCCCAAGATTGATATAACACGGAAATTAAATGTAAATTATTTTTTTTAGTGCAGATTTGCAAACTTGTGCAATTAATTCTAATGTCTTACATCGCTTTCCCTGTCTTTTAAAGTGCAGTGTTTTTTTTTATCTTCATTTACAATGCTCGGATCAGCAGCCCTCTTAAATTAGCTCAACGTGTAAAACTGTAGACTGTAAGACTTACGGCTATTAAATTGGCCCAGTAAAGCAAGTCGCTGCTGATCTGCAGGTTTGGAGCGAAAAAGACCTATGGGACGTGGAACTTCGCGGCCGCAAATCCTTTGTTCTGTCAAGCTCGTAACTGCTACATTCCAATTTAGCTATTAAATTGCAACAAATTCACTGGCGTCCAACCCCGTAACATGCAAATGGAGCCAAAAGGCCAGCGGGTACCAGACAGGACCCGCAAGGGGGATAAAATCCAATCCATAGCACTTTAAATGCAAATATACACACACTACTGTGTGTCTTTTCATCAATTTTGGAGGGAGCTCAAGTTCTTGGTAATTCCTTTTGTACCCTTCTCCTGACTGATACCTTTTAACAATGAGATCCCTCTGATGCTTTGCTTTGGAAGCTTTCTGTGGACCATGGCTTTTGCTGTGGGATGCGACTAAGAAAATTTCAGGAAAGACCAACTAGAGCAGCTGAACTTTATTTGGGTTTAATTCAGAGGCACTTTAAATGATGGCAGGTGTATGCTGACTCCTATTTAACACAATTTGGAATGTGATTGCTTAATTCTGAACACAGCTACATCCCTTGTTATAAGAGGGTGTGCAGACTTATACAACCACATTATTTTTCTTTTTTTTTTCTTCCCTCCACCTAAAAGATTTCAGTTTGTTTTTCAATTGAGTTGTACAGTTTATAGGTCACATTAAAGGTGGAAAAAGTTCTGAAATGATTTATCTTTGTCTCATTTTTTTACAGCACAGAAACCTGACATTTTAGCAGGGGTGTGTAGACTTTTTATATCCACTGTATATCTAGGCAGCAAAAGGGGCTAGATGATCACGATAGGGCCAGGTTATAGGCAGATAGTGATGAGGGTGCTGTCAAAGCTAAGTGATAGGTTGGCAGGGGCGGGTCCACCAGTGGTGCAGGTGGTGCAATGCACCAGGGCCCTCCTCTGGGGGGCCCAGTGCTGTGCATTTAAAAAAACAAAAAACAATGTTTTCATTTTTTTTCCTGTAGTGTAGGAGGCCCCTGGGGCCTTCCACCCCATCCCACCAAGGCCCCACTGGGACCCCCAGTGATTTGATCCCTGGAGGGCCTAATGCAAAACTTTTCTTACAATCCCCCTGGGGCGGGGGGGCACAAATTATTTTTTCTATATATATATAGAGAGAGATAGATAGATAGATATATATATATATATATATATATATATATATATATATATATATATATATATAGAGAGAGAGAGAGAGAGAGAGAGAGAGAGAGAGAGAGAGAGAGAGAGAAAGAGAGAGAGAGAGAGAGAGATACAGTCAGGTCCATAAATATTGGGACATCGACACAATTCTAATCTTTTTGGCTCTACACACCACCACAATGGATTTAAAATTAAACGAACAAGTTGTGCTTTAACTGCAGACTTTCAGCTTTAATTTGAGTATTGAGTATTTACATCCAAATCAGGTGAACGGTGTAGGAATTACAACAGTTTGTATATGTGCCTCCCACTTTTTAAGGGACCAAAAGTAATGGGACAATTGTCTGCTCAGCTGTTCCATGGCCAGGTGTGTGTTATTCCCTCATTATCCCATTTACGAAGAGCTGATACAAGCTCCAGAGTTAATTTCAAGTGTGCTATTTGCATTTAGAATCTGTTGCTGTCAACCCTCAATATGAGATCCAAAGAGCTGTCACTATCAGTGAAGCAAGCCATCATTAGGCTGAAAAAACAAAACAAACCCATCAGAGAGATAACAAAAACATTAAGTGTGACCAAATCAACTGTTTGGAACATCCTTAAAAAGAAAGAACGCACCAAGGAGCTCAGCAACACCAAAAGACCCGGAAGACCACGGAAAACAACTGTGGTGGATGACCGAATAATTATTTCCCTGGTGAAGAAAACACCCTTCACAACAGTTGGCCAGATCAAGAACACTCCCCAGGAGGAAGGTGCATGTGTGTCAAAGTCAACAATCAAGAGAAGACTTCACCAGAGTGAATACAGATGGTTCACCACAAGATGTAAACCATTGGTGAGCCTCAAAAACAGGAAGGCCAGATTAGAGTTTGCCAAACTACACCTAAAAAAGCCTTCACAGTTCTGGAACAACATCCTATGGACAGATGAGACCAAGATCCACTTATACCAGAGTGATGAGAAGAGAAGTGTATGGAGAAGGAAAGGAACTGCTCAGGATCCAAAGCATACCACCTCATCAGTGAAGCATGGTGGTGGTAGTGTCATGGCGTGGGCATGTATGGCTGCCAATGGAACTGGTTCTCTATTATTTATTGATGATGTGACTGCTGACAAAAGCAGCAGGGTGAATTCTGAAGTGTTTCGGGCAATATTATCTGCTCATATTCAGCCAAATGCTTCAGAACTCATTGGACGGTGCTTCACAGTGCAGATGGACAATGACCGGAAGCATACTGCAAAAGAAACCAAAGAGTTTTTTAAGGGAAAGAAGTGGAATGTTATGCAATGGCCAAGTCAATCACCTGACCTGAATCCGATTGAGCATGCATTTCACTTGCTGAAGACAAAAGGAACAAGAACAAGCAGGAACTGAAGACAGTTGCAGTAGAGGCCTGGCAGAGCATCACCAGGGATGAAACCCAGCGTCTAGTGATGTCTATGCGTTCCAGACTTCAGGCTGTAATTGACTGAAAAGGATTTGCAACCAAGTATTAAAAAGTGAAAGTTTGATTTATGACTGTTAATCTGTCCCATTACTTTTGGTCCCTTAAAAAGTAGGAGGCACATATACAAGATGTTGTAATTCCTACACCATTCACCTGATTTGGATGTAAATACCCTCAAATTAAAGCTGAAAGTCTGCAGTTAAAGCACATCTTGTTCGTTTAATTTTAAATCCATTGTGGTGGTGTATAGAGCCAAAAAGATTAGAATTGTGTCGATGTCCCAATATTTATGGACCTGACTGTATATATATATATATATAGAGAGAGAGAGCTATAGATACAGTGGATATAAAAAGTCTACACACCACTGTTAAAATGTCAGGTTTCTGTGCTGTAAAAAAATGAGACAAAGATAAATCATTTCAGAACTTTTTCCACCTTTAATGTGACCTATAAACTGTACAACTCAATTGCAAAACAAACTGAAATCTTCAAGGAAAGTCCCTGTCCATACCAAAAATGAGTATAAGACCATCAATTTCTGTAGTGGTCCCTACTAAATTGTGCACCTAAGTGGTGTCCTATTTATTGTTGGGACAAATAACCAAGTAAGTCAAAGTATTAAATGCAATTATGGAAAAAATGAAGCACAAAATTGTACTATTAGGATAATAGGTCAATTTTCCAAATAATCATAAGCAAAAAAATAGTTCAAACTAATTGCATTTTAAAAAGAGTCCTAGGTAAAATATAGCACAAATGTATAGCAGTTTTCAATAATATACAACAAGTGTGCTTGACCTGGATGTACTGCAAGTTTTTATTGATAATCATGAATAGAATATAGCATATAGCATATAACACAAATGTGCTGCAGATTCCATTATTCACAAATGAGATATGAGTGTACTTAGCAGCTGTGTACACAGATATAGTGCTCAAGTGTAAGTTGCCATAATGATTAATATAACTATGTAAGTCATTAATCAGCTCTACTGCTTGAGTCTAAATGGCTGATAGCGCCATATTACCATATAGATCATATAAATCAAGTAAATCAACAAGTATCTACGAGTATTGAACATTTATGGACAGGAAACTCACCTACACACGAGCCTCTCCCCCATCAAACCTCTCACATACACGCTGTGTCTCTTCAGCGTCTGATGTCACTCGTCAGTGACGCTTAGACTCTGCTCTGCACAACCGAAAAATTGCGCATGCGCTGTTGACATCTTGTGCATGCGCATTAACACCGATGCCCCTATTGCGAATTGAATCGCTTTCTCAAGGGGCTGTGTATCTGAGCCTCTTACCCACCTTCTCGTTGGTGCCCCCCATTTTCACAGAGCTTGCTACGTTATGGCGCAAGCGAATGTGTGGCGGTATAACCAGATGGGTAGGTTGGACTCGTTAGCCTTGGTTGTCAGCCAGCCTAGGAGAAGGAAAACTCTGATTTAAAACCCGGGCAGATGCAGCTCGTTAGCCATGTAAGTCCATCCATCTAGGAGAAGGACACTCCAATATAACACCTATGACTCGAGGACCGTACTGTCACTGTCCAAGCTTGGTAGGCCATGACAGATGAATCCCGAGAGTAAAGGGTGGGACCAGTACTGTGCATACTGCATCTCACCTAAAACTCCATTGCGCAGGCCAAGGGGGCACGTCTACATCTAGAATAATCAACATTTTCAAGCCCTGCATCATTGGGAAAGGTGCGAAACGGCAGGTGGAAGATGTCACTGGAATCCGCAGTCTCAATCCTGCATGCAGGCGGTTCAGGTGTATGGGTTGCCTGATGCTGACGCAGGAGACGACGGCATCATTCGGCAGCACCCTAAATGACGATGCAGCCTTCTCTAGGGACAGAACTGCTTGCTCCATATGGAGAGGGGCCTAAAAAAGGTGGCCTAAAGAAAGCTCGTCTCCACTTTACCCAGTTGGTAAGCCGCGATCAACGGGCATCTCCAAATGCGGTCGAAACTCAGTAAAAAAGAAAAAGGCTCCCACCTTCCAAGGTGTACTTGGACTGAAACTCGCATGTTGGAACATCAGAACTATGCTTGACACAACAGACAGCGGTTGCCCAGAACGATGCACTGCTCTAGTAGCCCACAAACTATCAAGGCTGGCTATTGACATTGCTGCCTTTAGTGAAGTCCGCCTCCCAGAGGAAGGAAGCCTTCAGGAACATGGTGCAGGCTATACCCTCTACTGGTCAGGGAAGCCAGAAAATGAGAAACGTCTCTCTGTTGTGGGCTTCATGGTCATGGACCATATCGCATTCAAACTTGATAAACTGCCAAAGGGTCACTCTGACTGCATCATTTTTATGCGCCTCTCACTTCAAAACAAACAATTTTCAGTGTGTATACTCCAACTCTTCAAGCGGAACCTGCAGAAAAGGACAGGTTTTACACCGACCTGCCAAATCTTGTACAAAACTTCCCTGCAGATGACAAGGTCATCATCCTCTGCATCTTCAATGCCAGATTCAGAAGCTTGGAAAGGTGTTCTTGGCAATCACGACATGTTAATTTTGCACTGAGTAGAAACTCACCATCACCAATACAGTTTTCCAGCAGAAAGACAGACTAAAGACTACCTGGGTGCATCTTTGGTCCAAGCACTGGCATCTTATAGACTATATTCTGGTGCGCCAGCGAGATCTTCAAGATGTCCTGCTCACCCGAGGAAAGCCCGAGCCTCAAAGAAGAAGTTACAGATCGGTAACCTCCAGTCAGCTGAAGTGAAGGCCCCCTTCCAGGCGAATCTCCAGTCAAGACTAGAAGATCGCAGATGCTTCACGGATCCCTCCACAGATGCTCTATGGGAACATCTCAAAACCAGAATCCTGCAGACCTCTAAAGACGTGCTAGGTTTCTCCACAAAGAAAAACAAAGACTTGTTTGACGAAAACAGTCAGGAGATCCTTGAATTTTTGTTGGAAAAGAGATCCGCCCAGCCTTCCGTCTTGTGTACAGCAACTTCCAACAAAAGCTTTGAGAAATTCAGAACCAGTGGTGGACCAACCTCTCTGAAAGAACTCAGTGTTTTGCAATATGTCGGCGACTACAGAGGGTTTTATGAAGCCCTGAAGGCCGTGTATGGCCCTTCACACCTGGTCCAAAGCCCATTGCTCAGTGGAGACAGTCAAACACTTCTTACAGACAAGGTGTTGATTCTGAACCAGTGGTCTGACCACTTTCAGATTCTATTCTGTGCCAACTGCATAGTTTCATTCTCAGCGCTCCATCGCATTCCACAATAACCAATGAAAACAGAACTGGTGGAAATCCCTACTCTCTAAGAGACTGTAAAAGTTATTGAGCAGCTAAAATATGGTAAGGCTGCAGGAGTTGATAGGATCCCAGCTGAGATCTGGAAACATGGGGGCCCAGCACTTCATGCTAAACTCCATGAGCTCTTTGTTTGCTGCTGGCACCAAGGCAAACTGCCACAGGACCTTTGTGACGCAACCATTATCACCCTATACAAGAAGAAGAGAGAAAAGTCAGACTTCTCCAATTACCACGGGATAACTCTGCTCTCTGTCACAGGGAAAATTCTTGCAAGAGTACCCCTCAAAAGACTGGTGCCCACTATGGCAGAAGAACTTCTCCCCCAGAGTCAGTGTGGCTTTAGAGCCAACAGGAGCACCACAGACATTGTTTTTGTTCTCAGGCACCTCCAAGAGAAATGCAGAGAACTGAATAACGTTTGTCGACCTTACCAAAGCGTTCAACACTGTGAGCAGGAAGGGTTTGTGGCAAATCCTGGAACGTATAGGATGTCCTCCCAAGTTCCTCAAAATGATCATCCAGCTACATGAAGACTAGCGTTGCCAAGTTAGGCACAACAATTACCTATCTGAGCTGTTCTTAATAAGCCATGGCATCAAGCAGGGCTGTGTCCTTGCACCCACTCTATTCACTCTATTCTTCAGTATGATGCTGCAAAGGGCCACAACAGACCTTGATTTTGAGGATTGACTCTACATCCGATTCTGCACAGATGACAGTCTGTTCAACCTGAGGGGACTAAAGGCCCAAACCAAGACAGTGGAATGACTGGTTCGAGATCTACTCTTCGCCGGCGATACTACCCTTGTTTCCCATACGGCAACAGCTTTGCAGCAAATGACATCTTGCTTCGCCAAGGCTGCCAAGCTCTTCTTTCTAGAAGTCAGTTTGAAGAAGACTGAAGTTATCCACCAGTCCGCACCCCTGGAAGATTACTGTCCTCCTGGCATCACTATTGGCGAATCTAAGCTGAAAACAGTCCAACAGTTTACCTACTTGGGTTGCCTCATTTCCTCGGACGCAAAGGTTAACAAAGAAATTGACAACAGACTGGCAAAGGCAAATGGTGCATTCGGCAAGTTATATAAAATAGTTTGGAAAAACAAGCATCTAAACAAGGGCACAAAGATCAACGTGTATGGTGGAGCTGTTGTGTTGACCACCCTTCTGTACGGTTCCAAGTCTTGGGTTACCTACCGCCACCACCTATGACTTCTTAAGCGTTTTTATCAATGCTGCCTCCTCACCTCAACATTCACTGCAATGACCACATCCCCAACACTGAAGTCCTAGAACAGGCAGGAGTCACCGGTATTAAGGTCATACTGTTGAAGTAGCAGTTACGATGGGCAGGACACATCTCTAGGATGGAGGATGATCGACTTCCAAAGACTGTGCTATATGGTGAGCTCACCACTGGCAATCGTGACAGAGGAGGGGCAAAGAAGAGGTACAAGGACTCCCTTGATGCCTGTCATATTGACCATCGTCGATGATCCGCCTTAGCTTCAGATAGAAAATCATGGAGAAGTACCACTCACCAGGCTGTTTCCTCTTAGAGACCACACGCAGGACTGGTCTTGAGGACAAGAGAAAACGTAGAAAAATGGTGTCACCCAACCAAGAACAAATCTTCCCGTGCAACCAATGTGGTTGAGTCTGTCTGACCTGCATTAGCCTCCTCGGCCACCTAAGAGCCCATAGATGTGGACACCCCTGTTAAATCTTTTTTCGAGAAGCGAAGCCTATATATATATATATATATATATATATATATATATATATATATATATATATATATAAATAAATAGTACATTTGTGTTCACATAGTTATTCTACTGCATTCCGATAACCTTGGCAGGAAGATGCAAATGTGCCCATAAAGGGTTCGCTCTTGCAATCCATAACCAACACAGCTTTGAGCAAAGCTAAGGTTCAATTATACAGAAGCCAGGAATCCCACCCACGTACAGCTTTAATTTAATTTATGGTGTGCAAAGAGCAATAGACGCCCTCCACAGTACAATTATACAGCAAATAAATAGTACCTTTGTGTTTACATATGAACGTCTAAAACAAGTTAAAAAACTTGTTTCATGCCCAGAATTCCAAGAAATACAGTTATTATTATATCTTTTGCCCACCATAAATTAAATGATTTTTATGGTAAACTACCTCCTCAAAATATCCACTACACAAGTTGTTTGCTTGCAGTGTCATTACTAGAGTTTTCTGTAATTTCTATGCTCAATAGCCTTTCATGTGTTACTGTATCAAAAGCCTTTGCAAAATCCAAAAAGACTACATCAACTGAGTTGCCTTGATCTAAGTTCTTACTAACCTCCTCATAGAAACTAATTAGGTTTGTTTGACATGACCTATCCCTCATAAATCTGTGTTGACTCCTACTAATAATCTTATTTAACCAGACATATTCTTGTATATTATCCCTTATTAACCCTTCTAAAAGCTTTCCCACAAAAGAAGTGAGGCTTAAAAGTCTATAATTTCCCGGATTTGCTCTTGCTCCCTTCTTAAATATAGGTATCACATCTGCTTTTCTCTTTTCATCTGGTAGAGACCCAGTGTTGAGTGAATCTTGAAAAATGAGATTAGAGAACCCAGTTTCCCTCAGTATCCTTGGATGTATTCCATCAGGACCTGGAGCTTTATTAACATTCATTTTTTATAACCTCTTTTGGATTTCTTCCTACGTTAACCAGTTATTTGGTGAAGGTAGTGTAGCCCCATTAGGTTGCGTTGTCCCAACCACTGGTGTCTCCCTTGTGTATAAGGAAGAAAATAACCTATTTAGCGCATCTGCTTTTTTTTGGACACTAATTGTCAGACAGCCTGTTTCACATTGTAATATTCCTATAGCTTCCTTCCTGGCCTTCTTCCCATTGATATATTAAAAAATATATATTTTAGGGTTACTCTTACTCTCCTTTGCAAATAACTTTTATTTTTTTATTTTAGCCAGTCTAATAATAGCCTTTGTGCAAGCATTGTTGATTTCCTTGTACTCACTTAAAGTAGTCTCTGTTCCCTCTTTTTTTTGTATAATTTAAATGCCTGTTTTATACCCTGTATCTTTATCTGTAAATCATTGTTAAGCCACATTGGATGTGATTTACTCCTACTTTTATATAAACACTAGCGACTTGCCCGTCAAAAAATGACGGCAATAAGATTGTAAGGCAGGTAATGTTGTTTGTGTGCGAAATTTATTTTGTTGGTGTTCCAAGATCCTTCGGCGCTCATTGCGAGCCTCGTGCTGAGCGCCTTCCGCGTTCATTGCGAGGCTTTTGATTGTTTGTGTGCTATGAGCAGCGTTGTTTTTTGGTATGGCAATGAATAATTAATAAAATAAGAACTTAATATACTTTACCTATTGAGAAGTAATATATGCAGGAAGCATTGTGTTGAAGAGCTGGCAATCTGTTTTCATGTTGCTGCAGCATCAGTGCTGTGGAGCTGCTGTGTAAGTGTCATGAATGTGTGCAGTGTAAATAGTGTGCGTGCACGAGGCAAATCCGTTAGTGTAGCTGTGTACTTCTGGATTGTGTAAGTTAGTGTTGTAAAATGGAGCCTAATGTGTGGTACGCGGCTGTGGATGATTTTGTGTCCTTGTTTTCCGATGTCGTCTGACTTTTTCGGAAAATCCGTAGTTGTTTGGTGGTGTTTTGTGTGTTTAGGGTCCTTTAGCCTCGTTTTCGTTTTGTTCGGCGGCCATTTTTTCTCTTGCTTAGGTGATTTTCGGGTGTCTAAACTCGATATTGTAATTTGGACTTAAATCGAGGTGTTACTTCACTTGCAGAGGTCCTGGGTGCCCCCCTTGCTGTGGGTAAGCTTTTTATGTGTTTGTTGTGTGTATTTATTGTGTTTCTAATGTTTTTCGGGTTGAGCGGGTTGCATCCTTGTTTTTGGAAAATCCGTAGGTGTTTGGTGGTGTTTTGCGTATTTAGATTACGGAAGCCTCGTTTTAATTTTTTTGGTGGCCCTTTTTTCTCTCGCTTAGGGGATTTTCGGTTATTTCGAGTGAAATTGAGGTGTAACTTCAGTTTTCGAGGTCCTGGCTGCCTCCCCTTGCTGTAGGTAAGCTTGTTATGTATTTGTTGTGTGTATTTATTGTGTTTTTAATGGTTTCATGTGCCCGCGGCCCTCGCTTTGCGAGAGCCGCAGGCTCGCTATACAAGCCTGCAGCGTTAGCAACGTCCCGCATGCTCACAACTATATATGTGATGGAATATGGTGATAAGTATGTATATTTAGTAAGGATTTGTACGTTGTCCATTTATGTTCAGTATTGTTACCTATCAGTTCTTTGTCCCAGTCTATACTTTGTATTGCTGCCGTTGGACGGTTATAATCTGCCCTATTAAAAATAAGAATTTTTGTTGGCCCCTTACAGTTTTTTTTTTAATTCAGTCGCAAATGAGACTGTGTTGTGATCACTGTTTCCCATAGGTTGCCCTATTTCAACATTTTATATTATATTATTATTATTTGTGATGACTAAATCTAAAATAGCCTAATTTCTAGTAGGTTCTTTTATAACCTTGGCCAAGAACTTGCCCATGCTTAGCTGCATTTCTAATCTGTAATAATAATTGCAGTTCCTCACTTTCATTTGTATTTGGGGCTTTATAGCATACTCCTACCAATATGCTTTTAGAATTTGCTCCTCCTCTAAGCAATCATTCAACATTACCGCTAGTTCCAGCATAAATATCTTCTCTCTGGCTATACGCTTAAATTCAGGCTTAACGTACAGACAAACCCATCGTCCTCTTTTACCATTACTCTTATCTCTCCTAAATAGATTATACCCATCCAGATTAACAGTCCATCATGACAGTCATCTCATCATGTTTCAGTGCCTATTAAATCCTATTTCTCATTAACCGCTGATAATTCTAACTCTCACATTTTTTCCTGGCAAACTTCTGGCATTAGCGAGCATACACCTTATGTTATGAGTCTGTAGTTCTGAAGTGCCTGCCACTATACTTGAGTTACTTAGCAATACCTCACTAATGACTTTACTAACCCTCCTCCCATCTCCTCCCCCATGACTAGTTAATCCATTCCTTACCCCCTCTGCACTTACTACCCCATTACTTCTATCTAGTCCCATCCCCCCACCTACTAGTTTAAAAATTCCTCCAGCCATTCTTCCATCCTTTCCCCTAGCACTCCAGCCCTACTTCATTAAGGTGAAATCCATCCCTGTTATTCAGACTGTACCCAAGTAATGCACCCTTTTTTTTAGCCACACATTAATCTCACTCCAGATCCTCTGGCGATTTTAGTTCCAGATTCTGCACAATACAGCATTGACTCTCTCAATCATAGGTTTGTGCATTGCCTCCGCTACCTGTACCCTGACTTTAATATTTGCTGTTTGTTGTCCAGTGCCTTCTTGCGTATGCAGTAGGCAGATATTTGTATTTTTTCCATTGCTCTCTCTCTGTAGATTGTTGAATTGTATTCTTTTAGGGATCATGTTTGCACAGATATTTCATACTTGGTATCCTTTTATATTAATTTCGATTTTTGATTTTTGTTATGCAAAATAAATGGATTTTATTTCTTGTTAGCTTGGGTATCAATTTTAGTAAGTTTGAGATGAGATTAGTTACTTTCCTTGTGATGCAGTATTAATGGGTGTTTTTTTCGCCAGCTATGAAATATAGTGACCTCATCAGTATTGCAGTTGTGGGATTTGATGTTCACTGTGGGCATTATACCTTGCTCTACCTTTAGTTGGATTGGGATTTGAGAATACTGAGATTATTTTGGCATTTTTGTTCAGCATTGCAGGAGTGGTTTAGGATCCACTGTGCAAATATCAGAATCTGTGGATGACTTTGCCAAGATTTGATGCTGTAAAGAAATGAATTATGTTAACATGATGCTTACGTGTAGAAGCAAACACAGCTCAAGAAGACGATAAACAGGGGAAGAGCAATAATTGCTCCAGGAGGTATGCTGCTGTAAAACTCTTCACTGATATGGGCTGAATCAGACACTAAATCTCTCTGAGCCCCTAGAATATATAAATATAAGTTGGTTCAGAACACACATTCAGAACATATGTGGCAAGGAAACACACATATAGGGATGGTTGTATACTAACATGCATATCAGGGGAAATCATCCATGCATCTTTACATACTAAGAAAATATATATATCTCAAGTGCACTCACTGTAGTATATCAGACAGGCATTTATTTACGTCAGAGTTTGTTCTGAAGAGAATTGCATTGGGTTATACTTCTGCAGAGCAAGCTAATGTTGTGAGTGTATATATACTGTATATATATATATATATATATATATAATTGCTATCATTTTTATATTCACAGAGAGCAGAAAAAGTGGAGGTGTGGGGAGAAAAGAAGTTATCACCATAGTTTAATTATATGTAAATTGGAACTAGTTAGTACATACTCACTATTGGCTCCAACTCTGTACTCTCGGAGGTATGGAGTGTAGTGAGAGATGGATGAAGAGTAATGCGAGAGATAGTAACAGGGAGACACAAGGAGCAGGGGATCGCCAAGGAGAGGAGCAGGAGAAGCCACTGCATGTTACCTGGAAATGAGAGCAATGAAAGAAGGAAAGATAGGAAACAATTGAATATTAATGTTGTGAGTTCTAATGTCTGTTGGTACCGTTTCTCGCCAACTTTGTCTCTCCAAGGGTGTCTCTTTTTTCTCCATCCCACTGAGTGATGATTAGTGTAAATGGATTGTGAATCAGCTGTTTGGAAACGTATTATAAGTGGAAATATAAGGTTTAGAATAAATATGTGAGCACAAAGCAGCTAATGTGATTATTTCGCAAGGTAAACAGTGACTGTTTCTGTTGTTTTCTATATTGTTTTGCCACTTACTACTACACAATAAAAGTGAAAGTACAAAAAAATCAGTTGGTCTGTGATTTGCCTGTTTATGACAACTTAATAAGGGTCAACAGAATAATTTCCACTAGAAGGCAGGTGATTGATAGCCCTATTCTATTCGATTATATTGCACATTACGGTGTGTGTAAGAGCAAAGTAAATCTCCCAAGCTATTCTATTCAACATTTTAGATCTAGTGTGAGAGAACTGCCACGATTGACTGCGGCAAGACAAACCCGCAAATTACGGCAACATTTTCAACTGATTTTTGTACTGCCCAAAAAATACAAGTTAATCCTTCCCCAAACCCTATTTAACTGAGACTTTACTGTGCACACGCAAATTACGGCGGATCTGGAGATAGAAAAAATAGAAGAATATTTTACAGGTACTAAATAGCACCCACAAATGGTTTTAAAACCATTGCTGGAAGCGAAAGCAGGACTTAAAAAGAAAGTATAGTACTAAAAAAAAATAGAAACATATGCAATATCATCAGAAATAAATGCTGTACATTGCTATTGGCATATATGTGCAATTAAAAACAAGTCAATCTTCACATGTAACTCATTGGACATAAGGAAATGTATCCAGCTGTGAGCTCAATATGTTCTGTTAGAGACAGCACTTTAATAAATATCATCACAAATCATATAGCTCCATTAGAAATAATATGTTACAGTCACAAAGGCACAAATGTGACAATTATTAATTATAAATGTAATGTGGTAGAAAAAATGTAGAGGGGATAAGGGATGAATGAACTACTCATGGGGGAGGGTTAGTATAGTCAATAGGGAGGTATTACTAAGTAACTCAACTTCAGAGGCAGGCACCTCAAAACGACTAACTCATAACATAAGACGTATGCTTTGTTTTAGAGAACTAGGAAATAAGCTTAAATGGGAGAGAAATGGGAGAGCTAGAATTATCTAGTCCAGGCTATACAAGAACCTACTAGAAATTAAGCTATTTTGGATTTTGTCATCACAAATAATATCGATATGGTATCAAATATTGAAATAGGGCAACCTTTGGGAAACAGTGTTCACAACACAGTCTCATTTGAGATTGAAGTAAAAAAACAAAACTGTAAGGGGGCAACAAAAACTCTTAATTTTAAAAGGGCAGACTTTAACGGTCTAATTGCAGCAATACAACGTATAGACTGGGACAAAGAACTGACGGTAAAAATACTGAACATAAATAGACAACATTTAAATCCTTACTAAAGGAATAAAAGTAAAAGAAGTAAATCACATCCAATGTGGCTTAACAATGATTTAATGATAAAGATACAGAGTAAAAAGCCATTTAAATTATACAACCAAGAGGGGACAGGCACTGCTTTACGTAAGTACAAGGAAATCAACAAGGCTTGCAAAAGGTCTATTAGACTGGCTAAAGTAGAAAATTAAAAATGAGTTGCAAAAGAGAGTAAGTCTAACCCTAAAATATTTTTTAAATATATCAATGGAAAGAAGTCCAGGAAGGAAGCGACAGTGCCTTGCAAAAGTATTCACCCCCTTGGCATTTTTCGTATGTTGTTGCTTCTCAACCCGGATTGTTGGAGGATTTGCATCATTTACTTTACAGAACATGCCCACAACTTTGAAGATGTTTTTCTCTTTCTTTTTTTTGTGAAGCAAACCACAAGTAGGACAAAATAACAGAAAATGTAAATGTGCATAACTATTCACCCCCCTAAAGTCAATACTTTGTAGAGCCACCATTTTCAGCAATCACAGTTCCAAGTCACTTTGGATAAGCCTCCATGAGCTTGCCATATCTTACCACTGGGATTTTTGACAATTCCTCCTTGCAAAACTGCTCCAGCCACTTCAAGTTTGATGGTTTGCACTTGTTTAATCTTTAAGTCTGACCACAGATGTTCTATTGGATTAAGGTCTGGGCTTTAACTAGGCCATTCCAACACATTTACATGTTCCCCCTTAAACCACTGAAGTGTTGCTTTAGCAGTGTGTTTGAGGTAATTGTCCTGCTGGAAGGTGAACCTCCGTCCTAGCCTCAAATCACGAACAGAGTGGTACAGGTTTTGCTCAAGAATATCCCTGTACTTAGCACCATCCATCTTTCCCTCAACTCTGACCAGTTTCCCAGTCCTGGCTGCTGAAAAACATCCCCACAGCATGATGCTGCCACCACCATGTTTCACTGTGGGAAAGGTGTTTTTTGGGTGATGTGATGTGTTGGGTTTGTGCTAGACATAGCGTTTTCTTTGATGACCGTAAAGTTCAATTTCAGTCTCATCAGACCAGAGCACCTTCCTCCATACATTTTGGGAGTCTCCCACATGCCTTTTCACAAACTCAAAATGTGCCATTTTGTTTTTTGGCTGAAAGTAATGGCTTTCTTCTGGTCACTCTGCCATAAAGCCCAACTCAATGGAGTGTACGGCTTATTGTCGTCCTATGTACAGATACTCCAGTCTCTGCTGTGGAACTCTGCAGCTCCTCCAGGGTTACCTTAGATCTCTGTGCTGCCTGTCTGATTAATGCCCTCCTTGCCCGGTCCGTCAGTTTTGGTGGACGGCAGGTTTGCTGTTGTGCCATGTTCTTTCCATTTGGTTATGATAGATTTGATGGTGCTCCTGGAGATCATCAAAGATTTGGATATTATTTTATAACCTAACCCTGACTTTTACTTCCCAAGAACATTGTCCCTTTACTTGTTTGGAGAGTTCCTTGGACTGCATGGCAGTGTTTGGTTAGTGGTGCCTCTTGATTAGGTGTTGTAGCCTCTGGGGGCTTTCAAAAAAGGTGTGTATATGTAGTGACATATCATGTGACACTTAGATTGCACACAGGTGGACATCATTTCACTAATTATGTGACTTCTGAAGGTAATTGGTTGCACCAGAGCTTTTTATGGGCTTCATAAAAAAGGGGCTGAACACATATGCACATGCCAATTTTCTGTTTTCTATTTCTAAAAAATAGTTTTATGCATATATTTGTCTCATTTCACTACACCAACTTAGACTATTGTGTTCTGATCCATCACATAAAATTCAGATTAACAAAACATTGAACTTACAGCTGTAATGTAACAAAATAGGTAAACAGTCAAGGGGGTGAATACTTTTGCAAGGCACTGTATAGGAACATTACAATGTGACACAGGCCATCTGATAATTAGTGACCAGGAAAAGGCAGATGAGCTAAATAGGATATTTTCCTCGGTATACACAAGGAAGGTACCAGTGGTTCGGACACCGCAACATAATGGGGCTACACTACCTTCACCAAATAATTGGTTAACACAGGAAGAAATCCAAAAGTGGTTGGAAAAAATAAATGTTAATAAAGCCCTGATGGAATACATCCAGAGGTGATATCTATATTTAAGAAGGGAGCAAGGGCAAATCCGGGGAACTATAGACCAGTGAGTCTCACTTCCGTAGGGGGAAAGCTTTTAGAAGGGTTAATAAGGGATAATATACAAGAATATGTCTATTTGAACAGGATTATAAATTGGAGTCAACATGAATTTATGAGGGATAGGTCATGTCAAACAAATCTAATTAGTTTCTCTGAGGAGGTCAGTGGGATCCTGGATCAAGGCAACTCAGTGGATGTAGTCTTTTTGGATTTTGCAAAGGCTTTTGATACAGTGCCACATGGAAGACTATTGTGCAAACTAAGAGATACAGGAATTGCAGTAAATATCTGCTCATTGATCGAGAGCTGGCTAAAAGACAGGAAGCAAAGGGTTGTGGTAAATGGAACATACTCCGATTGAACTAATGTGGTAAGTGGGGTTCCTCAGGGTTCAGTATTAGATTGTCTCCTTTTTAACATATTTATTAATGACTTAGAAGTAGGATTGGAAAGTAGTGTCTCCATTTTTGCTGATGACACTGAGTTGTGCAAGGTAATTAAATGAGATAATGATGTACTTTCCCTCTAAAGAGTATTACATAAAATAGAGAAATGGCATCTAAATGGCAGATGAGATTTAATACGAATAAATGTAAAGTTATGCATCTGGGGAGGAACAATAGCCATGCAATTTATAATCTTAATGGAGCAAACATACGGGTATCAGATATTGAAAGGGATTTGGGAGTACTTGTGGACAACCACCTAGGTAACAGTGCTCAATGCCAAGCAGCAGTTGCAAAGGCAAATAAAATCTTAGCATTTATTAAGAAGGGTATAGAAGCCAGGGAAGCAAATATAATTCTACCACTATGCAAATCTCTAGTACGCCCTCAATTGGAATATGGAGTACAATTTTAGGCACCACTTCATAAAGATGACATTTTAGAGCTGGAAAAGGTACAGAGAAGGGCTACAAAACTAATAAGCGGAATGGAGGGGCAAAGGTATGAAGAAAGACTAACCAAATGTAGCTTATTCTATCTAAAAAAAAAAAAAGGCATCTAGGAGGAGACATGATTACATTATATAAATACACCCAGGGTCAGTATAAAGATTTGTCAAGTGAGCTTTTTGTTCCAAGAGATTTCCAGCTGGCACAAGGACATACTTTGAGGTTAGAAGTAAAAAGAGTCCACCTTTAAAGAAAGAAAAAGGGTTCTTCAGTGCAAGAGTGGTTAATCTGTGGAATTCTCTACCAAAGGAGGTGGTGACAGAGGATTCGATAGATAACTTTAAAAGGGGGACTGGATTTATTTCTAATCAAAAAGGGCATTTAGGGTTATCCTAGATAATTAGAGAGAGTATTGATCCAGGGAGGAATCCAATCGCCAGTATCTGGGGTCAGGAAGCACTTATTATTTTTTTTCCATTTGAGATGATTGGCTAAGTTTAACTTGTTTTTTTTTCTGTTTGCCTTCCTCTGGATTCAATTAATTAACTAACTAATCTGCATATTGCAGATCAGAGGAGATCTTAAAAGGTTGAACTTGATGGACTGAAAATCTTTTTACAACCTCAATTACTATGTAACTATATATATATATATATATATATATATATATACACATATATATATATATATATATATATATATACAGTATATAAATATATATCGCATCCACATAATATAATACAAGGTCCGGGGGAACATAGACCACAGTATACAAGTGGTTAATACCAATCAGCAAACTCACATGGACCACAGCAGCTGTTATGAAGCACTCACTATTAAAGGAATAGATAAACCCCAAACAATATTCAGCAACAGTGTTGATCCTCACCACAGCATAGTACTGACAGATATAATCTATGACACATACATTGGAAGGTATGGCATCTACACAAGAAACTGGAGTTTCATACACTGGGGGTGGGGTATGTCATCATGGGCATCATGAGATCTTAAACACAGGACTGGATGACAACAACGGTGGATAAATGGGGGATGTGAATACCACAGTTATCAATAGATAGCACAGTCCATGCACTGGATTGACAAATAACACAGTGATATGGCCATATAGGGACATATCATGACAAGAGGAGTCACAGTAATGTCCTGAAGCTGTCCAGGAAGGTCTACAAACACAAAAGGAGGCTGTGGAGAGGCACACAGAGCGCCAGTAATATTACCTCCATCAACAGGAATTATGGGTAAATATGTCCTGTCAAGTTCCATACTAATGCTGTTGTGTGACAACATGTATATCAATAATGATCATGGGACAATTAGTACTAATATTAATGTATCAATTAATTATTAATTAGATGTGTCATATGGTTAACAACCCTTCAGTGGTATGGTAAGCCGCAAAAGTGTCACAATGTATATATTTTAAAGTTTTACAAGCTTAGTGACGAATACTTTGATCATCTAATTTGTCTCTTTCTTCTTTCTCAAAATCTCACCTAATGTGTCAGTTATATCTGAAGCAGTCCCTTCTGCAAGAGGTTCTGCGAATACCAATAGGCCTCACACCATCCACTCAGCAGAATCTAGCTCTCCAAATGCTATTTTGACATATCTTCCATCTGGACTGAAGCAGTATCTTCTGAATGAGGATCTGCAAATACCACTGGGCCTCACCCCATTCACTCAGCAGATTCTGCCATTTAGCCGGTTTTATCTACCTTGTTTTATATTCCTCTAGACCCTCACATGCCACCACTGTTCTGCCTCAGAACTTATGTAACATGCCCTCCCACCCACTCTGTACACATTCACCCACCTATGATTTTTTTATTTATTTATAGTGCAGGTTTAGTACTATCACTTCCATTTTTCACAGCTGATACATCGACAACCTGAATCACAAATTAACCCTCTAGTATCTTTTCAATTACTTGCCAATCCCGTGTATCTTCTTTTAATTACTTTATCTTTTGTTTCAATAATCCCTTTAGATTGTAAATTTGTGAATTTTCAATCTTGTATGGTATTTTGAAAAAAGCACCATGTATATTTAAGACTTTAAAAAACAGGGCCCCCTACTTTTTGTATTTTAATTTCTTTCTGTATACTTAACTTCTGTACAGCGCTTCAGAACATTTTGTCACTTTACAAAAAACTGTAGTAATAATAATAATAATAATAATAATAATAATAATAATAATAATAATATTAACTCCCAAAAATCACTTGAAAATAGTGATTATAACATTTAAATTAGTGTTAGAACACTTATTAACACATTATTACATGTAATCACTTGTAAACCACGCTTGCGTCACTGGAATGTTCTGGAATCATCAAATGCATGAAGAGATGTGTATGCAGGATGATGACTAAATCCTAAAACATAATGGATAAGTCATTTTTATGTATGTTTATGTCCCAAAATATAAATCCTGATAAGCAGTTGGAAACACAGTTTGGTATCATTGTTTATACACAGAGCATGGTGTGTGGTGTGGGCAGATCTGAAAGGACAAAAGGCTGCAAAAAATGGGAAAAACCTAAAGGGGTAAAGGTAATACTATTGTAATATTAATACTAAGTATAACAATAATGATGTATAGCATCTACTAGAGTCACATTGGGTCATTACACTACAGTAACGATAATCAGAGTAATAGGTATTTCGCATAGCGCATACATCATGTCTTAATTTGCTCCATTACACAGATGCATTAACTCATGGATTATGTAATCAAATTCAATTACACAAATACAGTGTGTTCATAAAATCTAAAATGTCAAAAAAGGTGGTCATGAGCTAAAAAAGGCAGGAGGAAAAAAAAATCTGTATGTGTATCTGTATGTGCAGTTATAAATTCTGTAACCAACCTACCTGAACTTCACCCACAAGCAGTGGAAATCATGTAATAATGATGTAATAATGATGTGGTATCTCACAAGGAATGCTGAGCTGTTACCACAGTCAGAGTACTATCACCATCTCTCTGTGATATTTTATCCACATGGACATCACATTCATCTAGTGTACAGGTGTTATCAGATTATATCTGATTGTTAGGATATCATGAAGTATGATCACGTACACATTAATAGTGAGACAAGACAAAGGTCAGCAGTCATAATGTCTGTTACTTGCATCAGAAGTATCTGTTCTCATATGAGGGGATGACATGTATTTATGCTGGCTTGGAATAATAGGCCATTGTCATACTTTGCTTGTCCCACACTATATTTGGATTCATTTAAGTTAAATTAACAACAAACGTGTTATTAAACATGATATATGATTATTTAATGAAGTGTGGGATCATTCTGCTGGTGGATGTCATTGATGGAATGGCTATCTGCTAGCCGCTGTGTATAGATTTCCCTCACATTATTTGGTGGCACTGCTTGCAGATAAAGGCGATGCATCATGCACCTGAATTGAGCCTCAAAATAACAGAAAAAAGTTTACTACTGAGTGGAAAAAACAGACAATGCACCATATTTTCTCAAAGGCATTCCTCAGTAACCATCGATCAGTATCACTGAAATGTTAAACATCGCTCTAAGTATCTACAGAGAAGAGGGTCCCCTCTGGAGGCAGCAACACTGGTTGAGACAGAGTTAAGGAAGGGCCAGGCTGTGGGTGGCAAGGAAGGTCTCTGAGCTAAAAGAGGCAGTACTGGGAGCACACTGTGTGATATCATGCTCAGCTGTGTGAGCGCTCTCTGGTTCTGAACCTCTTGGAGCAGCATTGCCATATACGACTCCACTTGCTGGTTGTGCCTCCTCATCTCCTTATTAAGCTTCCTGAGGCTTTGACCCACCGAGGCCTAGTGGAGGAAACACTGTCCTCCACTTATCATCTCTTTGGTCATGTATCAGGACCAGTATCTCCCCCATGGTGGCTTCTAATGGTGGGCCTAGGGATGGAGATCCTCAAAGGCCAGGCATGGTTGTGAGAGAACATGCTGGTGACCTTAGTGGGGAGGTGCTGTGGACCATATGCGGGTGGTGTTGGTGGGAGCCAGTTTCTTCAGTTGCTGGGAGGAATAGGAGGTGGTGGTCACTTCAGTAGGAGAGCCTGGTTAGAGAGTCTATTTGTGGGAGGAGTGGGCCAGTAGGGTCAAATGTCATGGGTGTGGCTCAGCAAGTCCCCTTACTAACAACATAAATATTGAGTCCTCCTCTGATGCCGGGACTTCTGATCCTCTCCTTGAGTCCTCCTCCTGCAATGCATCCTGGTGGGCACTGGCACCAACCTCTGACTCGAACTGAGCTCTGGCTTTGTAGTGGACCCAGACCTCCTGTTAGCTGAAATGAGAGAAGAATGGTATATGGTTAATAACATTGTATGATCATTTGATTGCTGTGTGTTCCTAATTATCTGACGCCCTGTTGTTTTGAACCTAGATGGTTCACTTAATTGCTATTGTGTTTGGCCTCTGCAGCACCTGCATACAAATACTCTGCATAATTTGCTGTGCATTGTGTTGTACTAACCAATCTGTGAGCATGTCTCAACAGTTGCTGAGAGGTGTTCCCTAATAGGTTAGTACACCACACTGCACATGAATCTCTACATAGTCTGTATCTGCATATGCTGCAGTGGCTATACCCATACATATAGTCTTAATTGGATGTTTCACTAATATATATCTAACTGTTATGTGAGGCGGCTAATAAATGATATTATTGCACTATGATAAATTGCAGAGTGCACTAATTGTGCCCAGGTGAGAGGGGTGTGGCTTGACTGCTAAACTAGTATACAAGGTTTGTGAGCTGTTTTGGGGCTGTTTACAAGAGGATTTACTTTACAAGTAAAGGCTGATAAATTGCAGAGTGCACCAATTGTGCCCAGATGAGAGGGGTGTGGCTTGACTGTTTAAATAGTATAAAAGGTTTGTGAGCTGTTTTGGGGCCTGTTTACAAGTGGATTTTCCTTTACAGATAAAGGCTGATAAATTGCAGAGTGCACTAATTGTGCCCAGGTGAGAGGGGTGTGGCTTGACTGCTAAACTAGTATAAAAGTTTGTGAGCTGTTTTGGGGTCTGTTTACAAGTGGATTTACCTTACAAATAAAGGCTGATAATTTGCAGAGTGCACTAATTGTGCCCAGGTGAGAGGGTTGTGGCTTGACTGTTTAACTAGTATAAAAGGTTTGTGAGCTGTTTTGGGGCCTGTTTACAAGTGGATTTACCTTACAAGTAAAGGCTGATAAATTGCAGAGTGCACTAATTGTGCCCAGGTGAGAAGGCAGAAGTTAGTATAAAAGGGGCGAACTTGTGAGCTTGCGAACATTTTTCGGTATCAGGTGCAGTTCTAGTAAAAGTGTAGGAGTTTAAATAGGGGTAGGGACTTCAAAGAAAAGGGAGGGCAGATTTATAGTGCAAAGGAGAAAAACTTTATACAAATATATTATTTTATATTCTTTATTTTTCCCACTGAAATTTTGTAAACAATAATAATAAGTATTAGTCAGTCCAGTGGCAACCTCACTCAGTGTACATCCTGTCATATGTATGCAATACTGGAACAGATGATCCAGTGACCATACCTCTGTGAGAGGTGTGAGCATGTTGCCTCTCTGGAAGCTCAAATTGGAGATCTGGAGCAGAGAATTGCAGCACTTAGTAATATTGCTGCACTGGAAAGGGGGTTGGTGCTCACTGAGCACAGTTTAGCTGGGCCTAGCATGGAGGGCGGAGCTGGGGCTAGTGAGGATGTCCAGGGAGGTAGCTGGGTTACAGTTACAAGGGGAAGCAGGGGGAACAGGAGGAGGCAGGCCAGTTCTGAGTTGGCAAACACCATCAGTTTTGCCAGATTGAGTGAAACTGTTGGGGATGTCCATTCGGGAATGGCAATGCCAGATAGAGCTGTTCCCTCTAACAGCCGGGAGAACAGCTCTACTGGAGGAGAGGGAGGGCAGAATAGGCAGAGCAACAGACAGGTTTTGGTTGTAGGGGACTCTATTATTAGGAAGGTAGACAGGGTAATTTGTCACCCAGATCCCAGCAATCGACAGTTTGCTGTCTCCCGGGTGCTCAGGTTCGTCATGTTGTGGATCGGGAAGACAAATTATTGGGAGGGGCTGGAAATGAACCGGCGGTCTTGGTACATATTGGTACCAATGACAAAGTTAGTGGAAGATGGAGTGTCCTAAAGAATTATTTTAGAGAACTAGGTAATAAGCTGAAGGCAAGGACCTCCAAGGTAGTATTTTCTGAGATACTACCAGTGCCACGTGCTAGCCCAGGGAGGCAGAAGGAGCTTAGGGAGGTTAATGCGTGGCTAAAGATTTGGTGCACTAAGGAGGGGTTTGGGTTTTTAGAGCACTGGGCTGACTTCTCACTTCGGTACAATCTCTACAGTAGGGATGGATTGCACCTTAATGATGAGGGAGCTTTTGTACTAGGGGATAGGATGGTAGAAAGGCTGGAGGAGTTTTTAAACTAGTAGGTGGGGGAGAAGGACTAGATATAAGTAATGGGGTAGAAAGTGTAGAGGGTATAAGGGATGAATTAACAACTCATAGGGGAGGAGATGGGGGGAGGGGTAGTATTGTCAATAGGGAGGTAGTACTAAGTAATTCAAGTACAGTGGCAGGCACTTCAGAACTACAGACTCATAACATAATGTGTATGCTTGCTAATGCCAGAAGCTTGCCAGGAAAAATGGGAGAGTTAGAATTATTAGCAATTAATGAAAAATGGGATTTAATAGTCATTACTGAAACGTGGTGGGATGAATCTCATGACTGGACTGTTAATCTGGATGGTTATAACTTATTTAGGAAAGATAGAGGCAATGGTAAACAAGGAGGAGGGATTTGTCTGTATGTTAAGCCTGAATTTAAGCCTATAGTCAGAGAAGATATTTATGGTGGACCTAGTGATAAAGCTGAATGTTTGTGGGTAGAGTTAAATAGCGGAGCAGCAAATTCCAAAAGAATATTAGTAGGAGTATGCTATAAACCCCCAAATATAGCTGAAAGTGAGGAAATACAATTATTGTTACAGATTGAAAATGCAGCTAAGCATGGTCAAGTTCTAATAATGGGAGATTTTAATTACCCTGAAATAAACTGGATAAATGAGACCAGCAGTTCATCTAAGGTTCTTGAGTACACTCAGGCATCATTATCTGGCCCAGGTTGTACAAGAGCCTACTAGAAATGAAGCTATCTTAGATTTACTTATCACAAATAATATTGATATAGTATCAAATGTTGGAATAGGGCAACCTTTGGGAAACAGTGATCACAACACAGTCTCGTTTGAGATTGAATTAAAAAAACAAAATTTTAAGGGGCCAACGAAAACTCTTAATTTTACAAGGGCAGATTTTAACGGTCTAAGGGCAGCAATACAAAGTATAGTCTGGGACAGAGAACTGGCAGGTAAAAAAACTGAACATAAATGGACAACATTTAAATCCTTACTAAATATACATACACATCGGCATATACTGTGTGGGAATAAAAGTAAAAGGAGTAAATCCCATCCAATGTGGCTTAACAATGATTTAAAGATCAAGATACGGAGTAAAAAAACAGGCATTTAAATTATACAAACAAGAGGGGACAGAGACTGCTTTACAGGAATACAAGGAAATCAACAAGGCTTGCAAAAGGGCAATTAGACTGGCTAAAATAGAAAATGAAAAATTAATTTCAAAAGAGAGTAAGACTAACCCTAAAATATTTTTTAAGTATATTAGTGGGAAGAAGGCGAGGAAGGAAGCTATAGGAACCTTACAATGTGACACAGGCCGTCTGATAATTAGTGACCAAGAAAAGGCAGATGAGCTAAATAGGTTCTTTTCTTCGGTATACACAAGGGAGGTACCAGTGGTTGGGACAAAGCAACATAATGGGGCTACACTACCTTTGCCAAATAATTGGTTAACACAGGAAGTAATCCAAAAGAGGTTGGAAAAAATAAATGTTAATAAAGCCCCGGGTCCTGATGGAATACATCCAAGGGTACTAAGGGAACTGGGTTCTGTAATAGCCAAACCATTATATTTAATTTTTCAAGATTCACTCAACACAGGGTCTCTACCAGATGACTGGAGAAAAACTGATGTGATACCTATATTTAAAAAGGGAGCAAGAGCAAATCCGGGGAATTATAGACCAGTGAGCCTCACTTCGGTAGTGGGGAAGCTTTTAGAAGGGTTAATAAGGGATAACATACAAAAATATGTCTATTTGAACAGGATTATAAGTAGGAGTCAACATGGATTTATGAGGGATAGGTCATGTCAAACAAATCTAATTAGTTTCTATGAGGAGGTTAGTAGGAACCTGGATCAAGGCAACTCAGTGGATGTAGTCTTTTTGGATTTTGCAAAGGCTTTTGATACAGTGCCACATGGGAGACTATTGTGCAAACTAAGAGATACAGTAGTTGCAGTAAATATCTGCTCATGAATTGAGAGCTGGCTAAAAGACAGGAAGCAAAGGGTTGTTGTAAATGGAACATACTCCGATTGGACTAATGTGGTAAGTGGGTTTCCTCAGGGTTCAGTATTAGGTTCTCTCCTTTTTAACATATTTATTAATGACTTATAGGTAGGATTGGAGTGTGGTGTCTCCATTTTCGCTGATGACACAAAGTTGTGCAAGGTAATTAAATCAGATAGTGATGTGCTTTCCCTCCAAAGGGATTTACATAAAATTGAGGAATGGGCATCTAAATGGCAGATGAGATTTAATACGAATAAATGTAAAGTTATGCATCTGGGAAGGAAAAGTCGCCATGTAATTTATAATCTTAATGGAGCAAATCTAGGTGTATCAGATATTGAAAGGGATTTGGGAGTGCTTGTGGACAACCACCTAGGTAACAGTGCTCAAAGTCAAGCAACAGCTGCAAAGGCATATTTAATATTAGCATATATTAAGAAGGGTATAGAAGCCAGGGAAGCAAATATAATTCTGCCACTAAAGAAATCTCTATTACGCCCTCATTTGGAATATGGAGTACAATTTTGGGCACCATTTCATAAAAAAGACATTTTAGAGCTGGAAAAGGTACAGAGGAGGGCAACAAAACTAATAAGGGGAATGGAGGGGCTAAGTTATGAAGAAAGACTAACCAAATTAAACAAATTTTCTCTAGAAAAAAGGCGTCTAAGAGGAGATATGATTACCTTATATAAATACATCCAGGGTCAGTATAAAGATTTGTCAAGGGAGCTTTTTGTGCCAAGAGGTTTTCAACTGACAAGAGGACATCCCTTGAGGTTAGAAGTAAAAAGATTCCACCTTAAAAAAAGAAAAGGGTTCTTCACAGTAAGGGTGGTTAATCTGTGGAATTCTCTACCAGAGGAGGTGGTGACAGCGGATTCGATAGATAACTTTAAAAGGGGACTGGATTTATTTATAATTAAAAAGGAAATTCAGGGTTATCATGGATAATTAGAGAGGCAGTATTGATCCAGGGAGAAGTCCGGTCGCCGGTTTCTGGGATCAGGAGGGAATTGATTTATATATATATATATATATATATATATATATATTTTATACAACTAATTAATTAATAGTTAATCCGCATATTGCAGATCAGAGGAGATCTTAAAAGGTTGAACTTGATGGACTGAAAGTCTTTTTTCAACCTTAAATCCTATGTAACTATGTAATATGTAACTATGTAACTATATATGTCTATCCCTAGTAAAATCCACGGAGCTGACATCTCACTCTCATGGTGTGCAGCATTTCCCTGTGATTAATGTTATCTATATGTGTGTGGTGATCTATATGTGCTGTACATGTGTGGTTAAGTTGGTGTATCTGATATTCACCTGCCAAGTAGGCTGGATCCAGTATTGCCGCCAAGCCTGGAGCTCCAGGGATGGTCCCTGTTTCCATCATCTCCTTGAGCAACCTCTCCCACTTGTTATACTGGGCAGTCAATCTGGAGCCACCATTTGGAGCTCTCAATGCTTTGACCTCCTCTTCCATCATCTTTCTCACCTTTGCCCGGCTGTCGTCTTGAGGTGCCTAACTGACCTCACATCCCTATCCAGAATACAAACCTCAGTAACTGCAGCTGCTACCTCCTTCCAGGCCTTAGTCCTGGGCCTGGGTTTGACTTCCCTCCCCCCTGTAAGGATAGTGGCATGGGCATGGATGTCATTGAGGAGTACCACCATCTCCCCGTGCCTGTAGTTCCCTCTGCACCACTACCCCCCTGGGATCAGGCCCCTCCCTGTCTGACCCTGAGCTAAGGGTACCTATCATTATAGGCACTATCTCCTTCCGCCCTCCCCTCCAGAACTACTATGGCTAGCCCTCACCTTCTACTCCCTTCCTCCCTACCCTGCTGCCGTCACCACAAACGGCAATGGCACACCTGCAAAGCCTGCAGGCTTGACATTCTGCTTCCTTATAGAGCTATTAAATTCAACCATGACTCGAGTTATGGGCCACAGATGCAAGCCTGTAAACCTTTTCTGCGCACACAAGCTGTTAAAGTTCTTGTTGACCCGCGATCGGCTGTTACTATCCAATTGCGGTATAACTTAGTGCGACATAGGCCTCTCAGCCAATAGAAAGCAGTCTAGCCGAAGATGATTGACAGTGGGAGATTATACATTTGCGTTTTACCCGCCCATGCATTGACTGTGTTGTATTTTCTTTCAAAGTAGCAAGCAGGAGGAGAGGGGGGGGAGGAGTGGAGGAAAGGAGGAGGGGGTTGGCAGTGGCGGAGGAGGAGCAGGAAGAGGAGGAGCAGGAGGAGGGGGTGGGTGATACTGGAGTGGGTTTGTCAGTTCCTTCTCTAGTGGACTATGATTTGTCTGACCTTTCTGCTATGACCTGCCCACCTAGAGTGACCCTACATGGTATAGGTCATAGCTTTTTTGCAGTACACAAGCCCCTTCACCACCACACTTAGCAATTTTGAAGGGGACAGGGGAACATACACCACACTAATCCATTCTAACCATCAGAAGGGGCTGCAAAAACACATGGAGGCTTTGCAGAGGCACGTGGATCAACAGCAAACTAATTATCATTAGGGGTAATCTCCGCTACACTCATCCTGGTAAGACCCACATCATTGCTGGTGGCCATGTGACAATATGTATTGCCATTCCCATTTGGTGACGTCCCATTATGTTACGCTATTCATCAATTTGCATTAGTGTGGATTGCTAAGTGGTGGTGGTGAAGTGGCTTGTGTACCTGAATGAAGATGTGAGCTATACAATGTAGGGCCAGTGTAGATGGGCAGGTTAGGTCAGACAAATCACAGTCCACTAGAGAAGGAACTGGCAACCCACTTCAGTATCTTTGGCATGCAAACATTGTAGAACAGCACAGGCAGAGACCTAGCTAAATGTGCTGCAGTCCATAGCGTCATGACTAAAGGACTGAACACCAAATAATAAAATGTTCCCCGGGTACTTGATATATAGCATGTGATGGTGAAATCCGGCCACTATTTGTGTTCCCAAATGTAGATGTAAGGAGCGAGATGTATATGCAATTCTATTGATATTTTAGGGTCCACAATAGAGCCTTTGGGAGTGAGAAAAGGTTAATATAGCATGTGTTTCATGTTTTTGTGTTGCTATTTAATGAGGTAGGGTGTTTTTAATTGCTTTGTGCATGTTGCAGCATTGCCTTTCGTATTGGCATCTGCATTAGAAAAATCTTTTTTATTTTTACTGCTTTAATTTTCTTGCAGGGTTATTGTGCAAGTAATTGTAATGCCTTTCCATGCTTTCCCCATTTTTTAAAGTGCAGTGGTGTTTTTCTGTTGTCCTTTACAGTGTTTAAAGTTGTCAACCCTTTGCGGGTCCTATTTGGAGCCCGTAATGTTTTGGTCTCCATTTGTGGGTTACGGGCTTGGACGCCATGTAGTCTTTGCAAAATCGTTGCAATTTAATAGCAAAATTGCAACGTAACAGTTACAGGCTGGACAGAACAAAGGATTTGCAGGCTTGCGGTTGACTTTTTCTCGGCCCTTAGACATATTTTGCTCGAAGCCTGCAGATCGGCAGCGGGTTGCTTTATGGGCTTAATTTAATAGCCACAAGCCTTGCGGCCTACGATACGGGCTGTTAGACACATTAGGCCAATTTAATGGGGCCGTTAGACAATTAAAAGTAAAATGGACTAAATCAATGAAGTTTAAAAATAATCAATAATATACTAATAAAAGAGGTAAGATGAAAAAAGGTAAATAAAAAAATACATTAAATAGTATATGAAATGTTTAAATGTAAAGAAATAAGATAAATAAATATAAATGAATTGAAATGTCTTTGTAATGGTCTCACATATTACTTTTTTGAGATAAGCTTGATTACCATGGAGAAACTGACAAATAAACTGATCTAGACCTGTTGTGAATGCTCACATCATTCTTAAATGGAAAGATCAGAATAAAACATAAAAGTATATATTCATTGAAAGGATCATTTTCAAAACTCTTTACAGCAAGTGATCATGACAGAAATGTTATCATTTTGAAGGATTATCTAAATACTTTTACAGCCTTATTAAATTGTGATTCAGAAGATTCTAAATGGTTCTATATAAGCGCATAGCATACATTTTTTACAAATGTTTTTAGTAAGTGAAAACCTTGCTTTTGGATAGAAGTTTACTAACTAAAAAATTCTGTAAAAAAATATGCTCTGTGCTTATATAGAGCCCTTTAGAATTAGCCAAATCGCAATTTAATAAGGCTGTTAATATCTAATTGTTGTTTTTTTAAATAGTTTTTTATTGAAATGACAAAAAACATACCTAATACATATATTACAAACATAACAGATATCAGACTTCAAACATTCATACAGTTAAGGTTCCGTATTAGCAAAATTGTGTATATTTTAAAAAGACAGAATTAGATTTAAGTCAAGAAGGGGATATATATATATGTCCCACTTTTGCCAGTTAATATGGGAGGCCAATTTATAGGTGGCTACCATCCACTATTTCTCATCATATCTATGTTCAAATTAATAACATTTAATATGTCTTTCAGCGTTGGAACTGTGGGTTGGTTCCAGTGTTTTACAATTAGCCATTTAGCGACTAAGAGAAAGTGTGAAATTAAATAGCTGTCTGCACTAGGCAAATCATCCAGGTACATATGAAACAGAACCAATTTACTCTTAGGTCTGTTTCACAGCCTTTTATACCTATACTTTTAATAAATGGAATATTGTCAGAGATTATCTTACTACAATTAGATATAATGTGGGAATATCTACGTCCTTGATAGTAAGAGACCAATAATGCAACTGAAAATATAATATTCAATTATTATATACAAATCTAATTTTAGAGTTTAATTGAAGACAAATCAACAGCAGTTGATGCATTGAATGTATTAGTATAAATACATTTAACCAGGCCAAAACCTTCCTACCTCCCAGCTTGATTAATTGCATTGTATGGAAGGGGGGTGCATAGAAAAATGAGAAGACAAAATAATAATTAGAACAACTTTGATAAAACCACATGCTATTAACAGTAGCCCTCTGTGGGTTAAATATCTTTTTCTTTATCTTTATCTGGTTAAAATAGAAACATAATTTCACAATAATACATTTTTTTTAATCCATGGTAAGCTAGGAGGATATAAGTATATAAAAAGACTAAAGAAACATGTTCAAATAAATGCTTAATATCTTCTGTTATAATAATAATAAATATATATATCACATATAATAGTTGTCAAACTGCAATTCATCGTCACGCTTGCGACAAACCGCAGTTTGACAAGTACGATTGTCGCAAACACTGCGCATTGCGGTGGGGCGCGCGCACGGGCGACTGCCCGTGCCTGTGACGGGGCACGAATGCGCTTTGTGCGGCGTAAGCCACGCATGAGAAGAGGCAGAGGAGGAAGGGAGACACACAGGGAAGGAGGGGGAAGACACAGAGGAGAGGGGGGAGACACAGAGGAGGGGGGAGAGACACAGGGGAGTAAGAGGGGTGGGAGAGACACAGAGGAGTGAGAGGAGGGGGGAAGAGACACAGAGGAGTGAGGGGGGAGACACAGGGGAGTGAGAGGAGAGGGGAGAGACACAGAGGAGTGAGAGGAGGGGGGAGAGACACAGGGGAGTGAGAGGAGGGGGAAGAGACACAGGGGAGGAGAAGACGGGAGAAGAGACACAGGAGAGGGAGGAGACACACAAGGGTGGGAGAGGAGGGCGAGAGACACAGGGGAGTGAGAGGAGGGGGAAGAGACACAGGGGAGGAGAGGACGGGAGAAGAGACACAGGGGAGGGAGGAGACACACAAGGGTGGGAGAGGAGGGCGAGAGACACAGGGGAGGGAGAGGAGGGGGGAAGAGACACAGGGGAGGAGGTGTAGACACACAGGGGACCGAGAGACACAGGGGAGGGGGAGACACACTGGGGTGGGAGGGGGGTAGACACACAGGGGAGAGTCACAGGGAAGGAGAAGAGGGGAGAAGAGACACAGGGGATGGGGGAGACACACAAGGGTGGGAGAGGAGGGGGGAGAGACACAAGGGAGAGATAGGAGAGGGGAATAGATACAGGGGAGGGGGGTAGACACATGGGGGAGGGAGAGGAGGGGGGAGAGACACAGGGGAGGGAGAGGAGGGGGAAGAGACACAGGGGAGGGAAATGGGGGAAAAGAGACACAAAGGAGGGGGGAAGAGACACAGGGGTAAGAGACACAGGGGGGGAAAGAGACACAGGGGAGAGAGAGGGGGGAGAAGAGTCATGAGGGAGGGGTAAGAGACACAGGGGGGAAGAGACACAGGGGAGGGAGAGGGGGGAAAGAGACACAGGGGAGGGAGAGGGGGAAAGAGACACAGGGGAGGGTGAGGTGGGGGCAAGAGACACAAGGGAGGGAAAGGGGGGAAAGAGACACATGGGAGGGAGAGGGGGGAAAGAGACATGGGGGGCAGCGGATAAAGACACAGGGGAGGGAGAGGGGGTAAAACACAGGGGGGGATGAGACACAAGGGAGGGAGAGGAGGGGGGAATGAGACACAAGGGAGGAAGTAGACTCGCAATGAGTGTCAAAGGCGCTCATTGTGAGGACCGTGATGAGCACCAAAAGTGCTCATCACGAGGCCAGTAAAGTAGAGGGGGGGGAGAAGCTCGCAATGAGCACCAAAGGCGCTCATTGCGAGGCCTATGATGATCACCAAAGGCGCTCAGTGCGAGGCCTGTTATGAGCACCGTAGGCAAACAGCATTGCCAGGCTTTACATTTTATTGCCGTCATTTTTGACGGGCAAATTGCTAGTATAGATATATAAAAAAAAAATATATATATATATATACAGGCAGGTCTATTCCACATAGGAATAGGATAAGTAATTCAATGATAAATAAAAATACACCTGTGATCAAATTAAAAAAAAGTGAATACTAAAGAAACCTGTGTTTTATACTCAAGCACAAACAAATAATTAATTCTATAATTTATCCTGAGGGAGTAAACTAATATATTTTCATTTCATAGGAAAAGGGGTGGGATAACAATAAAGGAAGGTGACCAAAATGAGAAACACCATAATTCTCTTGAAATGTAATTCTAATTATAGCAGCTTTATTGCTTACGCCATAAAAATCAGAAAAAAAAGGGTAATTCTTGGTATTTAGGGGGGAAACGCCATAACTATGTGGATCCATGTCTGTTACTAAAGGTATGCCAATATAACTATTATATTAATAAGAACTAAATTAAATGTAATGTTAAAACATGGTGTTTATAAATAAAGGGTTTTAAAAAAATGTGATGTCTAAAATGTTAGGCGTTTATAATCATTTCCCTTACAGGACAAGAGTTAACATTATATTTAAACTAGCGACTTGCCCGTCAAAAATTACAGGGCAATAAAATTTTTAGCCATGGCAATGCTGTTTGACACACAATGTAAATCTTTTTATACTCTGAAGAGCTTTGGCGCTTATAGCGATCCCCTCCTCTCGTTTACTTTTGTTCCTATGAGCACCTTCGGCTCTCATGACAAAGACTGAAATATATGTCAATTTTGTGAGTATAATTATTAATTAATTATTTACGTAATAAATAACTATACTTTAGCTATTTGTAATTAATATATCCAGCAATGAATAGGCTGAAGAGCTAAGTATCTATTTTTATTTTCTTACAGCATACAATGTACAGTTGGCCTGTTGCTGCTGTGAGAAAGTGTCATCAAAGTCCCAGCTGTGCATTAGAAATATGCTGCATGCGCGAGGGCAAACCGTTGCTTTAGTTGTGTAAATAGCCATTTTAGAGTCGTAGTGTTAGTGTTGTAAAATGAAGTAGTTTGTCTATGTGCTACGTGGGTCGTGAACATTTTCCGTGCAGCTTAAGTGTGTATTTTAGTACCTCGTATGTCCCTGGCAAAAGTTGTACGTGGCTGGCAGTGTGTTGCGCATTTCGGGGTCATTTTTTCCGTCCGCCATTTTTTTCCTCGCTTAGGCGTTTTTAAATTTTCAAAACTCATTAAATTGGACTTTAATTAGCGTGCAACCTTTGTGGCACATGTCATGGCTGTCCCCCCTTGCCCTGTGTGTTTTTTTTTTCTGTTGTATTTTGTATTGTTTTTGAATGTACGCATTTTGGCCATTAGCCTCATATTTTTGCGACCTCTTATATTTTCTGCGGATTGCAATTAATAGTCTTACGTCCTTGTCAGTGTTTTCTGCGCCTTGGGGTCGTTGAGCCTCGTTTTCATTTGTTTTCACCGCCATTTTTTTTTCTCGCTTAGCCGATTTTCAAGTGTCGAAACTGCGTAAAATTGACTTTAATTCGCGTGTAACCTCACCCCCAGAGATCCTGGCTGTCCCCCCATGCTGTGTGTGATGTTTTTGTAACTTTTTTTTTATAATTTTCATTGTTTTTGGTGTTTTTGTTGTACACGTTTCGGCCGTTGTGACCTTGTATTTTTTTTTTTCTGAGTCCCGCAGCGTATTTTTTTTTTCTATGACGATTCGCAGTTTGACAAATATTATATGTGATTGATATGCTGTTTTTTTCTAAGATGCAAAAGAAACAAAAGCAACCCACTGAATGTGATGCAAATTCTATAAAAGAGTCAGTCCTTCTTCAGGAAAGCTGGACAGAATCCACAAGAAAACCAGATCCAAAGATCCTTACCTTTCTCAAACAAAGATGGCTGAAATCACAGAAATCTTCAGAAGTGATTTCCTGGCCATGGCCCCATCAAAACATAAATGATAATTGAGAAAAATTAAAGATGCAAGAACATCGATAATACAACTGAAAACCCATTAAATTAAGTTTGTAATCTTTATTCAACTCATGAGGACTGGAGAATAAAGAACACATCAAAGTATATTAAACAGATTATAACATCATATTCATACACTGTTTTTACCTTAATGGAATAAGGTGTATGAAAAGGGGGGATATGTCATACATTTCAAGGAGATAAAATTGATGATTTAAATTCAATTATTTCATATATTTTAATGTGGACTATTCTGTCACTATTCCATGTGAAGTTTTAGTTAACAGTCTGGTATGTTTAAACAAAAAAAAAACGTAGTCCTGGCTTTCTGTTGAATAGACATATTTATGAGTAGATAATCAGATTTGTGACCAAGATAACAGGAAGAGAGAGACATATTGTCCACCCATAAACAAGGCACTCCATGATACCTTTGTGTCGTAAAATCAATCTTTACAGCTTGACATACTAAAAATAAGTATACATTTAAGTATATTTGGTACAAAATGCTATTATCTTATAGTCTACTGATTGAATGAAAAATTATGAAAAACAATTGTAAAGTAATTAAAATATCTCCATCCATAGTTACACCCATTGGGTGGTGAATAGATAACAAAATATTTTTTTCTATAAAAAGGAAGAGAACAAAGGCTTCTGATCTTACTGCTTACTCTCCATACCTACTTTTTACTTCCGGACTGAACTATCACCATTCATTATCACCACAAATGACAGGTAATATTATTAATTCATTAATACAATAACACTTGATATCAGTTCACAAAATTATTATTGTTATAAATCTTTCCACTTGCCCAACAGCAATGGCGTGGGATTTTACAGGATGGGTGTAGCCAAGATTGGCACTGATGGAGGTGAGTTTGCTGTAGCTCCATGTGCCTCTCCACAGCCTCCTTGTGTGTTTGACATCTTTATTGTGGTTTATGCTCCCCTGGTACTTGATATATGTCATATGGCTGTGTAATATAGCCACTAGTTATTTTTATGATATAGATATGATGACTGACATACAGTATGTACAGTGTGGGGAAAGGTATTTGATCCCCTGCTGATTTTTAATGATCAGTCTATAATTTTAATGATAGGTGTATTTTAACAGTGAGAGACAGAATAATAAAAACAAAAAAATCCAGAAGAACGCATGTCAAAAAAGTTATAACTTGATTTGCAGGTCAGTGAGGAAAATACGTTCGATCCCCTATCAATAAGCAATATTTCTGTCTCCCAGGTGTCTTTTATACAGGTAACAAGCTGAGATTAGGAGCACTCTTTTAAATCTCAGCTCGTTACCTGTATAAAAGACACCTGTCCACAAGAGCAATCAATCAGATTCCAAACTCTCCACCATAGCCAAGACCAAAGAGCTGTCCACGTTTTTCAGGGACAAGATTGTAGACCTACATAAGGCTGGAATGGGCTACAAGACAATCGCCAATCAGCTTGGTGAGAAGCAGAAAATAACTGTTAGTCTCCCTCGATCTGATGCTCCATGCAAGATCTCACCTTGTGGAGTTTGAGTGATCATGAGAATGGTGAGGAATCAGCCCAGAACTACACGGGAGGATCTTTTTAATGATCTCAAGGCAGCTGGGACCATAGTCACCAAGAAAACAATTGTTAACACACTACGCCGTGAAGGACTGAAATCTTGCAGTGCCTGCAAGGTCCCCCTGCTCAAGAAAGCACATGTACAGGCCCGTGAACATCTGATTAATTCAGAGAAGAACTGGATGAAAGTGTTGTGGTCAGATGAGACCAAAATCAAGCTCTTTGGCATAAACTCAATTTGATGTGTTTGGAGGAGGAGAAATGCTGCCTATGACCCCAAGAAAATCACCAGCTCTGTCAAACATGGAGGTGGAAACATTATGCTTTGGGGGTGTTTTTCTGCTAAGGGGACAGGACATCCTGCACCTCATCAAAGGGACGATGGACAGGGCCATGTATCAGCAAATCTTGGGTGAGAACCTCCTTCCCTCAGCCAGGGCACTGAAAATGGGTTGTGGGAGGGTATTCCAGCATGACAATGACTCAAAACACACAGCCAAGGCAACAAAGGAGTGGCTCAAGAAGAAGCACATTAGGGTCCTGGAGTGGCCTAGCCAGTCTCCAGACCTTAATCGCATAGAAAATCTGTGGAGGGAGCTGAAGGTTCAAGTTGCCAAACATCAGCCTCAAAACCTTAATGACTTGGAGAGGATCTACAAAGAGGAGTGAGACAAAATCCCTCCTGAGCTGTGTGTAAACCTAATGGCCAATTACAAGAAACGTCTGACCTCTGCGATTGCCAACAAGGGTTTTGCCACCAAGTACTAAGTCGAAGGGGTCAAATACTTATTTCCCTCATTGACCTGCAAATCAATTTATAACTTTTTTTACATGCGTTTTTTCTTGTTTTTTTGTTGTTATTCTGTCTCTCACTGTTAAAATACAGCTACCATTAAAATTATAGACTCATCATTTTTTTGTCAGTGGACAAATGTTCAAAATCAGCAGGGGATCAAATACTCCCCCCCCCCCCCCCCCCCCCACTGTACATATATTTATGTTTTCATTATATTGGGTCGATTCTAATGATCCTAAGTTAAATGAGGAACTCAAGCTAAAATGTTGAAAATGTATATTTGTAGTGCTTAGCCTAGACACATTAATGTCATAAATTACACACCTAATGATAAAACATAGCTTTTAATAATGTATCAAAAATGAGAAAAAGTCTAAATAAAAAGTAATTGAATGAGGTAAAAGACCGCCCACGATGCTGCCGGATGCTGCCATTAGGATAATAATAATAGACTCCGGACTTGTAATTCTATTAGTATAAACTATTAAAGATCTGGTACACTTATAATTTGATGCAACAAGTATCTATAGGTCAAAGACTGTGAAAGTTTTAAAGTAACTATTAAGGAACTGGACATGCATACAGTACGCTCCTCTCTGTACACATAAGATTTACTTGTCTGATCGGATTATGTTAGAAACCCAGAGTATTGACAGTGTATTGACAGTCTCAATCATTGGGAAATGGTAGGAGGACCCCCCACCATGCTAATATCATCCTTGCCTTATATCCGCTGACTATTTTTGGAGACTGCGAGTACAGTGTAGATAGGGAGAAATGTTCACACATCCAGTTACAGAGAGGTTGTTTGCTGAACAGGTTATCTCCACAGACATACTATTGATGTTGAAGGCCCCCTATCCCCAGACTTTGTGTACTCTCACCCTGTTTAATATCATGGTCGGCTAGCACTGAGAGACGGTTTTTGAATATGTAAAAATCTGAGTATCATGGTTGCATACTAGCAACAATAGATGCCCAATAGTGTTCTCCACACAAAAATAGGAGATTCACCAGGGCAGTATTGAAGCAGATACCGGCATTCATTAGGCTTCTAACACAAGCCGATCAGACAAGTAAATCTTATGTGTACAGACAGAGAGGAGCTCGCTGTATGCACGTCCAGTTACCTAATAGTTACTTTAAAGCTTTCACAGGCTTTGACCTATAGTTACTTGTCGCATTGAATTATAAGTGTACCAGGTCTTTAATAGTTTATAATACTAGAATTACAAGTCCGGAGTCTATTATTATTATCCTCACAGCATCATCTGGCAGCAGCGTGGGCAGTCATTTACCTCATTCAGTCACTGTTTATTTAGACTCTTTCTCATTTTTAAATATACATTATTAAAAGCTATGTTTTACCATCAGGTGTATAAGTTATGCCATTAATTATATTGGGAGAGCAAGGGCATTGAGGAATTAAACAAATAAATGAAAAAATATGTTTTTGAGGAGCACTGCAGCAATGCAGCCTCCACCCCCATCCCCCCGCCCCCGGAAAGGGGCCCCAGTGCACCAAAGGTAGAACTGCTCTGCTTCCTGTCCTGGGAACAGAGTTGAATTATCCCCCCCAGATTTTTGGTGTCAATTGGTGATCACCGCTCATCATTCACTCATTGTAGAAACGGCGCAAGTGTTCTTTGAAGGGTTTGTTTACACATACATCCAGTGGCTGCAAGATAGATGTTAGGCCACCGGGAATGAGTGAAGTTGCTTCACTTCGTTCACTATGTGACTTCTGAAACTATCTAAAACGAGCAGAGTCGGCTGTTTCAGTAGTGTGCCTGGTCTTCATTTGCAATACCTGATACGATACATTGCAGCCATTGTTGCGCATTTCGTTGACATACATAAACACTTCTTTTTTTCAATTTGTGGAAACGTGCTTGTTTTAGGACCTCCAAACACACGTCTAGAAAGTTTGTGTTTTTTAGCTTGCCTTCTATTTTCCGCCAGTCTCGCACCAACTTTTCACTCACTGAAAATTGTCTTTCAGCAGCTCTATTTCCATGCTGTTCAGCAAACACAACCACTTTGAGCTTGAAGCTCGCAGAATAGTTTTTCTATTTTCCCATAATCAGAGAGATCAGAGAGAAATGCTTTGCATTAATGTACAGTGTAACTATTATGCTGTAGCGACAATTATGCAGTGAAATATGGTATGTACTGTGTCTTTAATTGCTTTATGCATCTTGCAGCAACACTTTTAATATTACCATATGAATGACCAATCCAAAATATTAAAATAAAAAATAAAAATTCTGGCCTATTTGTTCCTTGGAGATTGTTGTGCAATTAATTCTAATGTATTCATATGCTTCACCATGCTTTTAAAGCACAGTAAGTACCAATTTGGTATCCATAATATTTTTTAAAGAAATATGATACTCTTGCGATTTATGGGTTAGAATTAATTTGCAAGCTACTTGATATTTGTTAATTGAATATCTATTTCCATCTTTAGCACTGTTAACTTTGGCGGGCTTAAAAAATCAATGGAGGAGATGGGGCTGAATTATGTCTTTAGATGGCCCATAGTGATTTTGGGTAGGTAACTCGCAATAGGAATGCGAGTAGCAAAATGAAGCCAATTGAATATCTGTAATGTTAACAAGCTACATTACGAGTTCAAGTAATAGCGATTTGGCCAATTGAATGGGGCCCTTAGTTTTTACATGTTTTTTAACATGATTTTTAATTGCATTGCTGTCATTCTGTAAAAGAATAAAGACAGTGAGCCACATTCAATTGCAAGCCCGTAATTACTTGTAACCCGACATTTTGGCTGCGGGTTAATTTTTTTGTGCAACATTTAGATGTATTCAAATGTCTATAACCCACAATTACAGGCTCAGAGCCTGCACACGTATACAATGAACTCGTGAGTAGGATATCAGAGGGCATGTTCATGTAATCTGGCAATAATTAGGCAAGCGCCTAAGTTACTTTTTAGACAGAGCTAATAGTAAATGAGACAATCATCATGACGTCCGAAAAACATGGTGGTTACAATTAACCTGCAATTGTAGGCTAAGCATTAATCCAAGAAGGATGGGAACAAGAAGCGCACAACCACTTCCTAGTGCAATTAAATCAAATGTATTTTGTAGCTTACTACAGGTGACACAAATAATGTATGCCCATAGAAACGTGCACACACATGCAAATATACCATACATATGTATATACGAAAGTCACATTTATGCACTCACATGTATTGGCCTCGTTAACAGAGGTAAGTTGTCACACACGTAAATCCTTGAAACGATGAATCTTTCACCTCTAGCCCTAGAAACATCTGTCTCTGTATCCACTCACGAAGGGGGAGTGTGGAGTGAGAGATATATAAGGGTTTTGATGGGGGGTAAAACCGCTATGAGGCTGTATACAGGCCTTGTCTATGAAGGATAAATATAATGTCCCTGGTTGAGAAACCAGGGTGTGTGTAGTCCCCTCAATGAGTAGTAATCCCTCCAAAGTAATACCTCCTCTTATTCAGAAAAACACCCCTCTCCCCTACTGGTGAGTCCCACGTGAAGGAAATTCAGTCCTACTAGTCCAAACATATGATAATACATACAGTCCCAGGGTGATAGATGTAAGAATACAGTCCATATAGTATAAAATGAAATAATATATATATATATATATATATATATATATATATATCACATCACATACAATAGTTGTCAAACTACAAATCGTCGTCACGCTTTGCAAGCTCGCAGTTTGGTCCGCAAATGCGGACCCTCGCAAAGCGAGGGGCTGCATTTGCGGAAGGTGGAGGCTCCATCGTCGGCTGCAATGAGCCAAAAGCTCATTGAAGGCCGCAAATGAGGACCCTCACATTTGCGGAGGTGGAGGTTCCCACGTCGGCTGCAATGAGCCAAAGGCTCATTGCAGGCCGCAAATGAGGACCCTCGCGAAGGGCGCATTTGCGGAGGTGGAGGCTCTACGGTCTCTCACACACGGTTACAAACACCCACACAAGCGGCACTTTAACAAAATAGATCTAACACACAATCACTAAATACGGACTTACACAAAAAAATACGAACCGCGGGACTTAGAACGAAAAATGTACTGACTTAGTCTAAAAAAAATACGAGCCGCGGGACTTAGAAAAAAAAACATTACGACCTTGCAAAAATACGACCTTAACGGCCGAACCGCGCACACCTGAAAACATTAAAAACACAATAAATACACACAAAAAAAGACATAAAAAGCTTACCCACAGCAAGGGGGAGGGGGCACCCAGGACCTCTGAAAGAGAAGTTACACTTCAATTTAAGCCCAAATTCCAGAGTTTAAACACACGAAAATCCCCTAAGCGAGAGAAGAAATGGCCGCCAAAAAACCCGTAAACGAGGCTAAAGGACCCTAAAGACGCAAAAAAAACACCACCAAGCACATACGACTTTTCAAAAAAGCCGTACAAGGTACAAGATACACTTTTAGCAAGGACGCTAAATCATCCACAGCTGCGTACCACATACACATTCGCCGCCATTTTACAACACTAACTTACACAATACGGAAGTACACATCTACCCTAACGGCTTTTCCTTGCGCACACAGCCTATTTACACTACACACATTGCTGACACTTACACCTCAGCTCCACAACATTGCAAACCTACATTGTATGCTGCAGGAACATCAAAACAGATTGTTAGCTCTTCAGCACAATGCTTCCTGCATATATTACTACAAAATAGGTAAAGTATATTAATGTATGAATTTATTATTTATTTAATTACCATACAAAAATACATATACACACAAAAAAATTACTCTCGCAATAAACACAAAAGCCATTCACAGCGCACCTGACAACGAGCCCCAACGCTGCTCATAGCACACAAAGGATTGCAATAAGAGCAAAAAGCAGATCAGCGCCAAATAAACAATAACAGCAAAAGCACCCATGAGAAAAAAAAAATACAACAGCCTCGCGATGAGCGCCTAAGGATCTCAGACCACCCAAAAAATTATTTCTGTGGCAAACAGCATTACCTGCCTTACAATTTTATTGCCCCGTGATTTTTGACGGGCAAGTCGCTAGTATATATATATATATGATAAACACAAATGCGTTTCACTTCTACAGAAGCTTTCTCAATGTGAGTTAGCAAAAAATCAAGTTGTACAAACATCAATGGGTAATGCTGGAAAAGCAAATATGTCTTTCCCAAAAAATGGCGACAGTATAGCCCATCTACATCCACAAACCTTATATACTCTTTAAGTGGGTGGAGTTCTACTTGATTGGCCTAAAAAATGGCGCCACAATAGTTTGCTCTGCTTCCATCACCTCTCAAATGCGTACCAGCGCGAAGCGCATACTTCCGGCTAACCGGAAGTGCGTAAATCGCCACTTCCGGTCTTGCCGGACGCATGTGTTTTATTGCCCTGGTGACTGGAACGCTACCTATGGAGAGATACTCAAATAGGCTGCTGCAAATCATTATTTATAAGCATATATCAGGGCCATTTCAAAACACTACGGGCATAAAACCACCCCTAAAAAACAGGGGATTACTCTTGCCTGGGAAGTACTGTGTAAAAAAAAAAAAAAAAAAAAATATATATATATATATATATATTCATATTCATAAAAGAGAAATAATAAGAGATAAAAAGGTATATGTATATACCCATATAAAAAGATGTGTATATCTTAATAAAAATAGTACTGATAATTAAAGAAGTAAATATACAAAATCTATATAAACCACAATATACCCCGACACCAATACATATAATGACAGAACCATAAAATATCCATAAGTATATCTATATACAACACACATGGAATAACCTTCATGTGGTCTACATTCTACGACATAGGAGAGGAGGAGAGGCCCATGCCCTAAACAGGACGATAAGGGGATCTAACAATGTTTATTGAAGTAGTCCTATTTAAGGATAGTCTACACTTGGAGGATATATACAAATATATATATATATATATATATATATATATATATATATATATAAATGATAAACAGCAAAAGAGACAAAAGGGAACCCTATACTGTGCACACCTATGCTTAATCTAGTATAATCTCAAAGAGAGTGAAAATTAAAATGTAGCTTTTAATAAATATTATTAAAAATATTAAAATTCTCAGAGGCAGGATATCTCATTCATTAATCGCATGGGTATAATAAATCCGGAATTTATATAAAGTGCCAGTGTTAGAGTTGTTGGATTTAATTGATTTGATTGAAAATATACTATATCACTATGAGTGTTGCTTATAAAGTGCTAGAAATAGGAAAGTTCTTTAAATAAAGCAAAGTGCTAGTGCTAGTAATATTAGAACCAATAACAAATACATTCTAATCCAGTGAAATGTAATAAAGTGATATTGAGATAGGAAAACTTAAATAATGTCACATTCTTATCAAATTCACATTCATATGAAATTGACATTCATATGAAATTCATTGTATGTTTACTAGTTATTTGCGACTGAATTTAGCTCCATAATCGTATTCTTTTAGTATTTTGATGTTATTAGTTAGATTCTAAGAATTGGAGCTAGGTTGAAGCGTGCCACTCGGTTTAGACGCCTCGCGATGACGTCATAAACCGGGGCGTATGCTCCTGCGTCTGACCCGATGCACGTTTCTGGATTTTTTCAACGGTTGCAATTATGTATATATATATATATCTATCTATATATATATATATATATATATATATATATATATACACACAAAAAAAAAGAATATATATATATTTATATATATATATATATATATATACAGTGGATATAAAAAGTCTACACACCACTGTTAAAATGTCAGGTTTCTGTGCTGTAAAAAAATGAGGCAAAGATAAATCATTTCAGAACTTTTTCCACCTTTAATGTGACGTATAAACTGTACAACTCAATTAAAAAACAAACTGAAATCAGATTCAGGTCTGGGCTCTGGCTGGGCCATTCCAGAACTTTAATCTTCTTCTGATGAAGCCATTGCTTTGTTGATTTGGATGTATGCTTTGGGTCGTTGTCATGCTGAAAGTTGAAGTTCCTCTTCATGGTCAGCTTTCTAGCAGAAGCCTGAAGGTTTTGTGCCAATACTGACTGGTATTTGGAACTGTTCATAATTCCCTCTATCTTAACTAAGGCCCCAGTTCCAGCTGAAGAAAAACAGCCCCAAAGCATGATGCTGCCACCACCATGCTTCTCTGTGGGTATGGTGTTCTTTTGGTGATGTGCAGTGTTGTTTTTGCACCAAACATATCTTTTGGAATTATGGCCAAAAAGTTCAACCTTGGTTTCAAGATAATATTCTTACTATAGGAATTATTTTGCCAGATGTATGTACTGTATCTTTCCAACACCCCATAAAGAGCTTGGCAAAACTTGGGGAAAACTTCATCCCCATGGCTGTGCCCTTTTTTCTGTAGATAAAACTTATTCTGGAAAGTAAAATAATTCTTTTAAAGTATGAATCTGATGGCATTAATAATAAATTCCGTTTGATCTTATTTAATACTAGCGAATTGCCCGTCACAAAATGACGGCAATGAAATTGTAAGAGAGCTAATGCTGTTTGGTGTGTAATAATGAAATATATAATACATTAATAAATTAATATACTTTACATATTTTGAAGCATTGTGTTGAAGAGCTGTCAATGTGTTTTGATGTTGCTGCAGCATTAGTGGTGTGGAGCTGCTGTGTAAGCGTGGTGAATGTGTGCAGTGTAATACTGTGCGTGAGCGAGACGAAACCGTTAGCGTAGTGGTGTACTTCCGTATTGGCGTAAAATGGCGGGTAATCTGTGGTATGCGTCTTCGCGGATTATCCGTAGGTGCTTAGTGGTGTTTTGCGAGTTTCTTGTGGTGTTTTGCGAGTGTGTAGTGGTGTTTTCCGTGTTTAGAGTGCTGTAGCCTCGTTTTCGTTTTGTTCGTCGGCCATTTTTTCTCTCGCTTAGCGATTTTCTTAGTGTCTAAACTCTTTTATTTTTATTGAAATGAAGGTGTAACTTGCTGGATGGTTCCTCTTGCTGTAGGTAAGCTTTTTATGTGTGTGTTGTGTGTATTTATTGTGTTTTAAATGTTTTTATGTTCTCGTGTTGCGTCCGATTGTTGCAAGGTCGTAATGTGTGCTAACGTGTCTCGTATGGTGTTTGCGTGTGTAACCTCGTTTACGTTTTGCTCAGCGGCCATTTGTTCTGTCGCTTATCAAATTTTTTAGTGTGTAAACTCTTTTATTTTGAGTGAAATCAAGGTGCAAGTTGGTTTTTTGAGGTCCTGGATGCTTCCTGTTGCTGTAGGTAAGTTTTTTATGTATGTGCTGTGTGTATGTATTGTGTTTTGAATTTTGTAATGTTCGCGAGTTGCGTCCGAGTGTTGCAAGGTTGTAATGTGTGTTAACGTGTGTCGTGTTGTTTGCGTTGCGACGTAAAGTTTGCGAGGGTCGCAGTTGCTGGCATGGAGTGCCTTCCGTGCTCCATGCCAGCAACTGAGGCCCTCGCCCACTGCCCTCGCTTCGCGAGGGCCGCGGCTCGCTGCCCCATTACTGCCCCATTGAGCAATGTTTCCTTGCTCTCTTTTTCCATCTTAGCGAAATGTCTCGTTAAAGTGAGTTGTCTTACGAAAAGATGAGTATCAATAAATAGCTCAAACCTATTAGGTTCTGTAAAGGGAGCGAAAGATAGACCCATTTCCAGTACACTAATCTCACAGGGTTTTAGAGTTCTAACAGAGATATTGAAGATCTTTAGCGTGTATAGGTCATCTTTCTTGTTCTTTTTCTATTGAGCTCTTCTTCCTCCCCTGGATCCCTGTCTCGTAATTCTTCATTCAGGGGTCTCTTCCCTCTCCTGGTCTGTGATGTAAACATCTGGTCGAGTGGGATCAATGAAGATGGTAGGTTCAAGCTCCGCTCTTTTACTAAAAAATAATTCTTACGGGCATCAATCGTGGGAGTGATGTATTGGGCGTTTATCTGGCCACCTCTTATCTTCCCATGTGTAACGATTCTGATTCCATCTGTTGATATGGCCATCCTTTAGGTCTATGATTGTCTCTCCTATCATTACTCTTGGTGTTCTCTTTGTATTCCATGTTTTTGTAATCAATAACATCTCTGTTAAATTTCTCTTTTTTCTTTTTAGAAATCTCAATTTTAAACTGGCCAATTCGCCGTTTGACATCCTTATCCAATTGTTGATAAAACTGGTCTTCTGTAAATGGATTGAGTTCTTTAAGTTTCCTCTAGTTTTGTCTGGATACTGGTTAGATTGATCCACACAAATAAGTAATGTTTGATGATCGGGTTGTACTCAAGCAATCGTGAAATACATTTAAGTATCTGTTTAAGTCAATGTGGGTGGCCTGATATGTATTAACTACTTGATTTCTGGGATCAATATAACATGGACATAAAAGTTACAATTATTTTTATTGCAGATTTACGAGCGTGAGACTTTTGTACAATTAATATGAATGCCTTTCATTGCTTTTGCAGCATTTTAAAGTACACCCGGTATATGCTTATGACGTGGCACGCTGGCATGTGATGTCACCGGTTCAAGGAGCGGAGTGGAGGCCGGAGAAGAAGCATGTAAGTGAGGGGGAGGTATTAAGGGGGGTTTAGGTTGAGGAGGAGGGGGGTTTAGGTTGAGGAGGGGGGTTTAGAATGAGGAGGGGGGTTTATAATGAGGAGGGAGGTTGAGGGTTGAGGTTGAGGAGGGGGGTTGAGGATAGGGGGGTTGAGGTTGAGGAGGGGGGTTGAGGTTGAGGATAGGGGGGTTGAGATTGAGGAGTGGGGTTGAGGAGGGGGTTGAGGATAGGGGGGTTGAGGAGGGAGGATGAGGATGGGGGGGTTGAGGAGGGGGGTTGAGGGGGTTTGAGGAGGGGGTTTGAGCAGGGAGGTTGAGGAGGGGGTTGAGGATAGGGGGGTTGAGGAGGGGGTTGAGGATGGGGGGGTTGAGGAGGGAGGATGAGGAGGGGGTTGAGGATGAGGAGGGAGGTTGAGGATGAGGAGGGGGGTTGAGGATGAGGAGGGAGGTTGAGGAGGGGGGTTGAGGTTGAGGAGGGGGGTTGAGAATAGGGCGGTTGAGGAAGGAAGATGAGGATTGGGGAGTTGAGGAGGGGGTTGAGGGGATTTGAGGATGGGGGGTTGAGGAGGGGGTTTGAGGAGGGAGGTTGAGGAGGGGGTTGAGGATGGGGGGTTGAGTAGGCAGGATGAGGAGGGAGGTTGAGGAGGGGGTTGAGGATGAGGAGGGAGGTTGAGGTTGAGGATTTTGCTTCAAAGTTCTTTATTTGAATTCCCCCCCCCCCCCCCTGAAATTCCCTTCTTAAAATGAGGTGCGTGTTATACGCCGGTGCGTGTTATATGCCGATAAATACGGTACTTAGTATTAACAACTGTGCCATGGGGGTCCATATGTTAAAGTCAGGTGCCAATAACCCCATGGTCTGTAATGCTAACACCATAACATAGTTACATGGTAATTGAGGTTGAAAAAATACTTTTAGTCCATCAAGTTCGACCTTTTATGATCTCCTCTGAGCTGCAATATGCAGATTAATTGTTAATTGATCCAGAGGAAGGCAAACAGAAAAAAAAACATGGGAAACTTTGCCAGTTGTCTCAAAAGGGGAAAAAATATAAAATTCCTTCCTGACCCCAGATACTGGTGATCAGATACCTCCCTGGATCAATACTCACTCTCTAATTATCCAGGATAGCCCCAAATGCCCTTTTATTTAAAAATATATCCAATCCCTTTTTAAAGTTATCTATCAAATCCGCTGTCACCACCTCCTTTGATAGATAATTCCATAGTTTAAACACCCTTACTGTGAAGAACCCTTTTCTTTCTTAAAGGTGAAATCTTTTTACTTCTAATTTTAAAGGATGTCCCCTTGTCAGTTGAAAACCTCTTGGCACACAAAGTTCACTTGACAAAGCCTTGTATTGACCCTGGATATATTTATAAAAGTTAATCATATCCCCTCTTAGATGCCTTTTTTCTAGAGAAAATAAATTTAATTTGGTTAGTCTTTCTTCATCACTTAGCCCCTCCATTCCCCTTATTAGTTTTGTTGCCCTTCTCTGTACTTTTTCCAGCTCTAAAATGTCCTTTTTATGTAATGGTGTCCAAAATTGTACTCCATATTCCAACTGAGGGCGTAATAGGGATTTATATAGTGGCAGAATTATATTTGCTTCCCTTGCTTCTATACCCTTCTTTATACATGCTAATATTTTACTTGCCTTTGCAGATGCTGCTAGGCATTGAGCACTATTACCTAGGTGGTTGTCTACAAGGACTTTCAAATACGTTCAATATCTGATACCCTTAGATTTGCTACATTAAGATTATAAATTACATGGCTATTTTTCTTTCCCAAATGCATAACTTTAATTTTTTTTGTATTAAATCTCATCTGCCATTTAGTCGCCAATATCTCTCATTTATGCAAAAACCTTTGGAGGGAAAGTACATCATTATCTGATTTCTTACCTTGCACAACTTTGTGTCATCAGCAACAATTGAGACAATACTTTCCAATCCCACTTCTTCATCAATAAATATGTTAAAAAGGAGAGGACCTAATACTGAACCCTGAAGAACCCCACTTACCATATTAGTCCAATCCGAGTATGTTCCATTTACAACAACCCTTTGCTTACTGTCTTTTTTTACATCAATTAAAATTTTTTTTTATATAAAAAAGCATTATAAAAAATAAAAATAATAAACTAAACATGTAGGGGGGTGTATTTACCTATCCTCCATTGACAATAAACAAAGTCCTGGTCCTCAATCCTCAGCCCTGAATACGCAGGCTATCCATGTTGATTGAAAAATCCATCATGAAGACCATGATCCTAATATTCTGGTCCTTTGAAATGGTCCTCCATCTAAAAAAAACACTGCTCTAAAAAAAAACTATTTCTAATGGAGCTCCTCCTATAAGGATCTCCCGATGCGACTTTGGCTTTTGGCATGTTTCAGGCCTTTAATAGTGATTTTTAGGATTAAGATTGGATAATATGTAATATCAATTTCGAAATGATGATGATTCATGGGATTATTGCTACAAACAGTTCTGTGAATTATATAGAATGTATCCAATTTGTCACATGTTTCTTGTATGTCAAATTATCTTTTTATGTGAATTATTTATTTTATTTAACATACAGTAATCTCTTAATCTCTATTTCTCCCCTCTGATTTTATTTCTCTCACTCTGCCCTGGTTTTTCCCATTCTCACACCACAAATGCCATCTTCATCTCTGCCTCCCTGCCCTTAGATTCTCCCTCTCTCTCTCTGTGTTTCTTTCTGTCAGTTGATTCACTCCTCTGTCCTTACCACCTCTCTCTTTTATAATTATCCCCCTCTCTCTTTTTGCTTCCCCCTTCACTCCCTCTATATACATCCTTTATTTTCTTACCCTGTGTTTTGCTGTCTCACCACTGTTGGTTGATAGTGTTCTATACTCTCAAATGCACATAATACATTACCATGGCAACTGACACCTGCTAATTACATCATACACAGTACTCAGCCTGACAATAAGAATTAATATACACAGTAATGAGACTGATATATATCATTGCACAATACTCACACTGATATTGATTCACATTATATAGTATAAACACAATACTCACACTCACACTTTTTAATACCTATATATTATTATTTATATTCTATCCCTAGGTAATAATCATTACATATTTTACACAATATATATATACTAGCGAATTGCCCGTCAAAAAATGACGGCAATGAAATTGTAAGTGAACTAATGCTGTTTGGTGTATAATAATGAAATAAATAATACATTAATAAATTAATATACTTTACCTATTTTGAAGTAATATATGGAGGAAGCATTCTGTTGAAGAGCTGACAATCTGTTTTGATGTTGCTGAAGCATTAGTGGTGTGGAGCTGATGTGTAAGCGTGATAAATGTGTGCAGTGTAATAGTGTGCGTGCGCGAGACCAAACCGTTAGCGTAGCTGTGTACTTCCACATTAAAATGGCGGCAAATGTGTGGTATGCCTCTGTAGCGGAATATCCGTAGGTGTTTTGAGGTGTTTTGCGTGTTTCTTGTGGTGTTTTGCGTGTTTAGAGTGCTGTAGCCTCGTTTTCATTTTGTTTGGTGGCCATTTTTTCTCTCGCTTAGAGAATTTTTTAGTGTTTAAACTCTTTTATTTTGAGTTTCAATTTTTGCAAGTCCGTAATGAGTGTTAACGTGTCTCGTATGTTGTTTGCGTTGCGGCATAAAGTTTGCGAGGGTCGCAGTTGCTGTTTCCTGCCCACCAATATCACACTTCAAGAAACATTGCTAACACATATACAATTCACAAATAAAGACACTTGCATAGAAAAAAAATTGGGTAACACAACGCAGAACTAAAATACAAGTGGCGGACACAAAACAGGATAGTACAGCAAACATTAGCAACATAGAGAAAACAAACTTATTCTTCCTATTTAGTCTACAACAACCTCTAACCATCACCAAGAAGCCAAATGGAGCATCCCAAAAGTGGTGGACACAAAATAGGATAGTACAAAAAATCTTCCCAACATATAGAAAACTAACTTAACATTCTGTTTACTCTCCAACAACCTCTAACCTTTACACACAAGCCAAATGAAGCATCACAAAAGTGGCAGACACAAAACAGGATAGTACTGCAAATATTCCCAACAGAAAATACAATTCACATTCATCTTTAGTTTACAACAACCTTTAACCCTCAGCCACAAGCCAAATACAGCATCCCAAAAGTGGTAGACACAAAACAGGATAGTCCAACAAACATTGATAACATATACACAATGGAACTAACATTAATGTTTAGTCTACAACAAACTCTAACTGTAACCCAGAAATAAAATTCACCAATTTAAAAGTGGCGCACAAAAAACAGCATAGCATAACAAATCAGGATAACAGATACACTATTAAAAAAATAAAAATACTGTTTTATGCCCAACAAACTACAACAGTAAAAGAATAATAGAATTACAACAGGGGTCTACACAAAACACCATAATAATCAGTTACAGCCAGCGCTGTACGCTTTCTCACACCCTCTCACATCAATAACATTTTACACACAAGAAAGAAACCAAACATCAGAACACATTGCTTTGCAAAAAAATAAACCATGCTATTCATCAACAATAAATTTGAATCAAATAACATTTGTCTTTCTCTTTTACAACAGACACTGCGTGAAGACTGTCGCACGAACATTTACAACACCGGATCTAGTGATATTCATCTTGAAATCACACTTCCAACAAAGTACAGTACAACAAGTAAAAAAAGAGAAAAGAAAATGAACATGTTTGTTGGGCAGCAATGTCAAGAGAAAAAATAAAATAAAACAACAACACACCAACAACAATAAGCCCCACAAATGACCATCCTTTAACAAATATTGGTGACACATTATTCGTGGGAAAAACGTCGACAATAGATATGTGGTACCACACAAGCCACATTTACTTATGAAGTATAATGCACACATTAATGTAGTAGCCTGCACTTCCATCAAATCCATTAAATATGTCTACAAATATATTTACAAAGGCTATGATGCAGCTACTGTAGTCGTCAAAAGTGCAGACAATACCAAAAGCACTGAGTTAGTACATGATGAACTTGCATCTCATGTAGATGCTCGCTATGTCAGTGCGCCAGAAGCTATGTGGCGGCTTTTAAAATTTGAAATGCAGGATAGATCACATGCAGTATATAGATTAGCTGTACATTTGCCACAAAGACATTTACTATATTTCCATGCTGGAAATGAAACTAATGCATTGGCACAAAGTGAGCATCGTTACACTACACTAACTGCATGGTTTCAATTAAATTCTACAGATTCACAGGCAACACAATTCTTATATATTGAAATTCCATATCATTATGTTTTCGTTAATGGATTATGGAGACTAAGAAAAACCGGAGGAAATAAAATAATACCAAGAATTTACACAGTCAGTCCAAGAGACCTTGAACGTTTCTGCTTACGACTACTACTTTTAAATGTTCCTGGTGCACAAAGTTTTGAACACTTAAGAACTGTTAATGACATAGTATATGAATCCTTTCATTTAGCTGCCAGACATATAAACTTACTAGCTGATGATACAGAATGGGAAAAATGTCTAGAAGAAGCAGCACTATGTCAAATGCCACGGCAGATGAGGGAACAATTTGCATTCATTTGTATCTTCTCAAATGCTCCAAATGCATTAGCTTTGTGGGACACATTTAAAAGTAATATGGCTGAAGACTCTATGCAACAATACAATGAGCCCATTTGCACACTTAAAAGCATTAATGGAAATCAAAGAAGTATTTTTAACTCATGGATTAGGTTGTGCAAGTTTTAATCTGCCTGATCTAGGTATTATAGACGACATACATTTTGAAGACTATGACATTCAACTACAAGCAGAAAGGACACAAGAAAGACTTGCAACTTTAAATACATTACAATTTCAAGCATTTAATGCCATAAGAAATGCACTTAATGATGACATGGTTAAAGAGCGTTATTTCTATCTTGATGGACCTGGCGGATCAGGAAAAACATATCTATTTAATTGATTAATGAGTTTTGTACGAGTACAAGTTCTAATAGCACTCACATTTGCCACCACTGGAATTGCTGCACTTTTGTTAGAAGGTGGAAGAACTGTGCATAGTGGATTTAAACTGCCAGCGCCTATTTTAGAAACATCAGTGTCAGATATTCGGATGGCATCATTACAAGCAAAAATTCTGAAAAAAAGTAAATTAATTATAATAGATGAGGCTACAATAATGTCATGCTATGCCCTCCAATGTATTGATCATTTGCTTCGTGAAGTCATGGATAATACTTTGCCATTTGGTGGAAAGGTAATGTTGTTAGGTGGCAATTTTAGACAAACATTACCTGTTGTTGTACATGGAAATCGAACCGACATTATCGAAACCTGTATAAAATCAAGTACACTATGGAAACATTTTACCCGTCTTCAATTACAACAAAATATGAGATCAGAAGGACACACTGATTTCAATGATTGGCTTACTAAAATTGGAGAAGGAAAAACAGAAAAAATACCAAATTTACCTGACGACACTGTGCACATCCCACCTCATATGATTTGTGAACAAGATCTTATATTGGCTATATTCCAAAGAACAATAAATAACGAGGACTATTCTGAACTTGCCAACAAAGTCATACTAACATGCAAAAATAAGGATGCATTGATCCTCAATAATGAAATATTTAAACAAATTAATGCACCCCAAAGAACTTATCACAGTGCTGATTCTGTACTTGCTGATGACAAAGAAAGTCAGGCTAACTTTTCCACTGAATTCATAAACTCATTACCTCCTTCTGGAATGCCACCACATATTTTGCAGCTAAAGAAAGGTGCAATTGTCATGTTACTGAGAAATATGAACCCAAAAAAAGGCATATCCAATGGGACAATATTAATTGTTCAACAATTAAAGGACCATTTCATAGATGCTGAAAATTTAACTTGTACCCATAAAGGACAGAGAGTTTTCATACCAAGGATAGATTTAGCACCAAGGGAAAGTAGCCTCCCTTTTATACTTCAAAGAAGACAATTTCCCATCATCATGGCATTTGCCATGACCATTAATAAATCACAAGGACAAACTTTCAAATCTGTGGGTATTTTCTTAGAACAACCAGTATTTGCACATGGCCAATTGTACGTTGCCTTATCATGGTGCAAAAATCCACAGGCTATTAAAGTTTACATTGAAAACAATGAAAGTCAAGGTGATTTATTACAGGATGGATGCATTTTTACTAAAAACATTGTCTACTATGAAGTACTGTAACTTTCAATCAAACAAACACAACCCATGCCAAACAAATTGAAAACAAAACTCCCAAATCAACTCAAGCACAATCTAACTACAAAAAATTAAGCAAAATTCCAGACAACCATCCGTTTCTTTCAAAAATTCATTTTTACGGCACTAAGATTATTTTTACACCACCAATACTTCCATATTAAACTCCATACAATGGCAAAACACATAGAGAACAGTGGTTACACATCACGGACGAACTTTAAGGTCTTGCATTCTCTTTTGAGAGAACCACTTTTCCCCAGAGGAAACTCTATGTGCCATTTTAAACAATTACTACACCAACAAACAAAGGTCAACCATTCAAAACCACCAAGAAATAAATAATTCAGTCATAATTCATGGAAGTACTGTTTATGCATGTTTAGCCCCACAAAAAAACTTGCCTTCCATTATTTGAAAAAATTCTGTTCAAATGTTAATTAACTATGTTACTGTTTCTAACGTTACAAGTTTGACAAAAAAATACTTTAAAGTTCCTTACTTAGACAGATTACAAAGTTCAAGTTTCACAAAAAATACTTTAAAGTTCCTTACTTAGACATTTTACAAAGTTCATGTTATGAGCACAAGCACGTTTTCAGACACAATGTAAATGTTGTATTTTATGTTAAAGATTAATCCAGGGACTAATCTGATCGCCAGTTAATAGGGTCAGGAAGGAATTAATTGTTTTCCCGCATTGATACAATTGGCTACATTTCAAAGAGGGTTTTTACTGTTGCATTCCTCTGGATTCAATGTATATTTCAGTTAACAGTTCTTGTTCTACAAATTGCATGTTAAAAAAACATTAGCTCAAGTTTACAATACTGGTTAATCTAAAGTTCAACTGTTCTTACATTCAAATGTTAACACTTTTACTACAAAACTCTTTAACAGTTACTCAACAAAAAAAGAAAATGTTCCAAAAATAAACATGTTTAATTTAAGAATTGTACTTATTTTGACATAACTAAAAGCTTACAAGTCTCACATTCGTATATTACTAAGAAAACAAATTTACAAACATACACATCTCATTGCCGTCATTTTTTGACGGGCAAGTCGCTAGTATATATATATATATATATATATATATATATATATATACATTAGTAACTTACCCTGCATAAATGACGGTATCATATATGATCTGCTCTCCCTCTGCACCCTCTCTCTCTTTGTGCGCCACCTCTCTCTCTGTGCACTCTCTCCCTCTCCCTGTGCACCATCTCTCTGTCTTTATGCTCTCTCTCTCTCGTTGTGCCCTCTCTCTGTACCTCCCCCTTCTCTCTCTCTCCCTCTTTCTCTCTCTCTCCCTCCCACCTTCTCTCTCCCTCCTTCAGTCTCTCCCTCCTTCTCTCTCCCCCTCCTTCCTCTCTCCTCACCCCTCCCCTCCTTCTTCTCTCTTCCCCCTCTTCTTCTCTCTCCCCATGTCTCTTTTCAACCCTTTTCCTTATCTCTCTCTCTCTCCCATGTCTCTCCCCCACCCTCGCACCTGTCTCTCCCCCATGTATCTCCCTTATCTTTCCCCCATGTTTCTCTCCAGTCCTTTCCCCTGTCTCTCTTTCTCCCTCAACCACATTTTTCTTTTTCCCTCTCCCCTGAGGCAGAGGAGGGGGAAAAGGAGACACAAGGGAGGGAGAGAAGGGGGAAATGAGACACAAGAGAGGGAGAAGGGGGATGAGACACTCTCTTTCTCTGTGCCCTCTCTCTGTCCCTCTCCCTTCTCTCTTTCACTGCCTCTTTCACTCCCACCTTCCCACTGTCCCTCCCACCTTCTCTCTCCCTCCTTCAGTCTCTCCCTCCCTCCTTCTTTCTCCCCCCTCCCCTCCTTCTCTTTTCCCCCTCTCCTTCTCTCTCCCCATGTCTCTTTCCGACCCTTTCTCTTATGTCTCCCCCACCCTCTCCCCTGTTTCTTTTCCCTCCATGTTTCTCTCAAACCCTTTCCCCCGTCTCTCTCCCGTCTCTCTTTCACCCTTTCCCCTGTTTCTCTCCCCCTCTCCCCTGTCTCTCTCCCCCACATGTGTCTCTCCTCCCTCCCCTGTCTCTCTCTCCTCATGTTTCTCTCCCACCCATGATTTTTCTACAATTATTATAAAATATGTACAGTATACAAAAATTGCATTCCTTAAAACAACCTGTATGTTTTTTTACTATATATTGTATTCAGCAAATAAGTTAACACATACATAAGATGTAACATTTTGAATGCTTTTTCATTGTAGATTACATTTATAGAACTATAACCAACTAGCGACTTGCCCGTCAAAAATGACGGAGCAATAACATTTGAAGCCATGGTAATGCTGTTTGAGGCATATTTGAAACCGTTTTGTACTGTGAGGACCTTCAGCGCTAATTGCGAAGCTTGCGCTGAACACCTTTGGCGCTCATCGCATGCCTCACAATGAGCGCCAAAGCCTCAGGACCTTCAGCGCTCAAAACCACCAAGAAATAAATAATTCAGTCATAATTCATGGAAGTACTGTTTATGCATGTTTAGCCCCACAAAAAAACTTGCCTTCCATTATTTGAAAAAATTCTGTTCAAATGTTAATTAACTATGTTACTGTTTCTAACGTTACAAGTTTGACAAAAAAATACTTTAAAGTTCCTTACTTAGACAGATTACAAAGTTCAAGTTTCACAAAAAATACTTTAAAGTTCCTTACTTAGACATTTTACAAAGTTCATGTTATGAGCACAAGCACGTTTTCAGACACAATGTAAATGTTGTATTTTATGTTAAAGATTAATCCAGGGACTAATCCGATCGCCAGTTAATAGGGTCAGGAAGGAATTAATTGTTTTCCCGCATTGATACAATTGGCTACATTTCAAAGAGGGTTTTTACTGTTTGCATTCCTCTGGATTCAATGTATATTTCAGTTAACAGTTCTTGTTCTACAAATTGCATGTTAAAAAAACATTAGCTCAAGTTTACAATACTGGTTAATCTAAAGTTCAACTGTTCTTACATTCAAATGTTAACACTTTTACTACAAAACTCTTTAACAGTTACTCAACAAAAAAAGAAAATGTTCCAAAAATAAACATGTTTAATTTAAGAATTGTACTTATTTTGACATAACTAAAAGCTTACAAGTCTCACATTCGTATATTACTAACAAAACAAATTTACAAACATACACATCTCATTGCCGTCATTTTTTGACGGGCAAGTCGCTAGTATATATATATATATATATATATATATATATATATATATATATATACATTAGTAACTTACCCTGCATAAATGACGGTATCATATATGATCTGCTCTCCCTCTGCACCCTCTCTCTCTTTGTGCGCCACCTCTCTCTCTGTGCACTCTCTCCCTCTCCCTGTGCACCATCTCTCTGTCTTTATGCCCTCTCTCTGTCGTTGTGCCCTCTCTCTGTACCTCCCCCTTCTCTCTCTCTCCCTCTTTCTCTCTCTCTCCCTCCCACCTTCTCTCTCCCTCCTTCAGTCTCTCCCTCCTTCTCTCTCCCCCTCCTTCCTCTCTCTTCACCCCTCCCCTCCTTCTTCTCTCTTCCCCCTCTTCTTCTCTCTCCCCATGTCTCTTTTCAACCCTTTTCCTTATCTCTCTCTCTCTCCCATGTCTCTCCCCCACCCTCGCACCTGTCTCTCCCCCATGTATCTCCCTTATCTTTCCCCCATGTTTCTCTCCAGTCCTTTCCCCTGTCTCTCTTTCTCCCTCAACCACATTTTTCTTTTTCCCTCTCCCCTGAGGCAGAGGAGGGGGAAAAGGAGACACAAGGGAGGGAGAGAAGGGGGAAATGAGACACAAGAGAGGGAGAAGGGGGATGAGACACTCTCTTTCTCTGTGCCCTCTCTCTGTCCCTCTCCCTTCTCTCTTTCACTGCCTCTTTCACTCCCACCTTCCCACTGTCCCTCCCACCTTCTCTCTCCCTCCTTCAGTCTCTCCCTCCCTCCTTCTTTCTCCCCCTCCCCTCCTTCTCTTTTCCCCCTCTCCTTCTCTCTCCCCATGTCTCTTTCCGACCCTTTCTCTTATGTCTCCCCCACCCTCTCCCCTGTTTCTTTTCCCTCCATGTTTCTCTCAAACCCTTTCCCCCGTCTCTCTCTCCCGTCTCTCTTTCACCCTTTCCCCTGTTTCTCTCCCCCTCTCCCCTGTCTCTCTCCCCCACATGTGTCTCTCCTCCCTCCCCTGTCTCTCTCTCCTCATGTTTCTCTCCCACCCATGATTTTTCTACAATTATTATAAAATATGTACAGTATACAAAAATTGCATTCCTTAAAACAACCTGTATGTTTTTTTACTATATATTGTATTCAGCAAATAAGTTAACACATACATAAGATGTAACATTTTGAATGCTTTTTCATTGTAGATTACATTTATAGAACTATAACCAACTAGCGACTTGCCCGTCAAAAATGACGGAGCAATAACATTTGAAGCCATGGTAATGCTGTTTGAGGCATATTTGAAACCGTTTTGTACTGTGAGGACCTTCAGCGCTAATTGCGAGGCTTGTGCTGAGCACCTTTGGCGCTCATCGCATGCCTCACAATGAGCGCCAAAGCCTCAGGACCTTCAGCGCTCATTGCGAGGCTTGCGCTGAGCACCTTCGGCGCTCATTGCATGCCTCGCAATGAGCACCTTTGGCGCTCATTGCGAGCCCCTCCTGTCGTGTACTTTTGGTCCTCTGAGAGAGATATCTATTTCTATGTATATGTAGTTAAGTAATAACTAATGATTTATTAAATAAATTAATATAGTTTAATTATTTGTAATTGATATATGCAGAGAGCAATAGGCTGAAGAGCTACCAATCTGTATTTTGCGTCTGCATAGAATATCCATTTTGAGTGCTAGTGCCCTACTTATAAAGTGTAATGAATGAATGTTATAAAGTTTAATGAATGTCTAAATAGGCTTTGTCCGCGAGGTAAAGCCGTTGGTTTATTGTCTAAAGAGGCATTGTATAGTTGTAATGTTATTAATGTGGTACGCTCTCCAGAGCTTTTGTAATTGTCGTAGTGTGATGTGTAAAGTGGTACACAGTTTGCATTTGTTTTCGCGGTCTGTGAGCATTTTCCCGCTTATGTAATAGTGTATCATGTAGGCCGTAGTGTGATGTGAAAAAGTGCAACCCATTTTGCAGTGTTTTGCGCGGTCCGGGGTCATGTAGCCTCGTTTGAGGTTTTTTCGCCAGACATATTTTTCCTTGCTTAGGCGATTTTCGAGTGGTTAAAATCGTCTAAATCAAGTTAAATTTGCGTTCCACCTCACTCACAGACGTCCTGGCTGTTGCCCCATGCTGTTTGTGATGTTTTTGGAATTTTTTGGGGTGTATTTAATGTGCTTTTCGGGGTTTTTTGTTCGGCCGCTAATCTTGTACATTTTTGCGTCCCGCGTCTTGTATCTTTTTTATTCTAAGTCCTGCGTCTCGTATTTTAACGGTTCGCCTCGCATGGGCTAAGTGCTACGGTATAATGGCTCCCCTCGCTTCGCAAGGCTCGCAAGTGATGATCTCATCTCCTAAGTCGTACGCACCACGCAAAGTAGGCCGACGTCTCGTAGTTTGGCAACTATTATATGTGATAACACTCCACTCAGCATCAACAATAACATCATCATCACTAACGCCTCACTCAATATCAATACTAACATCTTCATCATGATCAAGAACACCCTAATCATCATCAACAATAACATAATCATTATAACCAATAACACCCCATCAAAAGCAAAAATAACATTATCAACATCATCATCAATAACACCCCACTCACCAACTTCTGTGAACTCCTCAAAATATTCTATATTTAAACCATTGCATTTTTATTAATAATGCATCTTACTTCAATGATGACACAACGTTAAGTTGTAGAGTCAGTTCAAATGTGTGTTAGATAAGTACATTTTTTTCAAATATGTCTACGCTTAAAAGTAATTTGCTGCTTCTGGAAGATCTTCTCACTCCTCAGATGCCTTCCTGCACAAGCACTCTTTGTCAATTCTGGAGAGGCTCCATACTTCTTTAGTTGAAAGGTCATATGCTCCATGTCTCTTGTAGAATTTGATTGATGGTTTGTCCCATTCTGCAACCAGGAGGTGCTTGCTGCTGCTGCTCTGGAGCAAAATCATTTGAGGCCCTCCCTTGCAATCTTTCACTATACAATGCAATTTACTGTAGGGATCAGTAAAATAGCCACACATTTATGTAGGTGTCACATCACCTTTCTATAAAAAAAAATATTATTTGCCCCTCTCCCTTTAATAAATTAATAGTCCCCCTTTACTACATGTCACTGCCAATAGGAAAGGCCCGAACCTTTTGTGGGCCCTGGTGCTTTGCCTCTGCTGCACCTCAGTAGCTCCACCACTGTGTCTACTCTCGATTCACAATATACATGGAAAACATCTACATACTGTGACCGTTTGGCCCTTAGATGATGTGACAAGCAAGTGGAGTATGGAGTTCTTGACAGGAGTGACGGAGTTAAAACTTCTGAAGAACTGCTAATTTGTGCAACTTCCCTTTAAAAGCCTGAAAGCAGACATGGAAAGGGGGTGTGGCTGGCTAGGCTCTGAGCAGGTTGTGTGCGGCCGTCAGAGCAAACCACAGAGGGGAGCTGGAAGGTGATCATGTGTGGAGGTACAGTGAAGTTTAGTGAAAAAGCCTGTAAGAGATCACCTCATTTACTGTGACTGGGAGTACTGGGACAACAGCAAGTCGTGTGAGCTGTTTGCATTCACGGGACGTGTGAGCTGGAAGAGTGAATACAGCCTCAGGACACCAAGTAAGTGAAGGGATTAGTGAGAATCCCCAGGCAGAGTTGCCTTAAAGGCCTAGCGTGTGTGTAGCTGACAGAGGCCTCTCAGTGAAGGTGCCCAGACGTATTATGCCCCAGGGAAAAGGCTGAGTGTGAAGAGAGAAGTGTGAAGGCATTAGTGAGAATCACCAGGCAGAGTTGCCTTAAAGGCCTAGCGTTTGTGTAGCTGACAGAGGCCTCTCAATGAAGGTGCCCAGACGTATTATGCCCCAGGGAAGAGGCTGAGTGTGAAAAGAGAAGTGTGAAGGGATTAGTGAGAATCCCCAGGCAGAGTTGCCTTAGAGGCCTAGCGTGTGTGTAGCTGACAGAGGCCTCAGAAGGAATGTACCAAGACTTATTATGCCCCAGGGAAGAGGCTGAGTTTTGAAGAGTAAAGTGACTACAAGTTGGTGTTGTTATATATTCAAGGGTCCCTGGGGTGAAGCATACGGGAGAGACGGGCGGGCCCTATGCTTCATCCACAAAGGTGTAAAGAGTATTGTGGAAGAGACTTCCAGATGTACTAGAGAGTAGGTGTAACCTGGCCACAAGGTGGCAATATAACTTAAGAGGAGATGATGTGTATCCTGGCCACAAGGTGGCAATATAACTGAAAAGGAGATGATGTGTATCCTGGCCATAAGGTGGCAATATAACTGAAAAGGAGATGATGTGTATCCTGGCCACAAGGTGGCAATATAACTGAAAAGAAGATGATGTGTATCCTGGCCACAAGTTGGCAATATAACTGAAAGAAGAGGTTCTTTGTACCCAGGCAACAAGGAGGCAATACAACCTTTTTAAGAGACTGACTGTATCCTGGCCACTAGGTGGCGCTATTGTGCGAAAGCTACTCCTTCCAGAAGAGACCGTGGGGGAGTGTTTATTTTACCTGCAGGCCGAGTAGCGACCTCAGGGATAGACAGGTCATAGTAAGTCTGTTTACGTAGTATTTTGTTTTATTGCTGAGTATAAGCACTGTTTTCTTTTTATTGGCGCTGACAAAGAAACAGCAGTCAATTAAGTCTCTGACAAGCCTACTGTGTTTTCCTCCCTAAAAACGTTAAAGAGCAGGACGCAAACCCCGTCAGAAGCGGGCGCCCTGTCACTATATATATATATATATATTATATATATATATATATATATTTTTATATATATATATATATATATATATAAAGGGAATGTACTACAGGATACAATTATGTATACATTATGAATGAATTAAAATATACATAGTTTAAAGCATCATATACAAATTATGCGTTCAATTATACATTCAATTATTTAATTCAGCAACATTTATCAACATGCTGCAGTTACAGATCAGTGCATCAATATGTACTGTAATCATGCTCCTTGCCATTTTATTTTGAAGTCAAATCAAACTAACTAAACCAACTTCCTCCTTGCACTTGGGGACATACTGCCATTGTTATCTAATGCCAATACCTGAAGGAAAAAGCAATAAACTGTTGATATGAGAAAATACTAAAATCAGTGGTATAAGGCTAAAAAAGTAAATATAAAAACCATAATGCCAATACCATGCAGATTAATTGCTCCATTACATTCTGACACACAACTGCTAAAAATGACTATTTTTCACTTCCTAGGGAGACATTCTGTTACTTTCCTAAAACTGTCCATCAATGTAGATGCCCCCAGAAGGGTTTTTCTCTCCCTATGTAACCGCTTGGCACCTAAAGTTAACCTCTATACCATGGGGCTCTCCAAAGACCCCAGAGATATATCTAAGTATAACCATAGTGGTGCCTATTGACCCCCATGGAACCTATAAATAAATCCCAATCAATTACAATCTGAGGACTTATGAGCACTCCTTGGTTTACATGTAACTCTCGGATTTAACAATGTGATCGGATTTTGGAAAGACACATTGGTTGTGATTTTATGAAATTTGACAGCTTTCAGCAGGCAGTTTTCATAGGCGTGATTTTGTGAACATGTGATTGCTTGGTAGTAATTTATGTGTCAACTTTAATCATAAATCGTGGTATGGAATGGAGGCCTAAGTAGGGATAGTAAAGAAGTATATGGGGAGAGCAACAATAGTTGTTTAAAACAATCTGAAGTATCAGCTGAGTAGGAAAGCTTTTTTCTTTAACAAACATCTGATTCATATACAATAGACCCTCGGCATTCGCGGGGGTTCCATTTCTGGGGACCCAATGAATGCAAAAAAAATCGGAGAATAATCAAAACTTGGGTAACTGCATAGTTTCCCGTCTACTGTCCTTTGAGAAGGGGGCCCCTACCCCGCTGCGGAGGCCTCTCACATGTAAATGTGAGAGGAAAAAACCAAACCGTGAATGTGTGATCCGCGATTCTGAAACCTGCGGATGTCGAGGGTCTACTGTACTTTAATTGTAATTTCAGGCTAATTTCTAATAACAATGATTTGATAAAATACTGGTTACTACACATAGTTTTAAGTGTTACCATATTTGCCCCTTTAACTAGATAATTCTATAATACTTCAAATGAGTCCTAGCAGGTATATAAATCTTCCTTTTACCAGAGCTTCATAACTAGTATTATAAGCTAATTTTGTTTTGTCCAGTTTTATAAACATGGTAAGTTACCGTAATAGAAATAAGAACCAACAGGAGTCGAACATTATCATAAAGGAAGTGTAATACAGGGGAGCCAGAGCAAGTGCTGGGAGTGCACAGCATCCAGGCAGGTTTATTTAATTTACATTAGCATTATTTATTTATTTTTTTAACATAAATCTCCTAAACATCTCTGGCTTTCTGACAGTGTTACAGTCCAAACATTCACATTGCCCACGGGCCCTTTGGCTCCTGTAACATGTTAGGACAAAGGAGGACATTACAATTCCTTTGTGTCTTGATTTATTGTAATCTATCTACACTTATTTTTCTTGCACAAATACATTTTTGTAATGTTTAAAATATGATCTTTTAAATGCATTTAAATAAAAATCTTAAATGTGAAAATGTATCACATATTATAATTGTCTAACTACGATTCGTCATCACGCTGCGTTGCGTAGTGCGTACGACTTAGCGATGAGCGCCGTAGGCGCTCATCGCCCGCCTCGCCTCGCGCAGCGAGGCGAGCCGTTAAACCGTAGCACTTTGCCGATCGTATGACTTTGCGCTGAGTGCCGCAGGCGTTCAGTGCCCGGCGAGCCTTGCACATGAGGCGAGCCATTAAACCGTACCACTTTGCCGATCGTACGACTTTGCGATGAGCGCCGCAGGCGCTCATCGCCCGGCGAGCCTCGTGCAGCGAGGCGAGCCGTTAAACCGTAGCACTTAGAAAAAAAATACGAGATGAAAAAAATTACGAGATAAGCGGCGGAACCAAAACAATTAAAAAAACACTAAATACACACTAAAAAATGAAAAAAAGGTCACTTACAGCATGGGGAACCAGGCAGGACCTCTGGCAGTGAGTCGGAACTCCAATTTACATCGATTTAGACGAGTTACAAAGATTGAAAATCGGCTAAGCGAGAAAAAAATGGTTGCCGAAAAATATGAAAACGAGGCTATACTACTACGAACTGCGTAAAACACAGCCACAGACATATGTGCTCGAAAAACAACGAGACAAAGGATGCGCATTAACCACACAATGACTAAAAAGACAGTAGCGAGTACATTTTCCGAAACGCAATTACAGATTTACGCATTAACACAGATTTCCCGCCTTTGTCTCGCGCCACATCGGATTTCCCGCCTAAAACAACGCATTTGTCTCGCGCAACAGCGGATTTCCCGCCTAAAACAATGCATTTGTCTCGCGCACAAAGCCTATATATAGGGCACACTTGACACATAACTGACACTTTCTCCTCAGGTGATGACAGTCTGACTGGACGTTTTTTGATGCCGGGAAATCTCAAGAGATTGATAGCTCTTCAGGATACTGCTTCAGCATTATTACATTAAAAAAGGTAAATATCATTTATAATTATTAATTAATAAATTGGTACTTACTTAATAAATCAAAAAAATGTTTTAATTAATAGAAAAATATTATTGTGCTTACCTGTGTGAAACAATTAATAACATTCACAATGTACATTAATTAATTAATTAATTAATTAATTAACCATTAATATCAAAATTAGTTAACGTTTAAGAATGTGAATAAAAAAGCAACACATTGATTCATTAATTATTAATGTACATTAATTTAATAATTATTTTGTTATATATCGTGATTACCTGTGTGAAAGAATTGTAAATAACATTCATAATGTACTTTAGTTAATTAATTAATTAATCATTACTAATCATTAATATCAAAAAAGGTTAACGTTTAAGAATGTGCATAAAAAAAGGAACACGTTGATTAATTAATTATTAATGTACATTATTTAAATAATTCAGTTCTTAAATATTTAGTATAAAATAAACCAAAAAAAAAAAAAAGGCTATATACTCATGCTTACATGTTGATGTTAGATTTTGTCACACAATACTTTAATATTAATGAACATTAATTGATTCTTATTTCATTAGTAATGTACATTATTTTAAGAATTCAGTTGTAACATACTCATTTTAAAATACCCCTCAAACAAAAAAAAGGGAATAGACTCATGCTTATGTCTTGACGTTATATTTAGTCAGACATTAATTTAAGATTAATACAGATTAATTGAGTCTTATTTAAAGACTAACAGTAATATTGAGTGTATGTTTTTAATCTATGCTTACATATGTGTGTTCATGCTGATTGATTTATATATTTATTTCATGTTTTTAATCTATGCAAAAATATGTATGTTAAGCCTCATTGATTGATACAGATGAAGCAACATATTATACATCAATTTCAATATTTTGTATAATTGCAGTGAACTGTAGCTGAATGAACAGAGATAGTGACGTTCGCACACATTGAACATCATAAGGATCATTTTGACAGGTACAGAATTTGAATTATATTACTACAGCAAGATATAAAAAAATATGATTTTAGGTTTTTAATGTAGACAAATATATGTCTGCTGATGTTCATTTAATGATATCGATGAAGCAAAAGATTAAAAATATTCTCAATTTGATTTTACAGTTTCTTTGGATCTGCAAGGGAATAAACACACAGCGTGACGTTTGCAGCCTTTGAACAACATCAACATCATCTTCACAGGTAAAAAATTTAATTTTGTAGTAATGCATAGAAAAAGGCTATTATTATATATTTGGTGAAAATGGAGAGTACTTATTGAGTCATTAACGTATGATATTTAGTCATAACTTGAAAAAAGTTGAAAAGACAATACTAATTACCGTAATAATAATATTTAACAAAAATAAGAAGCTTACAACACTTGCAAAAAAAGAAATTGATGGTATGCTGTGAATTCAATCAAGAAGGAATGGAATTGAAGGATTAATAATATAAAGATAGATATGTGCAGCTATTTCCTATTTAATATATGTCAATAAAATACTTTGAAAAATAGTTTCATTTATTTCAGTCTAAAGTGCAAAATTTTAAAATGTTTGATTAGTTTATTCATCTACTTTAATGGAACAGTACAAAAAGGAAAAAAAAATGTATACAAAACAAAGAACTAACAATAATTACATCTCTATTTACAATTACAGATTAAAATGGCGGAGAATAGAGAAGACAAAATTAAACGCAAAAGAAGATTGGCAAGGGAAAGGAAGCAAAGGTGGAGAGATGCTCAGAAACCGGAAACTTCACAACACTTGCGAGAAGAAGATCGACAGAGACTTTTAAATAAAAGAAAGATGAGTAAGAAAGCCGCAAGTGAGTGTGTTGGGGCTTCAAAGAAATGTAAAAGTAAACAAAAACATCTCTGTGAACCATTGTCCAATGATTCTATTTTGCAGAATGACTTAAATGTAGACACACAAGAAAAAAATGTACGTATAGAAAGTGGGTCTGATATCTATGTTGAAGAAATGCATGACAATGTGTTTACTACTGCAGTACAAGTAGATACTCATTATTGTGGGTTACTTAATGTGGTTTGTCAGTTTTGTGGGGCCTATCATTTTATAAAGGAAAGACAAACTAACGGAAATTTCATTAGTTGCTGTCAGAAAGGAAAGGTGAAACTTCCACTAAGACACCCATTTCCATATTATTTAGAATGCATAATGAGCGATCCAACATTTTTAAATTATAATAATTTCAAACAAAACATAAGGTCTTATAATAGTGCAATTTCATTTGCTTCAATGGGTGCAGCATTAGCAGAAAATGTACCAGGACATGGTCCTTACTATTTCAGAGTTCAAGGTCAAATATACCACCGAACTTCACATTTACACCCACAAGAAGGACAGCAAAGGAAATTTGCACAGTTATATGTCTTAGATACGATGGAAGCTGTGGAACAAAGAATGACACTTCCAGAAAATAGACAGTGTTTGCGCATAGTCTTTGAACAGCTGGATAAAATTATGCAAAAAAAACCATATAGTCAAGCATACAAACAATTAGCACAGCTTGAAAAAGAACAACAGGAACATGCTGAAAGACATTAATTGCCTACACCAAGAGTAAATATGGTGTTAAAAAGAGATCGCAACACTGATCAAAGAAGATATAATTTACCTACTGTAAATGAGGTTGCCATGGTGTTTAAAAATGAAGATGGTGAACCACCTTTTCAGCGGGATATTAGAATATATCCATGCAATGGAGAACAACCATTTATCAACATTAATATATTAAGCTGTAATTTAGATCCAATGACATATCCCATTTTCTTTCCAAATGGGGAACCAGGATGGGAACCAAAATTACAATTGGAAAGTTATCCCAATACTAAACTTTGTATTAGATCTAATATTTCCATCCTGGAATATAAAGTGGCACAAACTGCTATCCGTGATTGTTTTAATACAATTTTACATGGAGGCAAACTCACTCAACAATGGATTATTGATTCATATTTACAAGTTGAAGCCAATAATCTAAATTTCATTAAATATCAACAAAATAAATTACGAGTAGAACAGTATTGTGGATTAATGGATTATGTGGCAGATTTAGCTTCCAACAGAGACATTCCAGCTGGAAGAGCAATTATTTTGCCATCCTCTTTCAAAGGATCTCCTCGCAATATGCGAGAAAGGTATAATGATGCCATGGCTATTATTACAAAATTTGGAAAACCAGATTTATTTATTACATTCACATGTAATCCACAATGGCCAGAGATCAAGGAAAATTTGAATCTGGGACAAACTACTTCTGACCGACCAGATTTAGTGGCAAGAGTATTCAAAATCAAACTCAATTCATTAATACATGATATCACTAAAGCACACTTATTTGGACAATGTGTGGCTTTTGTTTACACCATTGAATTACAAAAAAGAGGATTGCCACATGCTCACATACTTTTAATACTGCAGGAAAAAGATAAGTTGAACACCGCAGAGAGAGTGGATTCAGTAATTTCTGCACAATTGCCAGACCAAGAAAAATATACAAAACTTTGGGAGATTGTTACACATAGAATGATTCATGGCCCATGTGGAGAGATTAATCCTAATTCACCATGTATTGAAAATAAAAAATGTACTAAAGAATTTCCAAAACAATTTCAAATGCAAACTTATGCAAATTGTGATGGATACCCTTTGTATAAAAGAACACAAGGACAAACAGCTATTATCCGTGGCCAAAAGGTTGATGATAGATTTGTCGTTCCATACAATCCACATTTGCTCATCAAGTACAATGCACACATCAATGTGGAAGCTTGCACTTCGATTAAATCAAGTATGTGTATAAATATATATACAAAGGATAGGATGCAGCTACTGTTGTTGTACAAGGTGCTGCAAATGAAAACGAAAATCCAATTTTACATGATGAACTATCAAATTATTTAGATGCTCGGTATGTGAGTGCTCCTGAAGCAATGTGGCGCCTTTTGAAATTTGAGATGCATGATCGGTCACATGCTATCTATCGTTTAGCTGTACATTTGCCTCAAAGTCAGTTGGTTTGCTTTACTCAAGGAAATGAAAGAACTGCATTATATCAAAGTGAAGACAGAGATACCACACTTACTGCATGGTTTAAATTAAACTGTCAAGATACGCAGGCCAGACAATTTTTATACATAGAGATACATAGAGATACCATATCACTATGTATTTGTAAATGGTCTATGGCGACAACGAAGAAGAGATGCACATAAAATCATACCACGCATTTATACCGTCAGTCCAAGGGACATTGAACGTTTCAGTTTAAGATTACTTTTGCTACATGTTCCCGGTGCACAGAGTTTTGAGCATTTACGTACAGTGAATGACATAGTTTATGATACATTCCTATTAGCTGCAAGACATCAAAATTTCATAGCTGATACAGAATGGGAGAGGTGTCTGGAAGAATTTATTAATTTGTTAACACCATCTGGAATGCCCCCACATACTTTACAATTGAAAAAAGGCGCAATTGTTATGTTATTGCGAAATATGAATCCAAAAAAAGGACTTTGTAATGGGACCAGATTAATTGTGCATGAGTTAAAAGATCATTTTATACATGCAGAAATTATAACTGGGACCCATAAAGGTGAACGAGTTTTTACACCAAGAATTGATTTAGCTCCAAGTGAGAGTGGTTTGCCCTTTGTCCTTCAACGGAGACAATTTCCAGTTATCATGGCATTTGCCATGACCATCAATAAATCCCAAGGACAAACTGTTAAGTCAGTTGGGATTTTTTTAAAGGAACCAGTTTTTGCACATGGACAACTCTATGTGGATTTTTCAAGGTGCACTAATCCAAAAGAAATTAAAGTGCATGTTGAAGAAAACGAAACTCAAGGGCCCTCATTCAATTGTGATTTGGCCAATTGAATAGGGTTCTAAATAAGCACATAGCATATTTTTTTAAAGAAGTTTTTAGTTAGTGAAAACCTTGCTTTTGGATAGATGTTTACTAACTAAAAATGTCTTTAAAAAAATATGTTATGTGCTTATTTAGACCCCTATTCAATTGGCCAAATCGCAATTGAATGAGGCCCAAGGTCATTTATTGGATGATGGATGTGTTTACACCAAAATCATTGTCTACTATGAGGTTTTGGAAAGATAGAGGACAATGGTTTCATTTTAATGCCAACATTTTATGGTATTCAATATGATTGCACAAAAACAATATTTCAAGTAAAACATCTAAAGAATGGACAAAAAAACATAGAAAACAGTGGTTTGACTTCCAGTACAAAATTAAAGTACTCTGGCACTCTTTAAATAGGGGACCACTATTTCACTTATGAAAATCTATGTAATATTTGCAGAATGGACAAACTGAAAAATACAAAAAAAAAATAACAAAAACTACAGTAAAATATCTTTAAACAGATTTGAATGGGTTCAAAGTTTAATGTTTACATGATTGGCCCCACAAAACAATTAACTGAAGTTTTCAGAATTTACAAGAGTTAAATGTTATTGTTTGATGTTACAATTTCAGGTGTTAAATATGTGTTTTTTGAATTTTTAAAAAAGTTTGTTAAAGATATATGTGGTATAGTCAAATATGTATTGGTAGTATAAAGTTGCAGTATTTAATAATAATTGGAAATTTATTATTTAAAGACAAAGTATTGATTCAGGGAGAAATCTGATCGCCAGTTAATGGGGTCAGGAAGGAATTAATTTTTTTCCCTCTTTGATACAATTGGACAAGTTTCAATAGGGGTTTTTTATTGTTTGCCTTCCTCTGGATTCAATGCTAATTTAGTTTAACAAGAGTTTAACAAATATGTTACAAATGATAAAAAGCATGTTATTGTTAAAACAATTTACTTAGTTGAAGTTAATATAGTCCGCAGTTACTCAGTGATAAATATGTATTAAAGTGTTAGTATTGTTAACAAAATGTTGAACGAATGTTTCATATACATGTTGCATGTTACAAAGTTTAATGTTTGTGAAATATGTTGAAAGTTAAAAAAATAAAAAGTTAAAAAAATTAATGTGTTTTTATTTTTAGGAAAAAAAAAAAGGGACAAATGTAGCTGACTCATTTTGTGTTGCAAACAAATTTCACAACATTTAATTTTTATTGACCGTCATTTTTTGACGGGCAAGTCGCTAGTTCATTATATTAAGTAACAATGTCACATGTGTGTCTAAAAAAGAGACCACTTAGAACAGAATATGAACTATAAAAAGCAAGATTATAAATAAGGGGTAAATTAATGATCCCCAAAGGGATACCTCCTTCCTGGAAGGCTTAAAAGTTGAATCCCCATAAGCTGGTTATGTACCCAAAAGTACATTAAAGATATAAACCATATGAGATATAAACTAATGTGGTAAGACAAATGAGTAATAGTGCTAGTCCCAATTGTACATGAAGGTGAGTATAATATAATGCAGAGTTGCAAAATATACCCTTATTACAGGGCATAAACTCTATACTGGGAATAAATGGTTAATCTCTTATCATATTTGCAAAGGTGATCAGGACTGCTAGCTCAATAAGTAGCAAAATAGTAGATCATAATCAAGTAGAGATACAAATATAACAATGCTAATATTGTATACATATTTATAAAACTCTAGTACAAAGAAAAAGTATTTCTACGTTATAAAAATGTAGCCAGATGAAGCCTTACCTATAGAGTGACACACATCCTTTAGAGGGCGCAAACTCTATTCTCTTTTTCATATAATATTAGGAGGATTTATAATAAGTGAGTCCCAGGTTAATAATAGACAAATAAAAAAAAAAGTGAATGACAACTAAGCACTAAATGGGCAGAATTGAACAAAATCATAATAACATATAAGTATATCCTAACATTCCTAAGCCTTACTCCTGTTTCGTCCCTGCTGTTAGGCTTTGCCAATGGCTGCTAAGGAAATGAACCATGGCATTTTGCGGGTTTAAAAAGCCTGCTTCCATTATATAGCCCATAGGCTTTGCGTCCTTCCGTATTGTTTATGGATGGAGGACAATTCAATACCATTTACTGTGATGCAAGATTTTATATGTACATACAAAATGTACCTGAGACATACAAAATGTACCTGAGACAAAAAAAGAATAAGTAATGAATAATATGAGAGGGGCTACTGAAAAAAATGTGCCTAAATGGAACACCAAAAATAAAAGTGTGTTGAACAAAGAAAACCTCTGCGCATTAATAAAATAAATTTGTGTATAGAAGACTATTCAACACAAAAAATGGTACAAGATATTTTTTGTACATACAAAATGTAACTGAAACAAAGGAATAATGAGAAAAAGGCTACTGAAAAACGTATGTGCCTAGACAGAAAGAGACAGAAAGCAAAAAATATATTACGTTAATGTAAAAGTGACTGCTTAATAGTAAAATTATTATGATGTGACTTGGAAACTATGAGCCCCATTCCATTGTGCTTTTTTGAGATCCGGCAGCCCGTAAGTGAGCTTGCAAGAAACAATGACATTCAATTGGCGTCTATTTGTAGGCTCCTATTGGCTTACGAGTTACGCGCTTGAAAAAATGGAGGAGGTTAATGCCATAACTTACACCCTCCAAAAGCCTTTGATCTGTCAAGGCCGCAAGACTTGCGATAGCTTAAATCGCTATTGAATTGGCAAAATCGCTCAACACCGAAGAAGCAAGCAAGCAAGCTCCAAATGGAGGCCCGGAGCTTACGGGTTCCAAAAAGGACCTGCAAAGGGCTTACAGACTAGTTTTGTAACATTGCAAATCATAATATAAAGATACCAGTACACATTAAAACATGGGGAAAGCAATGGAAGGCATTAAAATTACACTCAAAACAACTAACAACTATCAAATCTTTAAAAAAAAAAAAATTTCATTTTCCACATACTGTAGGTTGTAATGGGCATGCATATGCCAATATTAAAAGACATGCTGCAACGGGCTGAAAGCTATTAAAGACACACTACCTCATTAAATTGCAACACAAGTACATGAAACTCATGCCATATTAACCCTTTCACACTCACAGATGCTCTAATTTGGTCCCTAAAATATAAATATAATTGCATATAAATCTCACTCATCACATCTACATTTGGGAAAACAAATAGTGGCCATATTTCACCTCCACATCACATATATCAAATACCAGGGGGACATTTTATTCTTTGTTGTTCAGTCCTTCAGTCGTGTCCAACTCTCTGTGACCCTATGGACTGCAGCACATTTAGCTAGGTCTCTGTCTGTGCTGTTCCACAAGGTTTGCATGCCAAAGATACTGGAGTGGGTTGCCAGTTCCTTCTCTAGTGGACTAAGATTTGTCTGACCTCTCTGCTACCACCCACACTGGCCCTACATGGTATAGCTCACAGCTTCATTCAGGTATTCAAGACCCTTCACCACCACCACTTAGCACTCCACACTAATGTAAATTGATGAATAGCATACCATAATGGGATGTCACCAAATGGGAATGGCTATACATCTTGGCACATGGCCACCAGCAATGACGTGGGACTTTCCAGGATGGGTGTAGAGGAGATTACCCCTGATGGAGATGAGTTGGCTGGTGATTCCCGTGTCTCTGCACAGCCTCCATGTGTTTTTACAGCCCCTCATGATGGGTTAGAGTAGATTAGTGTGTGGTGTGTTCCACTGGTCGCCTTCAGCATTGCTAAGTGGTGGTGGTGAGGGGGCTTGTGTACTGCAATGAAGATGTGAGCTACACCATGTAGAGTCACTCTAGGTGGGCAGGTCATAGCAGAGAGGTCAGACAAATCACAGTCGACTAAAGGAGCTGGCAACCCACTCCAGTATCACCTGTCATATATCAGGCCCTCAGTGGAATGATGATACACCACAGTATCACTCATTGGATTTGGCATGTGTATTAACCCGTTATTATTATTATATATGATGCATATCTTTATATGATATATAATGCTATTATGACTATTATTATTTTTAAAACACACTGACATGGTTAGAACAGTATAATAAAGCCTTATTTTATTTACAGAGCACAATCAGAAATGGTCAAGACTGTGCATTAATATCATGGGTGTGGTGTGGGCAGATCCTGAGATAGCAAGAGGCTATTATAGGGAAAACGGGTATACCTACAGGGGGTAATGTCATAGTCTAGAATAAGCACGGTGCATAGCACCTACCAGGATCACATGTGGTCACTAGACCACTGCAACCGGGATCTGATGAAAAAAAGGATCATGAGAAATCACTACATTTAATTGAAGAAACCATTAATGTGCATAGCACTTACAACTTGTCTGGATCTGCTCAATGGAACAGATGATTCAACCTCTGGACTGTGTAATCCAATCCAGTTTCACACATACAGTGTGGTAACAAAAACAAAAATCTGAAAAAATGTGGTCAACTAAAATAAGTGCCGAGGTGAAAAAAAAACGAATCAACATGCATGTACAGTACAGTGCTAAATACTGTAACTGTAACAATATACCAGCACACCTGATTCCCATCTGCAAGCATTACTAACTATTAGCTAGGTTTATGGATAATCAGAAATATGGGAAAATACCCATTAATACGGAGAGGACACAAAGGTCAGCAGCCAGATTCAATGTTACTTACATCAGACCCAAGGATCTGTTATCAGACCGATATTGACGTCAGGATCACATGCTTCACTAGTGCATATATTATTGCTGGCTGTCGTTAACATGCCATTGTGAAACTTTGCATGTCCACCGCCATAGCGGTATTAGTCTACATTTAAGCTAACATGAAGCATGTCTTAGATATCTGGCTATATGATAGCTTTACGTGTGTGGGAGCTACATGTTAAGGGGGGGGGGGGGGGGTATCTGTAGTTAAAGGAATGTCTACCTGAGAGGCACTGGGAAATCCTTACACCTCATACATTTCCTCCACATTGCTTGCAGATGCAGAACATGCCTTCATGGACCTGAATTATACCTAAAACAAATAAAGAGAAAAAAAAACTAAACCTGCAAAATAAGGCCTGAAAAAACACAGGGACTGCAGCATCTCTTCTCAACAGCATTCCTCAGTGACCATCAATTGGTGACATGTTAAACAGAAGGGAGGCAGCGGCACCACAAGTGGCGATGGTAGAGGCATGGTGGATGGAGAGAAGAGGCCGGGCTGCGGGTGTCCTAGGGATGCCTCAGGGGTAGAGGAGGCGGGGCTGGGGACCAGTCCGATTCTGAGCAGCCTCCTCTCCTCCCAATTGCGCCTTTCCATGCTGTGCATGAGCTCCGCATGATTGGCAGAGATGCTGGCCTGGATCCCCTGAAGTAAGTCCACTTGCTGCCGCATGAGGGCCAGCATCTCCACCTGCACAGGCTGGCCTGATGGTGACCCCACCACCCATATTACCCATCTTCCTCCGAGCCAGGGCCCTTGGATCCTCTTCCTTCCTCATCCCCTGTTGGGTGGGGGCTTGCTCCTTCACTTCCTGCACTGATGTAGCCGACACAGCTTCAGGCTCGCCACTGGACCCAGACCTCCTCCTGGATGCTGAAAGATAGAACAATGGTCATTAGTATGATGAATAATACATTGTTATGTGTTCATTCCTAACTATCTGATATCTAGGCTTGAACCTTGATGATTCTCCTAATTGCAACTCAGATTAGCTATCATATGCTAGATATGATCTATTCTTTGGTTTATGGTCTTGATCATTCTTGGCTCCTAACACTATCTTGATTCCGGCTGCGTTCTGTAACTGTATAGGCTGCAGTGGGCACACCAATAAATGGACTTTCTATTGCTTGATTACTGTTGTTGTGCCCAGAAATGACAGTGATTTGTCAGCTTCATGGATTTAACATGTCAGTGTCATTATTGGTCATTATTGGTCATCATGTACATGTGTAGTGTGTGAGATGCACATGTGGTGGCATGTTGGTATATGTGATATTCACCTGACATGGTGGCTGGATCCTGCTGGGCCACAAGGCCTGAAGCCCCAGCGGCGGGCAACTGTCTCAGAAGGTCCCTGGTGACCCTCTCCCACTCATTATAGGTCACGCTCTGGTCCTTGTCCTCTTTGGCCATCATCCTCCTCACCTTGGCCCTGATGTCATCAAACTCTCTCCATACTGATCACAAACACAAAATAAGGATGAATAAAAAATTATGTAAACATTCTTTGCGTATTATGTGTTATTAATAACTGTTGGGGGATGGGGTATGGAGGATGGGTTGGGGGACGTTTGTGGAGTGACCTAACTATAAATGTCTCTATGTGTGTTCTTTAAATGATGTGTATTGCAATATGTGTAATCTGTAAGTATGTGTAAGCAAATATTAAGTGTAAAATCGTATGTAATAGAATATAAATTAATAAACCCGCAAACTATCTCTCTCCAAACTCTCCTACGCTCTATATAACTGGAAAGAACCCCCAACTCCAGGACCTGTGTGCTACTTCGAAAGAAAATACAAAACAGTCAAAGCATGGGCTTGTGGAACGCAAATTTATAATCTCCCACTGTCAATCATCTTCGGCTAGAAAGCTTTCTATTGGCTTTCTATCCCGCAATTGGATAGTTATAGACGATCGTGGCTCGTCGAGCCCCTTAACAGCTTGCGTGCGTGAAAATTGTTTACGGGCTTGCGTCTCAAGCCCGTAACTCGCGCCATGATCTAATGTAATAGTTCTATAACGCAGCCGAATTTCAAGCATTTAATGTGGCTACATCTCAAATATTATTATATTATGCTCTATGTATAAATAAGCAAAATTAGATGGATGAGAAGTTCAACAAAGTTAATTAATCCTATTTTTAAATATAGAACATATATTCCCTATCTGTCCTGCATATAGAGGAAAAGTTGAAATTGGCTGTAGGGAATTTCTCACTCAGTCCTGGGCAGAGAAACAGTAGGTCCATCTATGGTGCATATTGCATTTAACCAAAAAACTAAATATCCTCACAGTAGCATTATGCTTATGTTCTTGATGCAAACTAACAATTCTAGGTTAATTATTCACAAAGGGCAACTTTAGTAATCATACAATCAGATTTCATTTGTTTATTTAGGTACTGATTAGCAATAAAATCTGTATTTGAAGGAATATAAATCAATGTATCTTTTAAACATTAACTTCAATATTTACAATTAAAAAATTCAGCAGATTTGTTGCTCTTCACCCTTGGACCTGCGAGGGCGACTATTTTGAAAGGAGACTTAGGCCTCCATTCAATTACATAGTTACAAAGTTACACAGTAATTGAGGTAGAAAAAAGACTTTTAGTCCATCAAGTTTTAGATCTCATATGATCTACAATATGCAGATTAATTGTTATTTTTTAATTGATCCAGAGGAAGGCAAACAAAAAAAAAACAAATGAAACTTTGCCAATTGTCTCGAAAGGGAAAAAAATATAAAATTCCTTTCTGACCCCAGATACTGGTGATCAGACTCCTCCCTGGATCAATACTCCCTCTCTAATTATCCAAAAAAAAACTGAATACCCTTTTTATTTAGAAAAATATCCAATCCCTCTTTAAAGTTATCTATTGAATCTGCTGTCACCACCTCCTTTGGTAGAGAATTCCACAGATTTCTTTAAGGTAAAATCTTTTTACTTCTAATCTCAAAGGATGTCCCTTTGTCAGTTGAAAACCTCTTGGCACAAAAAGTTCCCTTGAAAAAGCCTTGTATTGACCCTGCCTTTTTTCTAGAGAAAATATGTTTCATTTGGTTAGACTTTCTTCATAACTTAGGCCCTCCATTCCCTTTATTAGTTTTGTTGCCCTTCTCTGTACTTTTTCCAGCTCTAAAATATCCTTTTTATGAAGTGGTGCCCAAAATTGTACTCCATATTCCAAATGAGGGCGTACTAGGGATTTGTATAGTGGTAGAACTATATTTGCTTTCCTTGCTTGTATACCCTTCTAATATTTTACCTGCCTTTGCAGATGTTGCTGGGCATTGAGCACTGTTAGCCAGCTCTCAATCCATGAGCAGATATTTACTGCAATTCCTGTATCCCTTAGCTTGCTCAATAGTCTCCCATGTGGCACTGTATCAAAAGCCTTTGCAAAATCCAAAAAGACTACATCCACTGAGTTGCCTTGATCCAAGTTCCAACTAACCTCTTCATAGAAACTAATTAGGTTTGTTTGACATGACCTATCTCTCATAAATCCGTGTTCATTCCTACTTATAATCTTGTTTAAATAGACATATTCTTGTATAATATCCCATATTAACCCTTCTAAAAGCTTTCCCACTACAGACGTGAAGCTCACTGGACTATAATTCCCAGGAAATGCTCTTGCTCCCTTTTTAAATATAGGTATCACCTCTGCTTTTCTCCAGCCATTTGGTAGAGACCCTGTGTTGAGTGAATCTTGAAAAATTATATATAATGGTTTGGCTATTACAGTGCTCAGTTCCCTCAATACGCTTGGATGTATTCCATCAGAACCTGGGGCTTTATTAACATTAATTTTTCCCAACCTCTTTTGGATTTCTTCCTGCGTTAAGCAATTATTTGGTAAAGGTAGTGTAGCCCCATTTTCTTGTGTCCCAACCACTGGTGCCTCCCTTGTGTATACCGAAGAAAAGTACCTATTTAGCTTAATTAGTGCAGTAACTTCTTTTTAAGCCATTCTCTTAACTTTAAGACCCAAGTACCACAGCTACTCTATAGCTTCTGGAGAAAAAAAAGCAATAAAAAATACTGACTACAGAGCTCTCTAGCCCTAACGTGTGCTTGCAGGAGACTCAAAGTCTGAAACCCAGTATTCCACATAGCAATGCTGCACAATGGTACTCACTATGTGAACAAGTTAAACTAGCCCTAACATCCTCCTATATCTCTATCTACATATACCCATTCCTGTGGCAGGGAAGTGGTTTATTAAGGATAAAAATAATGCAGGATATAAGGACCCCTCTGCCTAGAACCCATTACCCCCTATGAGCCTGGGGTTCCCTATGACCCCCCCTTCCTTTGCTCTATGAACCCAAGATACCCAGGGTTTCCATCTTCCATCAGCTAGGCCCTATGAGTCAATGTATCCCCCATCTAGCTTACATCCAACTGGCAACCATGGTATATTTAACTATAACCATGGAAATTCCTATAGACCCCCATCACACCTAATATTAACCCTCAAAGACTTCTATGGTATCATTAAGTATCATTAACTAGAACTATGAAGGTCCTAATAGTGGCTGGGTGGCACTTAAAATTAACCTTTTATCATGGGGGTATTCAGTGGACCTTGGTGGTATAACTAACTATAACTATGGGGGTCCTTGTGGACCCTATGGTAAGTAACTTTAACCCCTGCCATAGTGTCCTCTTGGAACCCCATAGGACCTAACGTTAACTCCTGCTCCATTGACGGTCCTCAATAGACACCAATCTCACCCTTCCTAAGCGTCACATCCATGTTAAAAGAATATTCAATCCTCTTTAGTCTTGATTAAAACCATTGGTCCTCGTCTTCTGTCCATGGAAAGCCTATAATTCAAGAAGGGAGAAAGAGCAAATCTGACCTCACTTTTGTAATGGGAAAGCTTTTAGAAGGTTTAATAAGGGATAATATACAATGATGTGTCTATTTGAACATGTTTATATGTAGGAGCATGGATTTATGAGGGAAAGGTCTAATTCATTTCTATGAGGAGGTTAGTAGGAACCTGGATCAAGACATCTCAGTGGATGCAGTATTTTTGGATTGTGCAAAGGCTTTTGATACAGTGCCACATGGAAGACTATTGTGCAAACTAAGAAATACAGGAATTGCAGTAAATATCTGCTCTTGAGAGCTGGCTAAAAGACAGGAAGCAAAGGGTTGTTGTAAATGTAACATGCTTCAATTGGACTAAGATGGTAAGTGGGGTTCCTCAGGGTTCAGTATTAGGTCCTCTCCTTTTTAACATATTCATTAATGACTTAGAAGTGGGACTGGAAAGTACTGTCACCATTTGTGCTGATGACACAAAGTTGTGCAAGGTAATTAAATCAGATAATGATGTACTTCCCCTCCAAAGGGCATTATATAAATTAGTGGAATGGGCATCTAAATGGCAGATGAGATTTAATATGAATAAATGTAAAGTTATGCATCTGGGAAGGAAAAATAGCCATGCAATTTATAATATTAATAGATGAAATCTAGGGGTATCTGATAGTAAAAGGAATTTGGGAGCACTTGTGGACAACCACCTAGGTAACAGTGCTCAACACCAAGCAGCAGCTGCAAAGCCAGATAGAATATTAGGCAGGGTATAGAAGCAAGGGAAGCAAATATAGTTCTGCCACTATACAAATCCCTAATACACCCTCATTTGGAATATGGAGCACAATTTTGGGCACCACTTCATAAAAAAGGGAATAAAAGGATTAAGTTAAGAAGACAGAATAGCCAAATTAAACATATTGTCTCGACAAAAAAAAAGTAGTCTAAGAGGAGATATAATTACATTATGTCATGCAGTGTATAAATTAATTGAGTTTGAGAATCAACTTATCGACAAGTATATCCTATGTTTAGAAATAGCATTTATTGGTATAGCAGTTAATATAAAGGATAAACAATTATAAGTTTTTACACTTGTAAGCTTTGATATTTAGTTAGATCACAACATACAATCTACCTAATGTCTATTACAATCTCTTTTGGATGATTGAATAACAATTAGTCTTAGCAGACTTTATAATTGGTTAGATCAATGCAGAAATCAATAAGCAGTGTATACAAACTTATCAAATGTGGATTAACAATATATTTTTAATACAACCTCATTTGGTTAGTTCAATATAGGAGTATATAAACAGTGTCTATAATCTTAATGATGTTTATATACTTGGGTTAATGCAATACAGAAATAAAATCCCCTGTCTATTTATGCAGTATATGGGGTATTAATAATTACTGTATTTATCGGCAAATAACACGCACCGGCGTATAACACGCACCTCATTTTAAGAAGGGAATTTCAGGAAAAAAAAAATTCAAAGAAAGAACTTTGAAGCAAAATCCTCAACCTCCCTCCTCATCCTCAACCTCCCTCCTCATCCTCCCTCCTCAACCCCCTCCTCAAACCCCCCTTCCTTAACCCCCTCCTCCACCACTCATCCTCCTTCCTCAACCCCCCTCCTCATCCTCAACCCCCCTCCTCATCCTCAACCTCCCTCCTCATCCTCCCTCCTCAACCCCCCCATCCTCAACCCCCTCCTCAACCTCCCTCCTCAAACCCCCTCCTCAACCCCCCAATCCTCATCCTCCTTCCTCAACCCCCCTATCCTCATCCCCCCTCCTCAACCTCAACCCCCCTCCTCAACCCCAACTCCTCATCCTCAACCCCCCTCCTCATCCTCAACCTCCCTCCTCATCCTCAACCCCCTCCTCAACCTCCCTTCTCATCCTCCCTCCTAAACCCCCCCCTCCTCAAACCCCCCCATCCTCAACCCCCTCCTCCACCCCCATCCTCATCCTTCTTCTTCACAACCCCCTCCTCAACCTCCCTCCTCAACCCCCCCATCCTCAACCCCCTCCTCAACCTCCCTCCTCAAACCCCCTCCTCAACCCCCCAATCCTCATCCTCCTTCCTCAACCCCCCTATCCTCATCCCCCCTCCTCAACCTCAACCTCAACTCCTCATCCATAACCCGCCTCCTCATCCACAACCCCCCTCCTCATCCTCAACCTCCCTCCTCATCCTCAACCCCCTCCTTAAACCCCCTTTCCTCAACCTCCCTCCCCATCCTCATCCTCCCTCCTCAATCCCCTCCTCAACCTCAACCCCCCTATCCTCAACCCCCCTCCTCAACCTTAACCCCCCTCCACAACCTCCCTCCTCATTCTAAACCCCCCTCCGCATTCTAAACCCCCCTCCTCATTCTAAACCCCCCCTCCTCATTCTAAACCCCCCCTCCTCAACCTAACCCCCCCCCCTCAACCTAAACCCCCCTCCTCCTCAACCTAAACCCCCTTAATACCTCCTCCTCACTTACCTGCTTCTGCTCCAGCCTCCGCTCCTTGACCCAGTGACGTCACATGTGCGCCAGCGCGCCACGTCATTAGCATATACCGGGTGTCGGCACCCGGTATATGCTAATGACGTGGCGCGCTGGCGTGCATGTGACGTCACCAGGTCAAGGAGCGGAGGCCGGAGCAGAAGCAGGTAAGTGAGGGGGCTGTATTTAGGGGGGTTTAGGTTGAGGAGGAGGGGGGTTTAGGTTGAGGAGGGAGGTTGTGGATGAGGATGGGGGAGGGAATATCGGCGTATAACACGCACCTATGATTTCCTGTTAGGTATTTTAATTGCTTCATTTAGAAATTAATTAGCTAAGAGTATTATGATTATAAAAGTATGTCAGCATTTTTCTTATCTCACTAGAATGTTTAAGTGCGTCATCTGTAGAATGTTTATGTTTAAAACATCTGTATCCTGTGTCCTGTTTTTGCTTCAGATACTACTGAGACAATGTATCTGAAGCAAACAGGGGTTTTTTAGATAATGTTTTGCTGAGTAAACATTAAAAAGACAGTTGCTTGCAATTTTGTATTTAACCCTATTTCCAACTATGCTAATAAGTTGTGACGTGTTCTATGCTATATAAGAGACAGACTGTCTAAATAAAGCTCAGAGATTATCCTGATGACACTCTGATTTCTGTGCATTATTTTTCTCTCATTATATCTAGGTGCCCAGATATAATTGACACACACAATCAGAATATATAATTACTCACTAATCTGATCCTATCATTTTGGTCCTTCGAGCGGTGGTTGTTTCCCTTATCATTCCTCGGACGAAGCAAAACTCCTTTTCCCGTGCACGGGGAAGGGGGGGGGGGTAAGTTGCTGTGGACTTCCTTCCCTTGAGAAAGTCCTCAGGCCTGATATATACGATCAGTTGGACCACAGAGGCAAGGTGTTTGTTTTTCCGGGGGATGACAAGGCACAGCTTACAACGAACTGACAGTGAGTACCTGAATTTCTGTTGCATTTTGCATTTGTGTGTATGTTCTGTAGGTCCTTACCTTACGGTGATGTTAGGTAAAAGAGTTGTACAACTAGGTTTCTAGCTTAGTAATAGGTAGAAGGGTTGGAACTTACCCATAGGGAGGTAAAAGAGTCATTATCCTGAGGAAAAGACTATAAAATAAGTTCTCCGTACGTAACAATATTGAGAATGCTTACCATGTAAAAGGGGTAAATGAGTCTGACTTTCACATGAGCTCTTGCAAGAAAATATGTATGTGTGTGTATGTTACCATTTTGTATGATTTAAATACCGGTACCGGGTATATGTCTGTTTGTATGGGGTGTAACACGGCTCACAGTTTCTTGGTTATTATATGTACCTGTAAATATTCTGTATATTTCTGTGTCCTTGTGAGTGTATGTATCTATACATGTATTCTTTTGTGTTGTTCTCCTAATTCTTACCTGAAACTATCCACTTTTGGTAGTGAGTGGTAACGCATTACCCACCTGGTCTCCGAAGGGCTACTCCTGTGACTTGCCTGTGTTTATGGAAGACGCACAAACCAAAATTTGTGGCAGTTGAGCACTACGGGCTAAATATTTCTCCTTCTCTGTACCCTTTTAGTAGTGAAGTTGTCACACACTACCTGAAGTCCACCACAGGGCCTGCCAGTGACTTGCCTGTGTTTTGGTAAGACGTGCGGGTGATTTTTATAATTACCCGTAGCGGTTGAGCACTACAGGTTTTTACACTCTTCCTACCCTACCCTCTGTCCTTGTAGTCTGTGAGATTTGAGTTGTTTTTGTTTGTTTTTGTTTATTTTTGTTTTGTTTTCTTGTTTTTTTGTTTTTTTTGTTGTTGTTGGTTTTTGTTTTTCAAATGGGACAAACCTGCGGTTGCTGTATTAAACGGCACACGCAGGACCCACCGATTAAACATAAAAAAGGTAAAAAAGATAGGACCAGGGCAATTAAAATAAAGATTAAGGAAAAACATGTTGAACCTATTGAAACAGAGGATGTTGTCAATAATGTACAAATTGTTAAAGATGACAATATGCAAATGTGTATGACAATGACGGTGCCTACGGGGGGAGGGACATGTAATGTTAACCACCTCTCTCCTTCGGAAGAGGATATGTTTATGTGTACACAGAAAAGACTTCCACGAGTGACCGCCCCTCCACCTCCTGGGAATCTGGTCACTTATAGTGCTGATGTAGAGGGCGAATTTGATGATGCCCGCAAATACCTGCTTGCCGCCACCGCTCCAAATCCACCTCCTCCGACACCACCACCTTATGAAGGACGGCCCGCCAGAACCAGGCGGGCACCAGATCATCATTATGGAGGTAAGGGAATGACATCTGTGCCATTATATCCTTTAATTGAGGTTCCCAATCCTAGAGGGGGAGAGCTTGTAGAGGGGGGAAATGTGTTGCCACCCACAATGCTAGTATATCGGGCATGGACGGATGCAGATGTGAGGAGAGCTGTAGAAGGAGTCCCCCACCCAAATGACAATATGGGAATTTTCAGACTTAAGTTTCAGCGATTGCAGCAAAGTTTTAAATTAAATGGTGTTGAGGTTGAAAGATGTCTGCGGCAGATATTAGGGTCCGATTGGATCCTTAGTGAAGGTGACTGGAATCCACTGGACCCAAGGGGGGGAACCATTGCGCTATGGATCACAGGAACTGACCCAACAAGTAGACGCTCTAATAGGCAGAATAGCTGACAGACACAGGGAACATGCAGACTGGACTAAGATAAATGAGTGTGTACAGAAAGATGATGAAAGTGTGGAACAATATATGGGGAGGTTGCGGGTAGTATTTGACAGCCATAGCGGGGTAGCCAGACCTAACCCATATGATGATGCTGGTCCATATGCTCAGCAGCTAAAGAACGCTTTTCTCAGGGGATGTTACCCAGAAATAAATGACTTTGTGATACAACACCAAATTACTTATAAAACATGTCCCCTTAGGGAAACCATAGAATATGCTAAACATGCAGAAGAGCAGTGTAAGAGAGCAAAAGAAAAGAAACAGAAAAAGCAAGATAGTAAACCAAAGGAGGTGTATTTAATGACTTCTGTTGATGGGAAAGCGCAACCTATAACTTCTGCTTTCTTTTCTGGTGATGGTGGAAATAATCAAAACCGTGGAGGGAGAGGAGGTGGACGTGGACGAGGTCGAGGTGGAAACAGAGGAAAATTTTATGGAAATTGTTACGTGTGTGGCAAGGCCGGCCATTTAGCACGTCACTGCAGAAACAGAAAGTACCAGGAGGAAGAGGGAGCGGATGACGATGACCACCAGACTGACAAATGACTAGAACCAGGTTGTACCCCTCCTTTACAAATGTTTGCTAAACAGGAATTGCATGAATCTGAATTGTATGAGTATGGTAATAATGATGTAAAATTGCCAGGAAAAAATGATGTGTTGAATTTAGAATCATGTATAGACTTAATGGCTTTAGAAGAACAACCAGTCATGCAGCTAGATGTAGAGGGGGTAATGATAACATTTTTATGTGATACAGGAGCATGTAAATCAGTGTTGAGCAATGATGGCACATGGACTAGTTACACGTCGTCACAAAACATACTGGTTAGGTCAGCAGCAGGACAGACAAATAGTGAACCTGTATCATGCCCACTTACAGTGAGATTGTTCAATGGCCAAACATTTGAGCATCCTTTTATACTCTCCCCTAGTTGCCCGATAAATCTCTTGGGTAGAGATCTGATGCTGAAATGCAACATTAGAGTGGTTCCCACAGAGAAAGGCATGAAAGCATACATGGGGGACATACCTGTCGATGTGAATGTAGTGCAAGGGATGGGTGAACCACATTACTTCTATACATTAGACATGGTGTCAAAAGGGCCGGCACAAGTATCTAGCGCTTTGATAGCCATGGCTAATGACCTAGCTCCATCTTCCAGTGTAAAACAAAGCACAGAGTCATTACACTGCACTATGAAATTTGAAAGTACATCGGGGAGGGATGTGGACTATGAAAAAACATTTTTCAAACACACCAATACCAGAATAACCTTGGATTACATATACTGGACAGAAAATGGGTATACAGGGGTGGGAGTAAAACTGAATAATCAAGACCAGTTACTCTATGCAGGACACACAGTGCCACACATATCACTGACTATGCCAGCTGGTGGAAGGTGGGTACAGGTAGGAGCGATGGTAGAAGAGGCTCAGACAGATAAAACACCATGGGAGTACTTACCCTATGACCTCGGAGTGCAGTACTCACCGAGCACAAAAATATATCGGAAAATCCTAAACTGGGTAACTGAGACAAAGAAAGGAATACACTTACAGTCATCCAGGTGGGAGAAAGTTCTTCTGTTAGAGGAACCATGACACAACACACAGATACTGTTCACTCAGGAACAGGAGGTAGCATTAGAGAGCCTTCCGGACACCTTATGGTCCACAGGGCCCGCTGATGTAGGCCTTATAAAGGGGGTAGAGCCAGTAAAAATCACCCCAAAAAGTACTTTTCGGCCACATCAGAGACAGTATCCTCTAAAACCTGAAGCAGAGAAGGGCATAGAACCTATTATAAAAGTTTTGATTGAGAAAGGGATTATAATAGAATGCCCAGGATCCCCATGTAACACCCCACTTTACCCAGTCAGGAAAGCAACCGGAGCTTGGAGATTAGTGCAGGATTTACAAGCAGTAAACAAAGCTGTAATTCCCCGAGCACCCACGGTGCCAGATCCACATACACTCCTAAATGACATGCAGCCAGATAACACACATTTTTCTGTGGTAGACTTAGCCAATGCATTCTTCTCCATACCAGTGGATAAAGGTTCCCAATATTGGTTTGCCTTCACCTATATGGGGAGGAGGTACACATATACAAGATTGGCTCAAGGATATACCGAAAGTCCAACTATATTTTCCCAAGCTATGTCCTCCAATTTGGCGAAATTTACGCCCCCAAGGGGAAGCCAAATACTACTGTATGTGGACGATATCTTGGTGGCCTCTCCTTCTGAGGAGATATGCCAGGAGGACACGCTAGCCTTACTCACATTCCTGGCAGAAGAGGGACATAAGGTTAGTCGGGATAAATTACAGCTCTGGAAATCAGAAGTGAAGTACCTGGGATACCTAGTGAGCAGAAAGGGACGATCACTAGACCCAGTTAGGAAAAGGGCCATACTAGAAGCCCCTAAGCCGGTCACAAAGAGACAAGTTATGTCTTTCTTAGGGATGGTAAATTTCTGCAGGAGTTGGATTCCCAACTATGCAGAACTTACAGGGCCCATACAACACCTTATTTATGCACAATCAATGTCAGCTAATGAAAAGGTAGCGTGGACACATGAAGCTGAAGCAGCATTCATTCAGCTTAAGAACACAGTAGTGGGAACATCTGTATTGGGATTGCCAGATTACAGCAAGCCATTTGTACAAACTGTTGACTCAAGGGGAGGCTATATGACTTCTGTTGTGACTCAGAAACATGGCCTGCGAGACCGACCCTTGGCTTTTTACTCAACCAGGTTGGACCCTGTAGCCAGGGGACTTCCGGTTTGTGTACAGGCTGTAGTGGCGGCTTCCATGGCAGTTCTGGCGTCAGCAGCCTTAGTCCTGTTCCACCCTTTGACTCTAAGAGTACCACATGCTGTATCTGTCATTCTACTACAAAATAAGGTTTCATACCTTTCCCCTTCAAGACACTTATCATGCATGACTATACTTCTGTCACAACCACACTTGCACATAGAAAGGTGCACAACACTGAACCCATCAACGTTAGTTCCCATCCAGGAAGATGGCACACCACATGCATGTACTGAAATCATAGAAAAAGAAGTCTCACCAAGAGACGGCCTTAGAGATGTTGCATACACCGAGGCTACACTAACTCTGTTTGTAGATGGGTCATCAAGTAGAAACAAAGATGGTACAAATGCAACGGGATATGCAGTAGTAACACAAGAAGAAACTATAAGAGCAGGAAAACTTCCATCACATTTTTCAGCACAGGCAGCTGAGATCGTGGCCCTTACTGAAGCCTGTAAAATAGGAAAGGGACAAATAGTAAATATATACACCGACAGCCAATATGCATTCTCAACTGTGCACATATTTGCACAATTGTGGAAAAATAGAGGTATGGTCACATCTACTGGCAGGCAAGTCACTCATAAACAACTCCTTTTGCAGTTACTTGAAGCCATTCAACTGCCCTTGAAGATTGCGGTATGTAAATGTGTGGCTCATACCACGACCACAGACGCAATTTCAATAGGAAATGGCAGGGCAGATACAGCTGCAAAGCAAGCGGCTCAAACGGGAAACATACACATTTTTCTCTTACACAGCTACACATCTGTGTATTTCGTAAACCATATTGACAAGAGTATTCTACAGCAACTACAGGCAAATGCACCCTCACAGGAAAAAACATACTGGTTGAAGAAAGGGAGTAAACTAAATGCTGATAATATTTATGAGAGTATAGAAGGGAAACCAATTTTACCAAAATCGCTATTCAGATATGCAGCTATGTTGAGCCATGGAATTAGTCATGTCTCAAGAGGGAGTATGGTAGACATGGTCAGCAGAATATTTTCAGCCTATGGATTAAACACCTATTTTAAAAAATTTTGTGCAGGGTGCCTTGTTTGTGCACAACATAACCCTCAGGGTAATTATCACCCCATAAGGGGCACATTCCCAGAACCAACATACCCCTTCCAGACAATATGTATGGATTTCATTGAACTAACAAAGTGTGAAGGGAAGAAATATTGCCTAGTGATAATTGATGTATACTCTAGGTGGGTGGAAACGAAACCATGTGCACACCCTGACGCAATCACAGTGGCTAAAACCTTAGTGACACAAATAATTCCTAGGTTTGGTATACCAGAGAAAATATATAGCGATAATGGCACACATTTTGTGAACAGGATTATCAACCACTTGAGTAAAGCATTACACATAGAGTTGAAAAACCACTGTGCGTACCACCCACAGTCAGCTGGATTAGTGGAGAGAACTAATGGTACCATTAAAAATAAATTGAGGAAAACAATGGCAGCGACAGGGAAAAATTGGCTTTACTGTTTACCATTAGTCATGCTAAACATGCACATGCTTCCAGGCAGGAAGAAGTTAACCCCGTTTGAAATATTGTATGGGAGACCATTCCTACTACCAGAATTTAGACCATTTATCTCAGAAGATGAGAACATGAGTGAAAACTTAGCAGACTATATGAGAAAAATGTTAAGTAAGAAAGATATTACCTCCATCTCTCTCTCTCATCCACAGCAACAGCAGGGACCCTGCTTGGTACAACCAGGCCAGTGGGTCCTAATTAAAGTAATCAAGCGTAAAAATTGGGCATCGGCCAGATGGGAAGGACCGTACCAAGTTCTGCTGTCAACACCCACTGCCTTGAAAGTTGCCGAACGAGCCACCTGGATACACCTGACTCACTGCAAGAGAGTAAAAGTGCCAGAGCTTGAGCCAGTTGATTCCTAAAAACCTGCTAGCTGACTCATTGCGAGTCAGGCTGGGCTACAAAGGGGGGGAAACTCGTCTCAAACCCAGTGAAGAACCGAATGGTGCGGGTTTTTGGGGTTCTCAACTGGCCCAAGAAAATGTCCTGGCACCTGTTCAAAAGACCTAACTGGTGTGGCCTAAGAATCTCACTGACATGCCTCATCTTGATAACTCTTTGCATAGTAGCACCCATAATCATATGGGAAGAAGTAACAAGACCCAGAGGCAACCAGACGCAATCTATTGGAGAGATGTGGATGAACAGAATGAGAAGAGACACGATGGAAGTCAATTTAACTGGCCAAGTGACCCTAGTGTTCAAGGAAGGGCAGATAGGAACCAACCAAATAGACCTATGTCAAGTACTAAGATGTGGACTTTCTGGAGGAGGACGTAGTGGAGGGGTGAGAAAAGCGCCAGTATATTTGTGTATAGCCTCTCCGTATGGAAATGAAAGATGTCCTAGCTGGAAACTGGCCTTATGGAATACAGGAGCTGACTGGGGTTACTCCCCACCTAATCACATGAAGTGCAACAGTACAAAGAGACGCTTAAAGCTGACACGGGGTGTGGAGCCATCCTCTTGCAGCCAAAATCAGCTATGCAACCCCATCCGGATCACCCTCCAGGACCCACAAAAGTGTGATGAGGGGAGATATACTCTTGGAATTTACACCTCAGGCAGAGGTAACAACATGGAATATTTGCATATTCAGGTACTTCAAAAAGAGGAGCCCAGACAGACTATTGATCTCACCAAGGTGAGTCCTGTGAATAGGACTGTGCCCTCACAGGTCATTTATTTGGAACCTGACCGCCTGATTGACACTTTTGAAATTGAGACTGGGTATGCAGAAAAAAACATCTGGTTGGAATGGATGCTGTATACAGCAGCCTCCATGGAAATGAGTAACTGTATAGCATGTTCCACTGCCAGACCATCAATGGCAACGGTACCATTTAAACTGAACCAACAGAATGATGAAAAGGGACTGAAGTGCATGTTACAGTTGTTCCAACAAATAGCGCCAGTATCCAATTGTACTGCTCTACACTATTTGTACCCACCAGTGTCAAGGATCCAACCACCCCAATTTATGATATACCCGGGTAATTTTACGTGCTTTAACCGTACCGGACAGAACTCAAGAATAAGTGTTGGGCAAGCACCTTATTGTTCGGACATTATACACGTGGGCAGTAAAGAATATCCAGACACATTGTTTTCCAACCACTTAGTTGGACGAGCAGATATCTGGTGGTATTGTGGAGGTAAACAAGTGAGACAAGTATTACCCTCACTGTGGGGTGGAATATGTACCCTGATCCAACTGGCTCAACCGTTTTATATATTGCCTGATAGAAGTGCTGGTATGATGTGGATAACCGAAAAAAACCTGAAGCGGGCCAGAAGGTCAGTTCCAAAGGGGAGCTTTGATGACCGAATATACATTGATTCTATTGGGATTCCGAGAGGAGTACCTGATGAGTTTAAAGCCCGAAATCAAGTGGCGGCTGGATTCGAAACCATCATCTCCTGGTGGGTGACTATAAATAAGAATGTAGATTGGATCAACTATATCTACTATAATCAACAGAGATTCGTAAATTATACCAGAGATGCAGTTCAAGGCTTGGCAGAGCAACTGGATAGAACTAGCCTGATGGCTTGGCAGAACCGGATAGCTCTGGACATGCTGTTGGCGAAAGAAGGAGGGGTATGTAAAATGTTTGGGACTGCCTGTTGCACTTTCATACCCAACAACACAGCTCCAGACGGATCTGTGACCAAAGCACTGGAAGGCCTCACTGCCCTGTCAAATGAACTAGTAGAAAATTCCGGTATTAATGATCCTCTGTCTAAATGGCTCCAAGACACCTTTGGTAAATGGGCAGCTTACATCAGAGGGATATTGATCACTGTTGGCACAGTCCTAACACTGATCATTTTGTTAGGATGCTGTGTGATACCATGCATCCGTGGATTGGTGAATAAGGTTGTTGACCAAGCAGTAACTCAACAATACCTAATAGAGACGATACCCCTCACTCAAGGAGAATCTGATTCTTATCTTGATCATGACATTGATGATGTATAAAAACAAGTGGATTAAGAGAAGCACCATGATGGTCCAGACCCCAACTCTTCACTAAAGAAAGGACTATGACCTGAACCTTGCCTTAAGACCTTGGTCTAATACATTTATAAGAGGAGGGATATGTTAGGTATTTTAATTGCTTCATTTAGAAATTAATTAGCTAAGAGTATTATGATTATAAAAGTATGTCAGCATTTTTCTTATCTCACTAGAATGTTTAAGTGCATCATCTGTAGAATGTTTATGTTTAAAACATCTGTATCCTGTGTCCTGTTTTTGCTTCAGATACTACTGAGACAATGTATCTGAAGCAAACAGGGGTTTTTTAGATAATGTTTTGCTGAGTAAACATTAAAAAGACAGTTGCTTGCAATTTTGTATTTAACCCTATTTCCAACTATGCTAATAAGTTGTGACGTGTTCTATGCTATATAAGAGACAGACTGTCTAAATAAAGCTCAGAGATTATCCTGATGACACTCTGATTTCTGTGCATTATTTTTCTCTCATTATATCTAGGTGCCCAGATATAATTGACACACACAATCAGAATATATAATTACTCACTAATCTGATCCTATCATTTCCCCCCTATTTTCAGGGATAAAAAGTGCGTGTTATACGCCGATAAATACGGTAGTAAAATAACCTGTTACTCTTTAAAAGCAGTAAGTAGCAAACTATGGTATAACAATTTATATGGCAGTTAGACTATAGAAATATATATTGAAGCAATATTTATCAAGGGTGGTTATATTGTATGTGAGGTTGCAAGCGAATTAACCTTTGTATTTCATAGTTACATAGGGTCTCATTCAATTGTGATTTGGCCAATTGAAGAGGGCTCTAAATAAGCACATAGCATATATTTTTTAAAGAGGTTTCTAGTTAGTGAAAACCTTGCTTTAGGATAGATGTTCACTAACTAAAAACTTTAAAAAAAAAGTTATATGCTTATTTAGAGCCCTCTTCAATTGGCCAAATCACAATTGAATCAGGGCCATAGTATTTAAGGTTGAAAAAAGACTTTCAGTCCATCAAGTTCAACCTTTTAAGATCTCCTCTGATCTGCAATATGCGGGTTAACTATTAATGAATTAGTTCCCTTTTTAATTAGAAATAAATCTAGTTTCCTTTTAAAGTTATCTATCGAATCGGCTGTCACACTTCCTCTGGTAGAGAATTCCACAGATTAACCACCCTTACTGTGAAGAACCCTTTTCTTTCTTTAAGGTGGAATCTTTTTACTTCTAACCTCAAAGGATGTCCTCTTGCCAGTTGAAAACCTCTTGGCATAAAAAGCTCACTTGACAAAGCTTTATACTGACCCTGGATGTATTTATATAATTGTCGTCCATGCTGTTGGGTAAAAGAAAGAGGTTATATGCATCTATTATTTACATTATATGGTTGTCCATTGGTCTTGCTACTACCACTGTAAACTCTGACACATTTATGGTATAAACATATACTTTTAACATGTGAGGAGTTAAATCATTTTCCGTTTTACAAATTACATTTCTCAGATCTATTAAACAAATCAAATCAAGACTTCTCCAGTTTAAAACCTCTTGGCACAAAAAACTCTGTTGTCAAATCTTTTTACAGACCCTGGATGTATTTATATAAGGTAATCATATCTCCTCTTAAACACCTTTTTTCTAGAGAAAATAAGTTTAATTTGGTTAGTCTTTCTTCATAACTTAGCCCCTCCATTCCCTTTATTAGTTTTGTTGCCCTCCTCTGTACCTTTTCCAGCTCTAAAATGTCCTTTTTATGAAGTGGTGCCCAATATTGTACTCCATATTCCAAATGAGGGCTTACTAGAGAATTGTATAGTGGCAGAATTATATTTGCTTCACTGGCTTCTATACCCTTCTTAATACATGCTAATATTTTATTTGCCTTTGCAGCTGCTGCTTGGCTTTGAACACTGTTACCTAGGCAATGTTGGCAAGCAATTATTTGGTTACTGGTCTTACATCAAAATTGATTACATTTAATTTATCAAATTGTTCAATTCAATCAATAATGATGTAAAACAGTTTTGTTGATTGTGTGATGCGAGACTATATATGCTGAGTATTGCTAAGTATGGTTTGCCATGTAGGTGTTTTTAATAATTTATTTTGTAATAGTTACATGGTTACATTATTGAATAAAGTCAATCAGACCGTTGTAGGGAATTTGGGCACAGAATGCAATATATTGATTAACATCTACAGTCCAGAATGCGGGTGCTAATTAGTCTGGGTTCTGTGAACACATTCAGAAAAGGGTAACAGAAGGCTTGTGGTATATTGGGCTATTTTTAACTCTACTACAAATTAGAAAGTTAAACCAGTTTATACATACCATGTATAGAATTTCAGGATTAACACCTGTCTCATTTTTAGGATCCTGTCTCAAGATAGCCTGAAGTAATCCCTCTTTGTGTTATTGGTTTGTTAGAAAGAGTTGTAGAGATAGAATAGAATTTTGATATAGACAGATATAGTAATATATCTTAGAGAAGATATAAAGGGTGCATAGGTTTATGCTACAGAGTGACAGTCAGGTATGTTCCCAGAACAGGACTGTCAGATAAGACAGAAAATAGAACAGAAGAAGGCAAGACCCCATGAAAAAGCCAAGGAAGGAATAAAAGGCAAGGAAGAGACAAAAGACCGGAAAACAGGAAAGACCCAGCACACTCTCTCTCACTTTCTGATAATCTCTTTCTTCCTCATTGTCACAAGGTTGGTTTCCACCAATCACAAATAGTTACTCCCCGTTAACATGTATATGTATAAATTAGAATGTATTGATAAATATGTTGTGTATATCTGTTTTTATCTGCTTGAGAGCGCTCTGGTACAACATACTAATCTGGATTAATATTAATATGTGTGACCTCTGTCTCATATTGTCTGCTGACAATTTTTGGTTAGACTACACCATTGTACGCTTAATCATAACACGTGCTTGATAATGAGGAGAACATGCTATGAGACCTTCACAATGTTTTATCTTGAGGAGTCTTTCTTACCCATGTGAAAATGTCTAAGACTTGGCCTGGCCAAGTCTTGATTTGATTTGTTTAATAGACTCAGAAATGTAATTTGTACAACGGAAAATGATTTAACTCCTCACATGTTAAAAGGGTATACCATAAATGTGTCAGTGTTTACAATGGTAGTAGCAAGACCAATGGACAACCATATAATGTAAATAATATATTATTATTATTATTATCTTTATTTATATCGAGCCAACATATTCCGTAGCGCTGTACAGGGGGTTAGTACATGGCAAAAAACAAACTTAACACCTTAAAGAATGGAGGGCCCTGTTTTTGAGCATATAATCAAATATGCATAGTGCTTGTTTCCAAGACACGGACACACAATTGAAAACTCGCAAACTTACAATCTAAGAGTTTAGGTGTGATACAAGAGGGTGACAAATATAAAATGGCAACGTGAATGCAATTTGTTTAGTCAATTGGAGGGGTCTGTGAGCTGTACTGTAGATTGTGGGTGGGAGTGTTATTAAGCTGTGGAGTGTGCAGTTGTAATTTTAAAGGCTGAAGGTGATATGATTTTTTAAATAGGTGTGTTTTTAGTAATTTTTTTAAGATTTTGAGGCAGGAAGTTAATCTAATGGAGCGAGGCAAGGAGTTCCAAATAGTAGGGGCTGCACGAGAAAAGTCCTGAAGACTGAAGTGAGAGGAGGTGATGAGAGAGGAGGAAAGAAGAAGGTCGTTAGCAGAACGAAAGGGGCAGTTGGGAGAGTATTTTGAAACAAGAGCAGAGATATAAGGGGGTGCGCTGTTGTTGAGGGCTTTATGCGTTAAGGTCATGATTTTAAATGTGATTTGGGAAGCTATGGGAAGCCAGTGGAGTGATTGACAGAGAGGAGCTGCAGACACTGAGCGTTTGGTATTGAAGATGAGTCTAGCGGAGGCGTTCATTATGGATTGGAGGGGAGACAGACGAGAGATGGGAAGGCCAGCAAGAAGGGAATTGCAGTAGTCGAGTCGAGATATGATGAGAGAGTGTATTAGAGTTTTAGCTGTGTCTTGTGTAAGATAATGACGAATTTTGAGATGTTTTTTAGGTGAAACTGACAAGATTTAGTTATCGATTGGATGTGAGGAATAAAAGAGAGGGCGGGATCCAGTAGAACCCCAAGACAACGGGCCTGGGAGGTGGGAGTGATGATGGTGTTGTCAACAGTGAGAGATATTTGAGGAGTGGAAGCTATAGTAGAGGGTGGAAAGATTAGGAGTTCAGTCTTAGACATGTTGAGTTTGAGTTGACGGGTAGACATCCAGGAGGATATGCTAGAGAGGTAGTTGGAAACTTGAGCTGAAAGAGAGGGGGCTAGATCGGGTGCAGAGAGGTAGATATTTGAGTATCATCTGCATAGAGATGATACTGAAATCCAAAGGATTTTATGAGGGTGCCAAGGGAGGAGGTGTAAATGGAGAAGAGGAGGGGGCCTAGGACAGAACCTTGGGGAACGCCAAGAGACAGAGGGAGAGGTGAAGAAGAGGTGCCAGAGTAGGAGACACTAAATGTACGATCTTTTAGATAGGATGTGAACCATAAAAGAGCTGTGCCCTGGATGCCAAATGAACGGAGAGTTTGGATTAGAAGAGGGTGGTCAACTGTGTCGAAGGCAGCAGAGAGGTCCAGGAGAATTAGAATGGAGAAGTTACCCTTTGATTTGGCAGTTAGCAAGTCATTGGTGACTTTTGTGAGGGCTGTTTCTGTTGAGTGTTGGGCACGGAAACCAGATTGGAAGGGGTCAAGAAGGGAATTGGAAGAAATAAATTGAGTGAGGCGATTGTAAACAAGCCGCTCAAGCAGTTTAGAAGCCAGGGGAAGTAGTGAGATAGGGCGGAGGCAGAAGCTGGGTCAGATGAGGGCTTCTTGAGAATGGGTGTAATTACGGCATGTTTTAAGGAGGATGGAAACCTGCCAGTGTTTAGGGAGAGGTTGAATAGATGTGTGAGAACTGGGATAAGTGCGGTGGATAGGGGAGGAATTAGCTGTGAAGGAATAGGATCATGTGGACATGTGGTAAGGTGAGAGGTTGATAGTAAAGTAGATACTTCATCCTCGGTAACAGGGTCAAAGGAATCCATAGTGGAGTAGGGATTGGGGAAGGGTAAGGGTTGGGTGTTGTCGGCTTGTGGAAAGGATGGTGGGATAGAGCCAAGCTGGGAGGAGAGCTCATTTCGGATAGTTTCAATTTTAGTTTTAAAGTGGCTGGCAAAGTCATCAGCAGTTAGACAGGAAGGGGCAGGAGGCGGGGTAGGGCAGAGGAGGGTGTTAAATGTAGCAAATAAACGTTTAGGGTTGGAGGACAGGTTTGATATTAGTGATGAGAAGTAGTGTTGTTTGGCAAGATTGAGGGCAGAGAAGTAGGAGCGCAAGGTAAACTTGTAGTGGAGAAAGTCTGCTGAGGATTGAGATTTCCTCCGTAGTCGTTCTGCAGTGCGTGAGCATCTCTGTAGATGGCGTGTTTGTGTAGTGTGCCATGGTTGTGGGTGAGAGCGAGGGCGTTTGCTTGTGATTATGGGGGCAAGAGAGTCAAGGGTGGAAGTTAGAGTAGTAAATAATAGATGGATACAACCTCTTTCTTTTACCCAACAGCATGGACGACAATTATATAAATACATCCAGGGTCAGTATAAAGCTTTGTCAAGTGAGCTTTTTGTGTCAAGAGGTTTTCAGCTAACAAGAGGACATCCTTTGAGGTTTGAAGTAAAAAGATTGTACCTTAAAGAAAGAAAAGGGTTCTTCACAGTAAGGGTGGTTAATCTGTGGAATTCTCTACCAAAGGAGGTGGTGACAACGGATTCGATAAAAAACTTTAAAAAGTGAATGGATATATTTTTAATTATAAAGGTCATTCATGGTTATCATTGTTAATTAAAAAGAGAGTATTGATCAAGGGAGGAATCTGATCGCCAGTATCTGGCTCAGGAAGGAATTATTTTTTTTCCTTTTTGAGACAATTGGCTAAGTTTCACCTGTTTGTTTTTCTGTTTGCCTTCCTCTGGATTAATTAACAACTAATCTGCATATTGCAGATCAGAGGAGATCTTAAAAGGTTGAACTTGATTGACTAAAAGTCTTTTTTCAACCTCTTTTTTTTTTTTATAAATATTTTATTAAATTTTTATATAATACATTGACAACAAAAAATACATGTAACCTCATACGATAAACTTTATATATTTATACATTGTTTCCCCTTGTTTGGGTTACCAGACATACCCATATACAAACATACATACAACTTTAGGTAAAATATCCTAATTTTTACTTATGTGGGACATCTTTAAAAGGACCAAATGCCATTTATTTTAATTCTCCCAGTATATTTCTCTATGTGTTGCATTCTTTATAAATCTTTCAGTAATAGAAAAGGCTTCCTGGAAAGTGCAAACTGACCCTCTTCCCATTTTACCATCATCTTCGATTTATTTTTTTCCATGCTACTTCTTATTAGATCATAAGATTTAGAGATTTAATGATGTTTAATTTCTGTCGGAATCAATTTTTCACAGGAGATCAAATCTCTATACTCAAAATGGAACTTTGAGGCTTTTAACTTATTACATAGGGAAATGTACTCCAGCCATTCTCTGGCCCGAGTAGAGTCGACCTTTTTAATTTCCTCAAATGTTCTAATCTCATTATTAACATATGAATCTCTAAGGTAAAATATACCTGGGTAAACCAGATTTCCTGAAAAGGTTGATTTCAAATATTTAGCCAAGACAGCCAGAGGTATAATTGGCCTAGGAAAGGGGATCAATGAGTATTTTTTATTTATTGTATTCCGCCTTTTAAAGTTATTTCTTATCCATATTTCTCTGATGTTATGTCAATCTTGCCAGGATTCTCTTGATATAACCAATAGTTAACATCTCGTATATTTGTAAGTTTATTTTCGATCTGGAGTCATTCATTCAATTCAATAGGCTCATTCAATCTAATCATATGGGTTATTAATAATGCATCTTGAAAAAATTTAAGTTTGGGGTAAGCCATACCTCCCTTATTAAATCTAAAATTAAATCTAAATTAAGTTTGTAATTAGAAACTTTGCTATATTCCCCAATCAAGGAGAATACTTTTCCCAAAGAATTCTTCTAATGTTATCATTGTATCATCCGCAAAAGCTGATATTTTATGTTCTAATTTGCCCACCTTTATTCCCTTAACTTCTCTAGTGTTGTTAATCAAGACCAAGAGGGGTTCCACTATCAAGGCAAAATAAATTGGGGAATAAGGGACACCTCAAATCCATTGGACACCTCAAATCTATCTAAAAAAAGCCTATACCCCTGACAGAGGCAGTTGGGGAACCATACAATGCCAAACACCCAAAATCAAAATTTGGCCAGTGTTAGATCCATAAATGCCCAACTGACCCTGTCAAATGCTTTTTCGGCATCCAATGACAAGAAAACTGATGCTATCCGTCTTGTCTTTACAAACAAAATTAAATGAATTAACTTCTTAATATTATCAGATGTCCCTTCAGTGATGACTGTGTTCCTGCCGCAGGTCGCACCCCTAGGAAAAAAAGAAACATAAAATTAGTCCAAAATAAACACAACATAGAAAATATAAACATTCTAAATATTAAACGTACTTTTCCGCCATATCCCCATCCTTCATTTAGTCTTCTCCGGCCGGGCCCCTGGAATAAATGAAACATAACATAGGTACAGAAATACACACACCATAACAAAACAATAAACCTTCTAAATATAAAACTTGACTTGGCACGATGTCCCGGTCTTTCTCCTCTTCTTCCCCGACTGAGCCCTTGAAAAAAGCTGCCACTCTAACCCCGCTGCAAGGGTTAATATGGGGAAACTGTGGGGGTCCCGATGGGTACCCCCAGCATAGAGAGGGGTTAATTTTAGGTGCCACAGAGGTACTTATAGTACCCCCGCAGCCGGGATTGGTTAATAGTGTTCCCTTTAAGGACCTGCGGCAGGAATTTGGAAATTTTTTAATGCAGTGGGGGTTCCGATCGATCCCGATCGGGACCCCCTCTGCAAGGGTTAACACAGGGAGGCTTCGGGGACCCCGATAGGGACCCCTGCAGCATGGGAATGTGTTTCGAGAGCAGAGGTGAGCATCAGATGCTGGAGTCAGGCTGCCGCGAGGCAGCACATATGGGCTTTAGTATCCCTTGGGGGAACTTTTTTGTGCCCGTAGGGATTCCTCCGAGGTTCAAAGTTCACACATAGATTTATGGCTGCGTGTTACTACGTAGCTCTCTCTGAGCCTATTTTCGGCTGTTTTTGGGTGTCATCTCGAAATGGCGGCTGCGAGGAACATATTGAGGAATCGGTCCTCTCACACTAAGATGACTTTTGCGAGGACCGAGGCAACAACAGATTCTAATTTAATGAGGGTATTTATATGTAGCTTCTACGACGCACAAAGGGTTAATCTCTCTGCTCCCCTCTCAATGACTATCCATTTGTCCATAAGACAGCAAAAGGGAGGTGTTTACCCCTGACCATCAGGGTTATTTCTCCCTCTAATCTCCCTGTTTTAATAAAAAAAGGAATATTTACATATTTCCAAATTAGACTAGTTTGCGCTCCTCTTTATGGGTTCAATGCAATCGATATTGGAAGTCTCATATAATAAATATTGTGAAGCAGAAAAAAGGATCAACTCCTTGTGCTGTCTAGGAGAACCTTAAGTCTTATATACAGTCCCCATCCACCTTCCTCCAGTCTTACCGGTATCTGTCATCCCTGCTGATTCTCTTCCTTCTCACTTCACAGTGTGTGTGAGAGCGATCTACTCCTTGGCATCACCGTTCTCTCACTTCAGGGTTCCATCTCCCGCACAACAACAGGGGTTGACACCTCCAGGTCCGGAACTCGGTACTCTTCACTTCACAGGACTGCTCCTCTTGAGTGTCATGGAAATCTGATGGCAGCTCACCGGAGTGGAAGGAAGGGACTTGATTTGAAAGGCTCCTCATCATTTGTAGATTCTTCCCTCAAAGGGAACTTAGAGAGCTTAGAAATGGGTGGAATGGGTGGAAGGTTGAGGCGAAGCAGGAGAAAGAGGCAGGAGAAACGAGCTGCTTGTGTCTAAGACACTCAGTACAGCTTCAGAGTCGCATCTCTGCAGATTCCTTCCTGGGCGTGGTCCCACATCACCTATTTTTTCAACCTTGATTACTATGTAACTATGAAATGGGCCTCTGCCCAAAAAACCTGACTCTAAAAAAAACAAAAAACAAGCTCCTGCTGTGACTCATGTTTTTTTTTTGCGCTCCTGTACTAAAATACTCTTTCTAATGATTCTGTTTGGTGGAAAAATGTTTACATCATAGTCCATGGTTAGTTAGTTATACAATGGAGATCCGCTGAGAACCCCCATGGCACATGGGTTAATTTAGGTGCCATGAGGACCTCATAGTTATAGTTAGGTCTACCATGGGGCTCCATTGAGGAACAATTGGTTAGGGTTAATGTATGGTGCGGGTCCATTAGGACACCAATGGTTATAGTTATACCATGGGTGTCCATTGCAGCTTACAGTAGAAATATATCATGAAAAGTGCTTACAATGGCCCTTTAACACAGTGGTCCTTTTACACGCACTCAGGTATACATTTGGTTGTTTTGTTTGCATCACTCTCTGTGACCTCATGGACTGCAACACACAATGCGGATCCACTTGGTATTCATGGCAGAGATACTGGAGTCGGTTCCCAGTTCCTTCTCCAGTGGGCTACAGGATACAGATCCTGGTATTCCTAGGTGGTCTCCCATCCAAGTACTGGCCAGGTCCAACCCTGCTTGGCTTCAGTGTGGTGTGACCTCTTGGTTCCCTGACTGGAATCAAACCCAGGTCGCAGTGGTGAAAGCTCTTGATCCTAACCACTGGACCACCAGGGAATCCAAACATTTGGTTGCATGTTCAATTAATTGTTTTCATAAACATTTTGCACACACACACAAGATAGTTTAATTAATTATAGTTTATTGCAATATACTACATATGCCAGGGAATATACAGAACTGGCTAACACAGGATCGTTGTAGATGTAGGCAGAGTAAAGAGGTTGGTTGGATTAGTTACAATAGTCAAGTGGAATTGCTAACCAAATAAGGTCAAACTTATTGGGCCAAGGTTTCATTTAGTGAAAACTGGGTAAGACATATCCATGATGCGTCTCCTTTTAAAACTTTGAAGGCAGGGGTGGTATCAAAGGAAGCATAGGCATTCAGGAGAATAAACAAATAGATGCAGGGTTTTGCCACAACTGACCATCAGCAACTCATTGTGGTGTCTCAGTTGTGTTGATTGTGGAAAACAGAGAACATGAACTGAAATCAATCTTTTTACTTAAGATGATCATATACAGGCCAACTGAGATGTTAGTGAACAAAATAAAGGAAATAGGGGATTAGATAATTACATTTAACTGCAAGGTTAGGCCATGTAAAGAATGGTGGAAATTTGAAGGACAAAGAAAACAAAAAAGTATGTAATATATAATGTTTCTGTGATGGCAAAGTGTTTGAAAAAGATTGACACATGTTCAAGACATACAGTAAATTTTGTCTACATTTTATGTGAAATATGCTGTTCATGAGCTGTCGCATCCAAGAACCTCCATCCTCAGTGCAATACCCCCCTTCCAGCTCTCTGGGTGAAGTCTAAGGAAACGTGTCATGAAGGGAGGCTCTAGAGAGACCCAGATTGGGGTGTCAGTATCCTGGCTGCCCTGAAAGATCTAGAAACGAAAGAAAACTTCAGTATTCATCACAAAAAATACTCTTTATAGTAATTATCAAACATGGCTTCCTTTAAGCTTATGCCTGCTGTATTACACAGCTTTAATGCAAAGCCAAGGTTGGATTAAACACAAGTGGAGTATCCAATCGATGTACAGCTGTTTCAAGCTTACTGGCTATCATCAGAATGGAGCGGGATCCCAGGTTGTGTTGTGGACTTATCTATGAGTAGGTAGTTCACCACAATAATCATTTATAATATGGTGGGCAAAAGAGCAATAGAAGCCCTCCACTGTACAGTAAATAAATAGTATATCTGTGTTCATATTTGAATGTCTAAAACAAGTTAAAAAACCTGCTTCCAGCTCAGAGTTCCGAGAAAAACAGTTATTACACTGCATTCTGGGAAGCTGAGCTAGGACACATTTGGGGCACATTTGCATGTCCTAGCTCAAATGTGAACACAGATGTACTATTTATCAACTCTTCATAGTACTAGGAGACACGCATGATACAAGGAACACATAAATAATATATAAGGATACACATTGTAATAACCTAGTAATATAATGTGAATTTAACTGATTTAGCAATCCGTTGTACCCCCTAGGTCTTCTTCTTCTGTGGTTTAATGTTCCCTCACAAAAATGGCTGGATACAGGATTCAACAAGTAGTCCCATACTTTTCCTCAACAAACACACCATATTTAAATGTTCAAACAGAGCTCAAACTTTATTTTCCATAAGCCCACTTTATACGACACAGAACACAATGCAACAATAGTCCCCTTTTGATAAACAAACATGGTTGCACAACTTTAAGAATTTGTAATTCCGTACGGGTAGCTAGGTGCCATCGAGTCTACCCCTAATCCCCTAGCTAGGTGCCACAAAGTCTAACCCTAGCCCTCTTATTAAAGTAACTCAGTTAATCTCAATTAATAATACAATGACTTTTGTAGTACAATTCTTGGGTCCTTAGAAGGGGTTTAGAGGACAGAAGTATTTGCACCCTTCGGGTAAACCCCAAATATAATTGAAAGTGAGGAACTGAGAATATTGTTACAGATTAGAAATGTAGCTAAGTATGATCAAGTTCTAATAATGAGGGAAACTTACTTCCCTGAAATAAACTGGATGAATGAGACCAGTAGGTTCTTGAGTACACTCATAGATCATTATCTGGCCCAGGCTATACAAGAACCTACTGGAAATTAGGCTATATTGGATTTAATCATCACATATAATAATCATATAGCATCAAATGTTGAAATTAAAGACTAACCCTAAAATGTTTTTTTAAATATAATAATGGGAAGGCCATGAAGAAAGCTGTAGGAACATTACAATGTGAAACAGGCCAACTGATAAGTAGTGACTGGGGAAAAGGCAGATGAGCTAAATAAGTTATTTTCTTCGGTATAAACAAGGAAGGTACCAGTGGTTGGGGCACTGCCAAAAATAGGGCTACACTGTCTTCACCAAATAATTGGTTAGTGCAGGAAGACATCCAAAAATGGTTGGTAACAATAAATGTTAATAAAGCCCCAGGTCCTGATGGAATACATCCAAGAGTACTGAGGGAACTGGGATCTGTAATAGCCAAACCATTATATCTAATGTTTCAAGACTCACTCACCACAGGGTCCCTACCAGATGACTGGAGAAAAGCAGATGTGATAACTAAATTTAAGAAAGGATGAAGAGCAAATCCAGGGAATTATAGATCTGTAAGCCTCACTCCTGTAGTGGGAAAGCTTTTAGAAGGGTTAATAAGGGATAATATTCAAGAATATGTCTATTTGAGCAGGATTATTAGTAGGAGTCAACACAGATGTATGAGGAATAGGTCATGTCAAACAAATCTAATTAGTTTCTATGAGGAGGATAGTAGGAACTTGGATCAAGGCAACTCAGTGGATGTAGTCTTTTTGGATTTTGCAAAGGCTTTTGATATAGTGCCACATGGAAGACTACTGTGCAAACTAGGGGATATTGGAGTTGCAGTAAATATCTGCTTGTGGATTGAGAGATGGCTTAAAGACAGAAAGCAAAGGGTTGTTGTAATTGGAACATATTCAAATTGGACTAATATGGTAAGTGGGGTTCCTCAGGTCCTCTCCTGTTTAACATATTTATTAATGACTTAGAAGTAGGACTGGAAAGTCTCCATTTTTTGCTAATGACACTAAATTGTGCAAGGTAATTAAAATAGGAAAATTTTATACTTTCCCTTCAAAGGGATTTGCATAAATTAGAGAAATCGGCAACTAAATGGCATATGAGATTTAATATGAATAAATGTAAATTGATGCATCTGGGAAGGAACATTAGCCATGTATAAAAGTAATAGAGCAAATCTAGGGATATCAGATACTGAAAGGGATTTGGGAGTTCTTGTGGACAACCACCTACGTAACAGTGCTCAATGCCAAGCAGCATCTTCAAACTTTTTGTGCTGACTAATCCTTAAAGAAAGGGTTTCTTCAGAGAAAGGGTGGTTAAATTGTTGCATTCTCTGCCAAAGGGAGTGGATATATTTTTTCATAAAGAGGCCATTCAGGGTTATCCTGGATAATTAGAGGAGTATTGATCCAGGGAGGAATCCAATTGCCAATATCTGTGGTTAGGAAGGAATATTTTTTTCCCTTTTTGAGACAATTGTCAGAGTTTCACTGTTTGTTTTTTTCTGTTTGCCTTATTTTGGATCAATTAACAACTAACAATTAATCTGCATATTACAGATCAGAGGAAATCTAAAATTAACTTGTTTGACTAAAAATACACAACAACAGACATAACACACAACAACAGTACACAACAACAGACATAACACACAGCAGGGATATATGCAAAGTGTTAGGAATGGAGAAGCAAACAGTCACACATGATATGGCACTGAGAAACACCCAATACTGGAAGGAGCCACACATTATATTGCAAGAGGAATTCATGATATGGAAATATACAGTAATTCAGCAAATTGCCCACACTATACAGCAAAAAGTTATACACAAAATATATAGCAAGGAGCAGTGTTTGTGTCACACACCTGAGTTTGTCCATCTGGTCCCCTCACGGGCTCCCATAAGTGACCATCGTGGCTCAAGCTCAATGAGAAATGAGTGATGAACATGTGAGTAAATGCAGAGCGAGCCCCCTGAATCATGAGACCAGTCACTTTCATACGGTGACCAAGATCCAGCTGGATCCATTCACTAGAGGCATCAACCTGTGGAAAGAGAGAGTGAATGAAGATCTGCAAGAGAAAGTGAAAGAGGATCTGTAGGATTTAGAGGAAATAATGATCTGAAAGAGGGAGGGAAAGTGAAAAGCTGCAGGAGCAAGAGACAGTTAGGAGCCACAGGAGATATTGAGAATCTGCAGGAGAGACAAAGTGAGAATCTACAGGCGTGAGAGTGAGGATTTACAGGTGAGAGTTAGTATCTGCAGGACAGAGAGAGAATCTAAACAGAAGAGGGAAAGTTAGTGTAATATTGAATAGAAGAGAAAAGGATTGAAGAGAACAGAGTGAGAAGGAGGAATTGATAATAAGAAAGGATGAAAGAGTCAACATTTGAAAAGAAGAGATAAGCAGTAAAGGATTGAAGAGAAGAGAGAGTGAGAAAAGGATTGAAGAGAACAGAGGGAGTGAAGGCTTGAGAAGTGTGAATGTATAGTTCCATTCTGTTAATCACCTGTGGTCTCCATGCATTAACTCTACCCTGTAGGTTCAATCTTGCTAAACTTGGCAGCCACGAGGAAAAGACAGAGTAGAGGTGAGATGATGCAGAGAAAGACTGCGGAGGAAGATCACCTTTCTCCAGACCAAGAGGCAGGGAACAGCCTGTGGGAGAGAGACAACAAATCAACAATATATATTACATTGTTATTTAAAGTAGCACAGCAATTGTAGATATTTAAAGTTCACATATAGATAAATATAGCTGTGAGGGCAAAGCTGAGCTTGAAAGTTGGGTATTTCAAGCATGATAAGAGGGTCATTACACCCTCCTAATGACTTTATCTCACATGATTAATTATATTTCTCAATGGGTAGTGATAAACAACAAGATCATGCCTAGTTTAGTAAACAATAATAGTCACATAGATGTTTACAATTGTATCAAAATTCTAATCATTATCAACTGGGCATTCTCTTGTAATTTATTACCCCCACCTCCCATTGTGAGAGATAATAATCATGTAAAATTGACTCATTAGCAGAGTGAGAATACTTTTTCCTGTAAACTGTACTTTACAATATCCAACTTCCCAGCTTAGTTTAACATTTTTATGCATCATTTTTAATAACAACCAGCTGTAATTATATGATTTAATATGTTTACTTTCTATTGCTTAAAAAAAAAAAAATCTGTACTGCATATTATAAAAGTAAAATAAATACCGGTATTTATCACATATATAGTTGTGAGCGTACGAGTCGTTGCTCACGCTTGCGGGCTCGCGTAGCGAGCTGCGGCCCTCGCAAAGCGAGGGCCGTGGCTCGCGCAGCGAGCCGCGGCCCTCGCTTAGCGAGGTCACTGGGCAAGGGCCTCAGTTGCTGGCATGGAGCGCCGAAGGCGCTCCATGCCAGCAACTGAGGCCCCTCGCGAAGCGAGGGCCTCAGTTGCTGGCGAGGTCACTGGGCAAGGGCCTCAAACCCTCGCAAACTTCACGTCGCTACTCAAAAAACACGACACACAAATTACGACACTCGCTACATTTTACGAGGAACGCAAACAACCTACGAAACACGTTATAACACATTACGACCTTTCAAACATCGGACGCAACACGCCGACATACAAACATTTAAAACACAATACATACACACAGCACATACATAAAAACCTTACCTACACCAAGAGGGAGCACCCAGGACCTCAAAAATGCAACTTAGACCTCGATTTTACTCCAAATAAAAGAGTTTTCAGACTAAAAAAAAATCTAAGCGACAGAAAAAATGGCCGCCGAACAAAACGAAAACGAGGCTACAGCACTCTAAACTCGCAAAACACCACAAGAAACTCGCAAAACACCACAAGAAACTCGCAAAACGACACAAACCACCTACGGATATTCATACCACACAGTGCACACATTCAGCATGCTTACACAGCAGCTACACACCACTAATAATGCAGCAACATCAACACAGATTGCCAGCTCTTCATCACAATGCTTCAAAATAGGTACAGTATATTCATTTACTAATGTTTTACATATTTCATTATTATACACCAAACAGCATTTGCTACCTTACAATTTCATTGCCGTCATTTTTTGACGGGCAATTCGCTAGTCTTTTAATAAATTAGAAAAAAAGAGTTTGAAAAGGAAAGGCTTTGAGTGAAAGACAGCCAGGCATTAGCTCGTAAAGCTGATAATCCCTCAGCACCACCATGGAGAGAGCAAACTTGGAATAGAGAGACACAAAAACTGAACTAAGGACAGGACACCAAAAACCTGAAATATATGGACACACAGGGCCAGAACTGAAGATAGTATACAAAGAGAATAGAAAATAGGCACAACTAAACAATAGACAAGACACAAAAGAACCTGGAACACTGAGATAATAGAGAAACCTTAAACACAGACATATTAACTAACCCCAACAAATATGAAACAGAGACACACAAAGCCCAGACTGAGGATAATAGCAACAAAATCGTTTTGAATTAAGAGGAATCAAGGAAAAAAGAAATTAACATCATGAGATATCAGGTGAGCATCAATTCTGGTAATAGCTATGGAGAAATCTCACTAGAAATGTCGCAACCAAATAGTTCCATGCGCAAAGCAGCTCTCCATCCTGTGTGGGTTGGGTGGAGACGCAGGTAGCGAGCTATGAGTGGAGGGTCAAACAGGTTCTCTCTTGTACTGGAAGCATCTATATTCCCAAAAAATACCTAAGAGAGAGGAACATATAAAGAATCATGAACGTAAGCAACCTTAGGGATGAGGGAGGGAGAGAAGAGTAAAGAAAGTTACAGAAACAAAGAAGCCAGAGAAAAAGAAAAAATTGTAATTGAAGGACGTTTTTAAGGTTAAAAAGAGCATTAGAAAGAGTGAAATGGATAGAGATGCAGGCTTACATGGTACAGTAGTTCATCCCACCATTGATAAAAGCATGAAAAATTAAAAGCTTGACAGCATCAACAGATTAAGAGGGCACACCTTGCCAAACTAATACAGTATATTTAAATACAAATTGAGAATACAAATTGTCCTCCTGAAATTGTTCCATCTCATTTTATTTAGAGGTTTCAGTTTGATTTTAGTTTTATTTCAAAGTAAATAAAAGTTGTGTTTTAATATTCATTCTTTTTGGAGATGAGGTTGAGTGAGGTGTGCCCTACACAGGAATCTTTCTCTTTTTTCATCTTTGCATATAATGATTCTTATAACTAGGAGTGCCCTCATATATTTAGAAAACTGTGTTTTTTCAATACTTTGAGACATTACATCAACATATTTGGCACTCAGGAATACCCAATACTTGAGGTAGTGCTCTGACAATAAATAACTGACCAAAGCAAACTGAAAGTGATTTACCATGGCTTATGTCTGAAGTTTAAGTGCCAGGTCACAATCTAGCATTAGTACTTTTGTTCAGGTCTTAAAAGCGATGATACCTCAAGTTGAATAGCCACTCAAGTCCTAGAGCCTCATTTAATTGCGAAATTGTAGCTTACGGGAGCCCGTAATATAGCCCGTAAACTAATTTGCTATTCAATTGGCAACTTTTTGCGATCTGCAAATGATCCACTGGTTATGGGCTGAAAATTCTGCATCTGTTACAACCATATCTTACGCCCCATCTAAGCCTTTTATCTTTCTCGTCCGCAAGAGTTACGATCCCAAAAATCGCAAATCGATATTCAGTTGCTACATTTCCGCAAGCCCACAAATGTTTTCACACCCGTAAATAGGACTTGTTAAACACCTGTTCATAGCGCTGTAAATGCAAATAAGAAAACAATACTGCAATTTTTAATACGGAGAAAGCGATGAAAGACAGACATCCATCACATATATAGTTGTGAGCTTGCAGGTTGTTAGTAACGCTGCAGGCTCGCGCGAAAAGAGAGCTGCAGTTGCTGGCAAGGAGCCCCAAAGGCGCTCCTTGGCAGCAACTGCGGACCTCGCAAAATTTACGGACTTACAATAAAAAAATACGAGACGCGCAACTTAGAAAAAAAAAACATCACAACCTTGCAAAAATACGACCTTACAGCCCGAAACCTGCGCATATGAAAACATTAAAAACACAATAAATACACACAACAAATACATAAAAAGCTTACCTACAGCAAGGGGGGCACCAAGGACCTCGAAAAGTGAAGTTACATCTCAATTAAACTTGAAATAGAAGAGTTTAGACACTCGACAATCACCTAAGCGAGAGAAAAAATATCTGCCGAATAAAACGAAAACAAGGCTACAGGACTCTAAAGATGCAAAACACTACCAAACAACTACGTATTTTAAGAAAAAGACGGACGCGGTCCAAGAACAAGGACGCCAAATCAGCCACAGACGCGTAACACACATTAGGCGCCATTTTACAACACTAACTTACACAATGCGGAAGTACACAGCTACCCTAACGGATTTGGCTCGCGCACACACACTATTTACACTACACACTGCACACATTACTGACACTTACACAGCAGCTCCACAGCACTCAAAACACACATTGTATGCTGCAGCAACATCAAAACAGATTGCCAGCTCTTCTGCACAATGCTTCCTGCATATATTACTTCAAAATAGGTAAAGTATATTGATGTATTATTTTATTCATTATTTAACAAAATTTACCGCTCTTACAATCTTATTGCCGTCATTTTTTGACGGGCAAGTCGCTAGTAATCTTATATCCATCACTTGTCATAAACCATCTACTGTGCCTTCTCCTGTGCTCTCTGGAATACATGTTCTATTTGCAATAAACTCACTTCCATTCATGACCTATTTATTGCTGTTAGCTATCAAAGAAACTTAGCTCACTCCACTAGTTACTGCATCCCCTGTGGCACTTCCATAAACATTGCCACTGACAAACCCACCTCCCCTAATGCCACAAAATTACTTTTACTCACCTCTTCCTTTGGTCTCTTACAGTGGACAGAGCCCCCAACTCATCACGACCTTACCTTTACCAATGCTTGTAAAATCTCCAACCTAGTCATTTTCCTGCTTCCTCTATATTACCTCCTAACATGCAAACTCACCACAACTTCCACTCACTGCCCTTCTTCAATCCCTGCCACCAGCACATAGAGAAACCTCCAAACACTTGATCCACAATAGTTTTCCAATGGGCTACAACCTCTTCACAGCCCCCTCACCACCTCACCTGCCTTGATATTTCCACCTCACAGTACAACAAGATACTTACTTCAACTTGTGACACTCTTACTCCTATGACCACAGCCCAGTCCCCTTGCTCTCATCCACAACCATGGCACACTATACAAACATGCTTCATCTAGAGGTGTTTCTGCACTGCTGATGGACTATGGAAGAAATCTTGAACTTCAGCAGACTTCCTGCATTACAAATGTATTCTGAGTTGCTACTTCTCTGCCCTCAGTTTTGCCACACAACACTACTTTTCATTGTAGAATCAACTCTGTCCTCCAAGCCAAAATGTTTATTCTCTACATTTAATAATCTCCTCTGTCCACCTCCACCTCCTACCTTTCCTGTCTCACAACTGAAGACTCTGCCAAATGCCTTAAAAATTAAATTAATTACATCCAAAACCAACTTGCCTTAAAAACTTTGCACTCCCTTATATCTCTGCCATCATCTTAAAATACTCCCTCATCCACCATCTTTGCTCTGTTAACAACCTTATTTTTTCCTTGTCTCGTCAACTCCTCTCACTCTTGCCTTCAGGAGCTGCCCCTACTCTGTGGAACTCCTTGCATAGCTCCACTAGACTATCTCCTAATAAAATTCTTAAAAGTCATCTTTTTAAAGAAGGTTATCACCTTCAGGCTTTATATACACAACTGCATACTCTATAACATAAATTGCTCAAACACACAATCTACCGTGTAACACACAGACATCTCTACTTGCATCAGCCCACTACCTCAATTACTGCCATCTTGCATTTGTCATCCTTGCGCATCACACCCCAACCTTACCTTCTAGAGTGTAAGCTCTATGGAGTAGGACTATCGGTGGACCCATTTGTTTCATATTTGTATTACACTGTACCTGCACTTGCATGTCTACTTACAAAACTGTCTATACCATTGTAATTTATGAATTGTACCCACTCTACTAATAATAAGTGATAATAGTTAAAATGCCAAAAGGAGGATATTAGGGATAGGTACTTAATGAACAGCCAACCCAGTCCAAATGCTACTGCAATGGACAGACCCTGGATGTATCTGGCGTTGCTCTGCTGGATCACTACCTAGGGTCTTCATTTGTTGCTATGGATGGGTAACTATATCCAGTGTAAAACATTTGTTGATAGAGGTGTAATCAAACATGGGTCTGTAACCCTAGACTTGTGAAAGGAATGCTCCAGGTGGCGGTCATGGTTATTTGGCGTATAAGTTTAAAAATAAGGTGACAATATAAAACCTTGTCGCACTTCTTTTTCCAATCTTGAACCATTTGTTTTTTCCATGTTTGGTTCTGACTGTGGCTTCTTGGTCCACGTACAGATTCCTAAAGGAGGCAGATGAGATGGTTTGGAATGCCCTGCTCTTTATAAACATGCCGCATTTAGTTGTGATCTACACAGTCAAATGCTTTAGAATAGTCTATGAAGCAGAGGTAAATGTTTTTTTCTGGGTCTCTCTTGCTTTTTCTATTATTGAACGGACATTGGCAATTTGATCTCTTGTGCCTCTGCCATTATGAAACCCGGCTTGCACATCTGTTAGTTTTAGGGTTCATAGATCATTGCAGGAGAGCTTCCAGGATCTTAAGAATTACCTTGCTGGAATGCAGAATAAGTGCAATTATTTGAGAATTGGAGCACTCTTTGGTACTGCCTTGTTTGGAATTGGGATGTAGACTGGCCTTTTCCTGTCTATTGGTCACTGTTGAGTTTTCCAAATGTGTTTTCATAATGCAAGCAAAACTTTTAAAGCATCATTTAGGATTTTTAACAGTTCACTTGGGATTCCACCAACTCCTACAGCCTTGCTATCAGCAAGGCTTCCTAGTGTCCATCTCACTTCACTCTCCAAAATGTCTGGCTCACTGATCAAACTATTGAGGTTATTAATGCTGTTAAAATCCTTCATGTATAGATCTTCTGTATATTCCTGCCATCACTTCTTTATCTGATCTGCTTCTATCGCGTCCTTACCATTTTTCTTTTATCATACCCACTTTGGCATGAAAGGTTTCTCCAATTTTCTTGAAGAGATCTCTTGACTCTCTCATTCTGTTATCTTATTCTATCTTTTTACATCGCTTATTATAGAACTAGTAACTTACCCATCCTTAATGACAGTATAATTATTATTATAGTTTATTTGTAACGCACCAACATATTCCGTAGCGCTATACATCAAAAGGTAATATCCAGGCAAATACATATTCAATATTAGCACATTGCAAAGAATGGAGGGCCCTGTCTTTGAGCTTAGAATCGGGTGGCCATAGTGCTTTCCCTAAGTGCCATGCAAGATTGGAAGACTGCAGACTTACAATCATAGAATGTTATCATGAATTGTCTGTGCTCTCTCTCTCTCTGTGTACTCTCTCTCTGTGCACACTCTCTCTCTCTGTGCGCTTTCTCATGCTCTATGTGTGCGCTCTCTTGCTCTGTCCTGTTTCTCTCCCTCTGTCCTGTGTCTCTCTGATTTGTCCTGTGACTCTCTCTCCCTCTCTTTCACTCTATCCTGTCTCTCTCTCTCTCCCTTAGTATCTCTCTGTCCTGTTTCTCTCTCTCTCCCTATCTTTCTCTCTCTCTTTGTCCTGTGTGTATGTGTATCTCTCTTTGTCTTGTGTGTCTCTCTCTGTCCTGTGTTTCTCTCTCTGTCCTTTCCTTCTGACCTGTCTCTCTTGCTCCCGGTGTTGTCTCTCTTTCTCTCTCTGCGTATGCTCTCTATGTGCGTGCTCTCTGTCTCTCTTGCTCTCTGTCCTGTGTTTCTCTATCTGTTCTGTGTGTGTCTCTTTCTCTCCCTTTGTCTCTCTTTGTCCTATGTGTCTCTCTCCCTCACTTTCTCTCTCTCTCTCTCCTGTGTGTGTCTCTCTCCCTCTCTTTGTCTTGTGTATCTCTCTCTGTCCTGCGTGTCTTTCTCTCTGTCCTCTCTTTCTGACCTGTTTCTTTCTGTTCTTTCTCTCTCGCTCCCGGTGCTGTCTGTCTCTCTCTGTATACTCTCTGTTTGCTCTCTCTAGCTCTCTATGTACGCATGCTCTCGGTCTGTGTGCTCTCTCTCTGTCTTGTCTCTCTTTCTCTTTCCTGTCTCTTTTGCTCTGTCCTATCTCTCTCTCTCTGTCCTGTCTCTCTCTCTCTGTCCTGTCTCTCTCTCTCTTTGACCTGTGTATGTCTCTCTCTTTCTCTGCCTTGTCTCTTTCTCTCTCTGTCTCTCTCGTCCTGTATTTCTTTCTCTCTCTCCTGTATCTCTCTCTTTCTTGTTTCTCTCTCTGACCTTTCTCTTGTGCTCCTGGCACTGTCTCTCTTTCTCTGTGCGCTCTTTCTCTCTGTTAGCTCTCTCTCTGTGCACTCTGTCTGTGCACGCTCTCTCTCTCCGCTCTCTGTGCACTCTCTCTGTACACACTCTGTGCACTCTCAATGTACACACTCTGTCTGTGCACTCTCTGTCTGTGCACTCTGTCTTTGGGCTCTATCTCTCTCTCTCTGCACTCTCTCTCTCTGTGAGCTGTCTGTGTGCTCTCTCTCTCTGCACTCTCTTTCACTCTCTGTGTGCACTGTCTGTGCTTGCTCTCTCTGTCTGTGTGCACCCCCACTCTGTACCTCTCTTTCTCGGTATCCCTCCCTCTCTGTCTCTTTCTCTGTGTGCTCTCTCTCGGTTCACTGTTTGTGGCTCTTTCTCTCTGGGCTCTTTGTCTGTGTACTCTCTCTTTCTGTGCCCCCTGTCTGTGCACTTTCTCTCTGCACTCTCTCTGTGTGTGTGCTCTCTGTCTGTGCGCTCTCTCTCTTTCTGTGTGTGCTGTCTTTGTGCACTCTCTCTCTGCCCTCTCTGCCTGTGCACTCTGTCTCTCTCTCTGTGCTCTCTGTCTGTGCACTTTCTGCACTCTCTGACTGTGCGCGCTCTCTCTGTGCGTGCTCTATGTCTGTGCACTCTATCTGTGCTGTCTGTGTATTCTCTTTCTGTCTGCGCTCTCTCTCTCTGTGTGCGCTCTCTCAGTCTGTGTGCTTTCTCTCACTGTGTGCAAAGTTTGTGTGCGCTCTATGTCTGTGCTTTCTCTCTCACTCTATGTGTGCACTGTCTGTGAACGCTCTCTCTATCTGTGTGTGCTCTCGCTCTTTATCTCCCTCTCTATGTACCCCTCCCTCTCTGTCTCTCTCTCTCTCTGCAGCTTTCTCCCTACCTCTCTCTCTCACTCACTTTGCTGTCTGTCTCTCTGTGCAGTCTCTGAACTGCATAATAGCTGCCAGCTGCTGGTAATGCCAACTTTTAGGCACCACGCCGATGACATCACGACCACGCGCCCTCGAAGAAAAAACAGTGTTACTCACAACTGTCAACTATTATAGTGGATATCTCCTTTTCTCTTCTTGCTAAACTCTGGATATTATTTATTTTGTATCTGCATGATCTGAGGATTTTCACAATTTTGCTCAGTTTAATTCTGAACTTTGCAATAAGAAGCTCATGATCTGAGCCGCAATCATCTCAGGTCTTGTTTTTGCTGGCTGTACAGAGCTCCTCCATATTTGGCTACAAAGAATATAGAGAATCTGATTTTTGTCTTGGGTTCATATGCTGAATTGTAAGGTGATAGGCACCTTCTGACCTGAGTGGCTCATTTTCGGGTGCCATATATTTATGTCTAAGGTTGTGCTTATCCACACCATTTGCTTGGCAAAAATTCTAGAGTGACTTTCAAGTTGGCAATAATTTGTCTGACCTTTCTTCTATGGTATAGCTCACAGATCAATTAAGGTAAAAATGTCCCTTCACCACACCAAGGTAGCATTGCAGAATGGGTTAGAGATTGACTGACCTTAACACAAAAAAGGAATACATTCCTATGCTGCTCACAAAATTGTGCCCCACTAGATGACCCAAGAAAAACCACAAAGCTGCCTTTAACACAAGAAGTAATTTTGCCCTGTTGTCTCAACACCACCAACTCTACCTACTCACCATTTGGTTGGCACTAGCATTTCCCTTGTACTGCATCCAGGTTTCTCCTCTGAGACTGTAGAATATGACAAACTGGTTGATATAGAGAGAGGTAAATCGCTGGCGTGCACCCTGTGTGTGAATTGCATGGACCACTGTTGGATTTAGCAGATCCACCTGCATGGGAGATAGTGTGATTATAGTTAAGCTGGTTAGGCTTGTTTCCGCACTCCATTATATCTTCTCATCCCCTTATCATTACTCATTCCTTTATCTCTATTTTCCCCACTTACTTTTTCTCACCTTCTGCTTCTTGTCTTTCTTCTGTCTATGCATAATCTCATACCTCTGTTTACATGCCCTCCTATCGTTGTATGTTCTTAGAGCTTGTCCTCCTGTCTCAACTCACTTATGCTTGCTGCTATTTAATTTTTCATCTCACCTGGATCCAGGAATTAACATTGTCCACACTCCATGCATTTATAGATCCACTTTTATGCAATCTGGCTAAAGCAGGCAACCAAGATCCTGTGAGAAAATTATGGAACAACACATAAGTGGAGTAAAAAGAATAGTAGAAGTAACTCTGAATGGTGTGACTCAGAAGTGCAAATGAAAGGAAAGAGAAAGAAAACAAGAATCTATGAAGTGACCCTAAGTAGAGTGACTCATGAAAGTAGAATGTTTAGAATGACCCAACAAAATAGAATCAGTAAAAAGAAAAGTAAAAGTAAAAAGAAAGAGAATAAAAGGTGTTATTCAAACATCAGAATGGGTGTAATTACTCTAGAAAAAAGCCTAAGATCTAAGCAATGGTAATCAGTGTATTAACACTGACTGGAGTGACCCAAGCAAAGAGAATGTAAGCTGTGAACAAAGGAAAGAGAATGAACACAATATGAGATTGGAATAACAATCAGTGTATATTCATATGTGTAGAATATGATTAGAGTAACACAGAAAACTAATATGTATATATATATATATATATATATATATATCGTAGAATTACAAAGCTTCCTTTCCCTATGAGGTCTGAAAGAGTTAACTTCTCTGAGCAGCTGATTAGAAGCACCTGAGTAGCTGACTTAAGACTTCTACTGGAATTTGGGTGTGGCCATTTGGGCTGCAGCTGTAGCCTGTGTGAAGCTGTGTTTGGGGCCTGCAGCCTGTATGAGGCTGTAAAAGAGCTGTATGCACACTTTACTTACAGCTTAATTTAAAGATGAGAGCAGATAGATGGAACCGTCTAAAATAGTAAGGGTAGTGCTCTGGTGGGAGCTAGGCCTGTTACTTTCTTTGATTTGATTTGTTGGTGTATTACTTTGGATCACTGGCTAATACAATTTGGAGATATAGTAAAGCCTCCTGTATTATGTTCCTCCATCAAAGTGCTAGAAAGATGGGCAGAAACCCATGTAATGAATATGTTATAAATTAAAGATTGTTGTAAGGAACATTATATCCATTCTGTACTATAACACGTATGTATATGCATATACTTTACATCCCAGCCTACACTTATACTAGATAAAGTGTATCTATATTGTTGTGTTATAGACAGTGTGCACAAATCTAGTAGGACCAAGGGTAGGGTGATGATAGCTGTAGTTTTATGTCTTAGTAATAGCACAAAAATAATCTTGAAAGCTGCATTTTATTATTTCCACATATATTTTATGTGTAATGAACATATGTATGATGGATTTGCCCCATGATTTCTCTATTTGGTAAAAAGTTTCAAGATGATTTGACTGTAATATTGCATCAGAAAATATGTTTGACAACATGGATTTTTTTGTTAAATAAACACATTAATTTCCTTGTGTGAAATAATTTATGGTTGTTGTTTAACATGTCAACAATAACATTTAAGTTTTAAAAACGGTTTGTTTTAGCTGTAGAACATTACTAAGGAGCAGTTGGATATTGATAACTACCGATAAAAACACTCAGAGATGTGTGTGTACATATGCTTTAAACACAGTTTTAATTTTTTTGTCTCCTGGTACCAATAAGTTAATAAAAAACATTTGCATTATTCTATGTGACCATTTTAATATAGCACAACATTGCATAAAATAGTGTTTTTCCATGTTAATACATATAGGACAATTACAGACAGAACTGAATATTTTTAAAATAAAATATTTTGAAGAACTACACTGGAAAATGTTTTTAGCATGGAAAATAGAATAATACATGTCTGTAATACCTTTTATACACAATTATACTGCTATTGGATCCAACATTTTGGTTTCTAATAATAAAGATCCTCAAGTGGGAGCAGACTTTGATTGCACAGGAAGTTCTATCTACACAATGGGAATATGGAATTTATATGCATCAGAGCAGTAATTAGAAGGTCATTCATTTTTAAGTCAATGATCAAGTTATCAAGGCACCTTTTATTTACATTTTTTGCATAAAAATATTGTGGTAGAGTTTGTTGATACCTACTATGCCTATTGATTTGTTTGTACACCCTGTACCTCCTAAGCATTTAGAAATATCCTGTACTTTTAGAACAGTATATTACACAATTTGTTGTGTGTATTACCTCCTTTACTTAATGAGATGTTTGTTAACAATATAACTGCTGATTTGTGTGTGGTACCCTATCCACCCTAATTCCATGCCTGCCGATATATGTGTTGCCTAACAAATTCTTTATCTTCTGATGCATACATTTGCTACCCCCTTCTGATCAAATTGTTAAGTCCTGCTCCTCCTTATCTGGGTTTGATAGTGGTGTCTCCTGATCTCTTTATTTATTCCTTAAAGCATTACCTCGCTACCTGCAGATTTGTCTGATACCCACAGAGCTTCTTACCATAATGTCCTGATGCAGAAATTTGTGAGTCTTTGATTTTTCCAGATGACAAGCCAAGTGGAAGCCGGCACTCTGTGAAATATAACAACACTACTTCTTCACAGTGTACTCTTCCCCACATTTCAAACACATAATGTATTTCCACACTACACTAACTACATACCCACTCTGCACACTTTGAATCATATAGTTACATAGTAATTAAGGTTGAAAAAAGATTTTTAGTTCATCAAGTTACACTTTTTAAGATCTCCTCTGATCTGCAGTATTCAGATTAATTATGAATTGTTAATTGATCCAGAGTAAGGCAAACAGAAAAAAAACTAGTGAAACTTTGCCAATTGTCTCAAAAGGGAAAAACATGAATTCCTTCCTACTGGCGATCGGATTCCTCCCTGGATCAATACTCCCTCTCTAATTAACCAGGATAACCCTGAATGCCCTTTTTATTTAAAAATATATCCAATCCCTCTTTAAAGTTATCTATTGAATCCGCTGTCACCACCTCCCTTGGTAGAGAATTCCACAGATTAACTACCCTTACTGTGAAAAAACTTTTTCTTTCATTAAGTTTAAGGTGGAATTTTTTTACTTCTAACATAAAATGATATCCTCTTGTCAGTTGAAAAGCTCTTGGCACAAAAAGCTCCCCCGACAAATCTTTATACTGACCCTGGATGTATTTATATAGAGTAATCATATCCCCTCTTAGACGCCTTTTTTCTAGAGAAAATACGTTTAATTTGGTTATTCTTTCTTCATAACTTAGCCCCTCCATTCCCCTTATTAGTTGTGTTGCCCTCCTTTGTACCTTTTCCAGCTCTAAAATGTCCTTTTTATGAAGTGGTGCCCAAAATTGTACTCCATATTCCAAATGAGGGCGTACTAGAGATTTGTATAGTGGCACAATTATATTTGCTTCCATTGCTTCTATACCCTTCTTTATATATGCTAATATTTGATTTGCCTTTGCAGATGCTGTTTGGCATTGAGAACTGTTACGTAGGTGGATGTCCACAAGCACTCCCAAATCCCTTTCAATATCTGAT